>CM046874.1:377948614-378291114 GCA_025667525.1 Glebionis coronaria
GAATAATAGGTCACGAATTTAATCAAAACTAAACAAATCAAACCAAAAGATTAAACCAAAACAACCACTAAACATCAACTAACAATAATCAATCAAACCAAATCAATAAAACTAACAAATTTGATCAAATCATACTTGATTGAAAACCATAAAAATAGAAGAACATAAACATGAATCATAAAGAAAGATTAAGCAAGAAAGGAAGATGAGAGATTAACAATGAAAGTAAAGATTAACAACAATTAAAAGTGAACTTACTTGAATTTAAAGGAATTTAAAGGTGCATGACAATTAAGGAAAATGACATGAAATTAAGAAGCAATTAATTAAAATGGTGGAAGAGCATAGTTTGTCAAACTAACCAACAACTACAAATGAAAGCCTAAGGACCCTATTTATAGTGGATTAGGGAGGTGCTTAGTGGAAGCTTCCTCCCTCTTTCTTCTTTCTCTAATTATCCTTTAGTCCTTAATCTTCTTAATACTTCGACTTTTGACTTTGTCTCGGGATTAATAAACTCGTCTTGTAATTTCTTCAATAAATTAGACTTGAGTTCTTCGGCTTTTAGTAAACTTCCGTCTTTTGACTTTTTCTTCGATAAATCTTCAGAATTGGTCTTGGACTTCCGTTCTTTTTGCACTCTTGATTTCTTGACTTCGTCTTTTGTCTTTTTCTTCGATAAAAGCCCGTGAATACCCGTGTTTTCTCCCCTTTTCACATTTTCGTCCTAAATCACAACAAAAACACAAACCACGCATAATTCCGACATTTACGACATAAAATACACGTTTTGGCTTGGTTATTATTGTAATTAAGTGGTAAAAGGATGGGTGTTTTCACACCTATCATATATACATATATATATATATATATATATATATATATATATATATCTATATCTATATATATATATATATATATATATATATATATATATATATATATATATATATATATATATATATATATCTATATATATATATATATATATATATATATATATAATATATATATATATATATATATATATATATATATATATATATATATATATATATGTATATATATATATATATATATATATATATATATATATATATATATATATATATATATATATATATATTATGTATATATATATATATGTATATATATATATATATATATATATATATTATATATATATATATATATATATATATATATATTTATATATATATATATATATATATATATATATATATATATATATATATATATATATATATATATATATATATATATATATATATAATATATATATATATATATGGGGCTAAGTTTGACTAGGATAATCAATAGGCGCCACATCATTTGCTTACATGTCATTTTGGAGGCATCTCATTGGCTGTATGATTACATAGTAACTATTCTCATAGTAAAATATTCAGATATTTTGTTTCCATAAAATTATGATCCTAAAATATACGGATATTTTGATTATATAAAATTCGAATCCTAAAATAAACCAAAAAATTCGGATTTAATAATGGTATACGACTATTTATCATTCTCTATATTCACCTCAAACCCTAGAGCAAAAGGTGTCACGACTAGCTTATCCCTCTTCACTAGTACAACCTCAGCGCCACTTCATCTCAACTACCAAAACAAAAAACCAACTAAACACCCCTCACTCACAACTAGTCTCTCTCCTCTTCACTTGGGTCCCACCACTCACCATTTTATTTCTTTTTTCGTTTTTCACACAAACTAAAAATTCATTTCATAAAAATAAAAATTACAAATACTTCAAATAAAAATACAAATACTTAAAAAAAATACAAATACGGAAAAAAAGCACAATACGAAAAAATACGATATAAAATACGGTCGATTATTCATGGTTGCTCTTGTGCCCAGAGATGCTCAATGAGGTTCCGTTGAAGGCTTGAATGTACTTCTCTATCTTGGAGTTCTCTTTGTTTCCTGCGACGGATTGCACATCGCTCGACCCATGACCGTAACAAATGGTTCCCAGGAGGAATGTACATTTCAGCTGCTTCGGATATCGCAAACCTTTGATTCTTCAAAATCATGTTATGCAAAATGATGCACATGTACATTATTCTGCGTAGCTTGTTCACAGTCCAAGCACGCGCCGGTTGAGCAATTATACGCCATCGTCCTTGTAGGACACCAAATGCCCTTTCAATATCTTTCCGGGCACTTTCCTGACGCTGTTTAAATAGAGCGATTTTGTCATCGCGTGCTTGGCTGAATGACTTAACAAAACATGACCATTGAGGGTAAATACCATCTGTAAGGTAGTACCCTCTTTCGAATTGTTGCCCGTTTACAATATACGGTGCCATTGGTTCGTTGTCAGTCAAAAGGTCGTCGAACAATGGTGAATGATGCAGCACGGTAATATCATTATTCGCACCTGCAACCCCGAAAAATGCATGCCAAATCCACAAATCGTATGATGTAACAACTTCTAGAATGATGGGTGGGTGTTTTTTATCACCTATCCCAAATTGCCCGCGCCACCATTTGGGACAATTCACCCATTCCCAGTGCATACAATCAAGGCTACCTAGCATCCCCGGAAACCCATGAATTGTATTATGTGCGTTGTACAACCTTTGAACGTCAGTTGGGTTAGGCTTTCTTAAAAACTCGGGCTGATACAAATCTATAACACACATACAAAAAAAGTCTAGACAATCGCACGCACAATGTTCCCCCATTTGCAAGTACTCATCTACCCCATCCGCCACTGTGGCGTTTGCCAATTGGTGAAGGGCGGATGTGCATTTCAAGATGACACTCATACTTTTCATACCCGTAGCATCATATCGAATAGTAAAAAAGTGAAAATGTTTGGGTAAAGGATTATTTGTTGCACAATAAGTTTCAATACCTTCAACTATTTCCAAAAATAGTTCCCGTCTCATGCGATATCGTTTTCGGAACGTTTCCTCCGTATATTTGGATTTGGACCAAAATAATCCTCCATTAAACGTTGTTCGGCGACTTCACGTTCACGCCAAATGTATCTACGATGCTGCTGAACTTCATCTTCTTCATCTTCGTTAATCTGCATTACCATTTCGTATTCTTCCATATCTTCGAGATCGGACGGATTGGAATAATCAGACGAGCTACTCATTTTTTTGAAAGTTTGATTGAAAGTTTTTATGAAAAGATTTGATTGAAAGTGTTTGTTTTTTGTGTGTGTTTTAAGATAAAAATAAGTGGTATTTATAAAAAAAAGTTATAAAAAAAATAATTTTTTTATTATTGTTGCCAAACGGTTGTTTTTGCAGGTGGGGCCCAATTTTTTCTCTTTTTCCTCTCGTTAAAGTCTGGCGAATGGGGAGCGGCAAAGGGGGGCGGTGTCACGGCGAGGACCGGCGAGGGTGCCACGTCGGAGCGACGAGCCCCCTCCGTCGTGACACCGTTTGCTCTAACTTATTCTACTGCAGGTGATTCTTATACAACTTCTTATCATATTAAAAAAATGTACTTTTTTCTCAAAACATGCATATGTTGAGTTTTTGCATGTTTGTATCTTCTTTTGTGTATCTATATGTATTCATGTCACAATTTAGATACTAGCCGTCATTCATAAAATCACTTCGAAGATGTATCAATTTTTTTTCATCCAAGTAAGCCTCAAATATACATCATGTATGCTCAATGGAGTGCTAAAAATCAAACAGTTTTGTCTCATTATTATTAGGGTTTTGTTTGATTCATAATATCCATGCAACGCAAAGCTTTCAGATACCTTTATCACAATCTGGGATCTAGAGAGGAGTGTTCTTTTGGCTGTATCGGGTCTACTCCTGAGGTGAGTTATGTTTACAGAATTACGGGGTATGATTCTTTTTTTTATATGGGGTATAATTAGTTTTTGCAGGTTGTCTGTATGGGGTATGATTCTATTTTTTTAAACCATTGCAATTCTAGGTTAAATTGTTCGTTCATTATTATCTATAGTTAGTTCAGTTTCAATCTTTGCCGATTTACAGCACAATCTCTAAAAATATTATTATATAGAGTACTTAGGAGTTGTCTTGCTACTATGTGTTGTTTGCGCAACAGCTAGACAATCGACACACCATGTGTAGATGGTAGTGATGTTGTCCTTTTGAAGCAGCAATTGGACATATTGAAGGTAATTTTAATTCGTTTCCTTTCGTTGGGAGTCTGCCTATACCAATTCAAAATTCACTGAATTGTTTATAAGTGTGTTTATAACTTACCTTCTACATTTGTATGTTGATTTTATTATAGTGAAAGAGAAACTAAGATGAATGAAAATTTTTATTTTAATAGCCATACTACAAGTTTATAAGTTTTAGTGTTTTCTTGGTTATGCCTGAATCGAATTACTGATGTAATACCATGTCATTTTGTAGTCTCACTTATTGAAAAGGATAATTGATTGTCTCAATGTAAGCTCGGAACACGAAGCAGTGGAATTAGCAATTCGTTTTGAGGCCTCAATGTACACATGGTCGAAAAAGACATACTCAAGTACTTTTTTATAATCTTCATGTCAAATTAATTATCATTTGTTTTCTCTGATTGAACATGACCAGTAGCTATCTGAAGTAGTTTTTCATGTTATCTTTTTTCAGTTAAGATACAAGCTTACCTGCAAGTTAATTCTAAAAGTGGTGAAGATAATGGCGATGATCTTCTATACTTAAAATAAAGTTGGTGTATTTGAACAAAACTGCGGTGTAGAGCATGACCTAGGTGACATGGTTTGGCACTCTTCCATGTAAATAAGCGAAGTCAGTGCTTTTAGATAGCGCTTGCAACATATGCGGGTTTATCATGTAAATGAAATTGACAACTGAACTAATTCTCATATTGCAGGACAACCCAAACCGAACATATATTATTACCTTTCTCAAATCTTAGATCATTAGTTCAAATGAGAGAGATGTGCATGAGCCCATCAATTTGTGGAAAAATGCAGACGCTAAACAGCTCTTAAATACAAGCCACCTTGCTTCACTGATGATTAATAGATTCTTACTTTTATTGAGACTCATATAAATGATGGGCTCATGTAGAGAGTTTTAAACCTGTTTGACCTGATCTTCCTGTTATCTGATTTGTATTCAATAGAAATCTATTTCTTTTAGGGTTTAATTAGTTTACTTGAAGTTAAAAATGGACCAAGTGGTACAACTTCAGTTTGCAGCAAATGATGAAGCATAGAGATGACTCTTAACTTTTCGAGTAAATATGCAAAAGATTAGGTACAACGGTTTAGCTTTTTGCTCAAGATACGACACTAACTATAAATATAGTGAAGTTAATTTATTATATTTTCTGCAATGCTATTTTTTTACCTGTTGTGAACATCATACGAGTCACACACATTCATGCAGGTAAATACATTCTTAGGCACTTTTTTTATCACGTTTGCATATCTGTATTGTGAATGTAATTTGTTTGATATGCGAACTTTGTAGTTTTAATCCACCATTTTGATTTATTGCAGGTGGAACATGTGTATGGATTCTATGAATCTGCGTATGGCGAGGGTGGTAAAGCATACACCCAGTGGGAAGCTAAAATGTCTCTTTCACAAAATATTGGTGTACCTTGGATTATGTGTCAGCATTAGGATGCTTTAGATCCTGTTTTAAGGGTCCGCTCAACTAATTTTTCGATTTCATAGACATCAACGTAAAAGGTTTATAAATAAGAACGGGTCAAACTGACCAAAAGTAGCCCATGATGCATCTTTTATGTATTAGACATACTCAGTTAATTCATACTCCTGATACTTATTTTTGTTTCTGTAGATATGTTACTCATTGATCATCTCTAATGAAAACTTAAAAAAGATTAAAAAAAAAGAGCTGTAGTGGAGTTGTCAATCTTACGACATCTGTTCAGGCCTTGCATTCGATGATGTGTCGCAAAGATTTTATCTACTCAATCCACCCTCGGACACGTAGATGATCGAGCCTATTCATTCTTCGTAAGTATGTGCATGTATTTTCTAATTTACCCAAACACCTTTATTATACTCATAATCTTAGACCAGAAACTTATTGTAGAAGTTATTGCACCCCTTTACCAGGTTTGTATATGTATGTTGAAAATACGAATAAGAGAGTTATGTGATTCATTCACCCTTTTTAAAAGCAAAAAAGTCAAAAGATCATGCCTAAGTACTTTTCTTTATGTGTGTTATCAAGTGATAACAAATAACCACCTTGCTAGAATATTGGATTCGGAATTAAGAGAACATATTGCTTATCTATCTTTTGTGCAGAGATAGAGAAATATATTTAGCAAAGTGCAAGTTTGATCGAAGATGAAACCTTGAGGAGGTTAAATGCAGCAGAGTTGAGACTTTGAAGTATGGCCATTCTATCTCACAATAATCTTGATGCTTTTTATTCAATTAAATTACACTATCATTCGGTTCCCTTATCGCATGATGTATAGAAATTCCTTTGTCTATATATATATTGATAAAAGTTATAGATTAAACTAGGGTAATATTGATTTGAAATCACTTATTTGGACAAAGCAGAGATTACATATGAGCTATCGTAGTTCAGACCTTATGAATACAATCCTTGAGTAGCACCGCCCATGCTCCCACTCCAGTGGCAGTACGCACTCCCAACACCTACAACCATGACACCGTAAGACACCACCTACAACCGTAAGCTTAAGCCTCTGTTTTATCTTTTGTCTATGAAAATATAAAGGACTTCATAATACCATCAGATAATGACCACATGTAATTATAGTTTCTGAGATTATTTACTACAGAATTGATACTTCTCAGTACAAGCTAACCATACTCCCCCTTTTAATTATCCATCTATGGGTTAGAACAAGCCAATTGTAGGAAACCAGTCGGTTCCACCTTCGGTCCCAAAATCTGCATCAATCGCTTGATGCACATTTTTTACGGCAATAGAACCCCATGAGTCAAGGTAACCCCCTTCCCCAAAACTGTGAACGAATTACTGTTAGGGATTCATAACAAACAATCAAATAGAAACTGCTACAGGGGTCCATTTCATTGTGATTCAACGAGTACGAGTGACAAACCTTAAGGATCTCTCCAATAGTGATTGTCTTGCTGATTCCTGTCCCATTGATTTCAAGAGAATTTATTTCCCAAGTCTCTCTTGGAATAAATAAAGATAGTTAGATAATTTAAGATCGTGATATTAAACCTTAATTTGTAGAAGCATGCATCACGTAACCCACTTAAAACTATACAGAAAAAAATGCTAGAACTTTTTCTTTACAAGACACATACAACTTTATCAAGAGGTATCAAGTTAAAAAAATTTATAACATTGACGCCGACTTTAGCATTTTCCAAAAAACTCAATTATGAGAGGGTCTGTAGTAGGCCAAAATGGGTAGAAGCTGAAGTTCGTTCTAAACCGGTGGTTGACCCAGCAACATTTTTTTTCTGCGTTCTTGTATAAAATTTTTATTTATAGTAGCTACGGTTGGATAGATTAACTTTAATTTGATACTATTATGAATGATTTAGTCGAAAAGACAATGTTGACTTTTAAATAGTAGCAGTTTATTATAATCTGTTATCTGCTTTATTTATGCTATTGGAGGACTTCTTTTACATTCTGAATTTACCCTCTTGCCATATGTAATAAGTGGTAGAAGCAAACAAAACTAGCAACATAATACTCACAACCTAACGAACTGTGGATATAGGGATAAGGAACGTCACTAAATCAGGTAAGGGGGAATAGCATCCAAACCACAAAGGAAACCATGTTTAACATGGTCTCAAGACCAACATTTCAATGCCACAGACGATCTGGAGTCTAAAAACTCTTTATTAATTATGAGCCAACATGTCTCAACTACAATGAGGAAACCATACGATATTACACCAATCACTACATCATCCCGAAACCTAATAGAGTCCCAAGCTAGAACAACCAAGAAAGGTTTAAAATTACCATCCAACACGTCAAACAAGGACATCATCACCATCATCATCAAGGTTTTAAGTCTCTTAACCTTTTATACAAACTTTGTTGGATACGAGGTTGTGTGAAAGTAATTATATGTTCTCCCATGTTTTAATGAGCTTGAGATTTTTATTCAATAGTGGATTTTGGGATGCCAAGTTGTATCGTGGATGACTTGTGTGGTGGTGATTCTACTAAATATAATGCAAAGGTTCTAAGGCATGTGTTAGCAGGAGAAAAAGGATATATTTGTGACGATTTTGTAAGTCTTTTGATAGGAAGTTTAAACATTAAATGTGTTGTTTTCAAGTGATAAGGGTTTAAGTTATTACCGTAAAACTTTGCCTAAATTTTGATTCTGCTTTTGTTTTTGTATCTAATAAGTTCAATTGTGCTTTTAGTCCTTGATTTATGATTCACAAGTGTTATATATCTACTTGAGAAAAGTCCAAAATGTGATTTATATGGTATGCACTATATCTAGAGGTGACAAATCTTTCCCATTTTGATAAATATGGGTACTTTTTGCCTATTTTTAAAAAAGGATGGGACACTTTTTGCCTAGTCTTTATTATTAATAGGTTAAATGGGCGCATATGTAAGAAACTCATGGACTTAATGGACGCACATGTAAAACACTAATTAGACTACTCGGCGAATATTTTATATTTAGTTTTTATCCCCAGGTTTTAAACAAGTATTTTTATTTTTCAATTCTACATTTTTATATGTTTTTTCTCATTTTAGCTTGCGCCTGTTTAGCCCGCCCGTTTCGCCAGCCCGTTTTACCCGTACCCATTTAGCGCGCCGCCTGTTTGGCTCGTCGCCCGTTTAGCCCGTCAATCCGTTTTGCCACCTCTAACTATATCTATTTTTTACACATATTATAAAATATAACAACAAAATATGTTTCATCCTACAAACATATTATAAAATACAAACGTATTTGTAAAAATAAAATACGATACAACATAAATCTAATACATATATATATAAAAAAAACAAAACACGATCACTAGGTGGTTGAGGCCCAAAAAAGCGGAAAACAAAACCATAACTTTAAACACATAAAATTAACACACAAACGTACTCTTAGAAAAGATTTACGAAACGAACCCGCCCATTGGACGGGTTACGCAGCTAGTATATATATATATATATATATATATATATATATATATATATATATATATATATATATATATATATATAATATATATAGATAGATAGATAGATTTGCGTTCATATAAGAACTACTCTTAAAATAAAAACAATAATAACTACAAAATTATTTCATGTGTCATTTTCAGTTTAAAAAAATTGAAATTAAAATATATTTACATAAGGGTATTATTGGTATTTAACTCTTTATTATTAGAATAACTTTAATAAGTTTTATTATCTTTCTACCATAACTCTTAATTTATTACAATTCGATTTCTGTCTCATCATGAAAACCGCTAGTACTATCTTCTTTCGCATACAAGGTTCCATCGTCGATTTTCACCAATAAATCTTTTTATTATAAAAGCAAGTGTCATGAAATATCATCGAGAAGCGAATTCCAACTATTTATAACCGTTGCTTAAGTCTATTTATGGCTTCTTATCATGCTCTCATTCGTATGAATGTGAACACACTTTTTTGATTTAATATGAAACAATGTAATTTGTGGTTATTGTTTTTCTTAATACGAAAGCTTAAGTTCAACTCGGTATATAGGTCTTATTGTTTGTTGGTATCTCAATTTCATAACTTTTTTTTATACTTCCGTATTACCTAGTTTTTTTAGAGTTGGTTGTGTAGTATTTTTATCGAATACGTGTCACTTGTTTATTTTAATTGGTTGCGTATTTTTTCGGATATGTATCACTTGAGCTTTTTTTTAAATTGTTTGTGTACTCTTTCGGATGTGTGACACTTTTCTATTTTAGTTGGTGTATTTTGTTTCAAAAACGTATCACTTGGTTTTTTTGGTTGTGTGTTTTTGGATACGTATTAGTTAGTCTTTTTTAGTTAGTGGTGTCTTTTTTTTTGGAATGTATCACTTGACCAACTTCAGTTATGTATTTTTCGGATATGTATCACTTGCGAATTTTTTGGTGGTACTTTTTTAGTTAGTGTTTTACTTTTTCGGATACGTATCACTTTAGCTTTTACATTTTTTATGTATTTTTTGGATATGTATCACTTTGGGTCTTTTTTAGTTATTTGTGTTTTTTTTTCGAATGCGTTTCACATTCTTATGTATTATTTATGTTTTATGTTTGTTATGGTTCGTGTATGCATTATTAGTGATTGTGTATCAAGATATTACATTAAAAAAGGTAACTTTTCTCGTGCATAAATTTGTTAAAAAATCAGTTTTGTGTTATTTAAAAACTTGGATTGTGTATCGAGTTGCCTACAAAGAATAGGTCAATGACCATATTTAAAAAAGTTAAAGATCTGCATCTTGAAATGGCTAATTAAAAAAGTGGTAAGAAACATATATGTCTTGAATAATAAATTAATCTCGGAAAAGACGAAAAAGTAGGAAAAAAGGAGGGTATTGATGAGACTGCAATTATACATGGTCTCATAGTTCTTTTTGGGCTCTAAAATGCTAAAATGTCATAAAATATCATATTATATGCTAGTGTTTTGTTACTTTTGTATTTTAGGTATGGATATCGTGAAAAAGATAAAAGATCACAAGAAACAAGCAAAAACGAACACGAGAAACGAAGACGCACAATGAACTGGGCCCAACTTATGATTTTCCAAGAAAAAGTCCTTGAAGAATTGAAGATGTACAAGAAAGGTCTTTCATCATTGAAGAAATGACACTTTATGCCCTTGTATATTCATAAGTACAAGTTTGTTCCCTAAAGTTTGTCAAAATTACAAAAGAATCCCTTAACTTTTAAGAATTGGCAAGATTAGTCCCTACAAAATGAAGACTTGCCACTTTTAGTCCTCCTCAAAGTCAAACAAACAAGGGAAGACCTTCAAGTTTCAAGACATGTCAAGAATAGCCCTTCAAATACCAAGAAATTACAAAACAAGTCCTTTAAAACACTTTGGAAAAGTGTTTGTGGCCAAAGTGTGAAAAATGGAACTTCATTTACAAAGGGATGCAAGATTTTGGCTGACTAAACTTGATATACCAACTCTGCCAAAATCTAAGGACTAAAGCTGCCCAGACAACCAAACTTCAACCTCCACTCACCACACGACACCTCACCCCCACCAACCACATCACCCATCCACCTCATCATCTACTAATCCGTTATATTAATTATATTTTCAAAATATAATTAATTAACTAAAACGCGCCAAACATTTCTCTTAATCCCAAAACAAGATTAAAACCAGTGTTCTTCATCATGAACACGAATTGGGTATTTTTAGTTAAGTGAAAATTAAGCCTTAAGACCTTCTAAATTTATGATTAAGGCATCCCTAATCTCATTTTCATCATTAAACCACACCCCACACCTTTGGTCCCCTCCCACGTGTCACCATGAGGAGTGTCTTCCACCTCCAAACAAAACATACAAATGCATCAACGGTTTGGAAAGTTTTTGCTTGGTCCCTACTTCAAAACCAACGCACAAGATCCTCTTGGACAGCCTTGCATCCACAAAACGCCAAGACATTGTCACGTGAACCTCAACTGCCAAATTCGACAAGGGTATACTTGGAAGTTCACAAGCTAGGGATTTGCTTTCTTCGTTATGTTTCTAGAATAGAAGTAGTAGTATTTAAGGAGTCCTCAAGATGTGAGAGACCCTTGTTCTCAGTTTTTCCTTTTGTCAAGCCTTGTAAATACCTTTTTCATTGAATGAAAGTTATGGTCTTGTGTTGTGATTGAAAACTGAGTTCCATTATCTTGTTGCTGTTTTAAGTCTTTGTTGTCACGATTTGTACTTAAACAAAACCTTGAGCAAGTCCAAGATACTCCTAATAGCCTGTGAATCCCTTTCTTTGTGTGATAAAGAAGAGTGGTGTGTGCTTTGTGAGAGGATTGCTCATTGGGGTGTTTCTTTAAGTTACATAAGTCACATTTAAACCAACTTAAACAATTAGGAAGTGTGTTTCAAGTTTTCTTAACAAAATCTGTCAAGTGCTTTGCTAAGTGCTTGTGGTTCAATAGCTTTTCTATTTAAGCTTAAGGGTGATCATAACCTCCTAATCTTGACTGATTAAGGGGTAGTGAGGCCTTAAGGGAGGATTCAAATCCTTGTGGGGACCTAAGTGTTGCGAAGATTTGTCTTTTTGTCACCTTATTCTGTTTACTTGTGCTAACCATAGGTCCAAGCCTTGGGTCTTGATTCTTTTTGGTCTTAGCAGTGGAAAGCTGGTGCTTGTTTAGATATCACCTAAGCTCTTTGATTCCAAGGTGTGGATGTGCATCTTGGAGGTTTGAATACTCTTTCCTTCATTTTTCTGTTAAAATATTGCATGCTATGTGAATTGGTGATATATTCATTACAAGTTGTGTTCTTAGTGCTTGAATCTGCCACATAGGTTTATAGTAACTCATTTCAGTCATAAAATTGCATGTTACAAGGTTAAAATCAACAATTGCTTTGAAATCAACAGGATTAATTGTTGTTTGGATTTGACTATTGTTAGGGCTTAAGGCCTTTGGCCTTTGGTTCTTTGGTGCTTATTTCATTTGTTTGTTCATTTAAGTGTTATTTGTGTTTTGTTAAGTGTTGAAAACAGATAAACAAAAAATTGCATGCTCACCACTTTTGTGCTTAATACTAGGTCAAACACATAAGAAGGTCTCACTTTTTTGTTTGTTTGATTTAAAGTCTAAAAATTGGTTTGCTTATAGTTTATGTGGGTGTTCATCTCTGCATAATCTGGTTTTGCATTTTGGTGGCTTATAGAAAAAGTTATAGCTTATTGAATCTTAGCTTTTTGGTCAAGTATATCAGTAAAATGCATACCTTGTGATTTGCTATTATTGAACTGAATTGTGTGGTTTTTTGCTTTGTACTTGTTATTTGGTGACTACTTGTTGTGTTTTAAGTGTTTTCAGCTTATCTCATAAGCTCTTAAGCTCACTTGGCTTATTGAGCTTTCTGTCCAAAAATCAAGCAATCTCATCAACTGGTGAGGCTTGTTCAGTGGCTATTGAACTCAAAAGCTTCCTCCATTAAAGCTATTTCACTACCTTAAATAGCCTTAAAAGTCATAGTTCCAAGAAAACAAAGTTTGACTTTTGTTGACTTTGGACAACAAGCTTATTGAATCTGTTTAGCTTATTGGTGTGTGCAACAACTTTAATTTTGTGATAGGTGTCATTTTTCTCAACTTATAATCAATATTTGAAGTTTGTAGCTCTTTTGGTTAAGCTTTTACTAGAAAATCAACTTATTGTGCTTTTTCAGAGAGCTTATCACCTTCTACGGCTTATTTGACTTAGCTTTTGGGAAATTTCTTTGTTGATTGTTCTTATTTAAGCCATCTAGAAGCTTTTGCATAAAGAATCAAGTCCTGAGGTGGTCTAGAACTCTAACCCGACTATTTTGTCGTGTAGTGAAAAAGAACTTTGCTTATTTCTGGCTTATCTAGTGAGTTTTTCAAAATTTCCTTTTACAAACATCTTTGTAATCCCAAGAGAAGTTTGTGTGTCAATTTTCAGCTTACGGCTTCAGCTTATAGCTTAATGGGCTTATTGGCCCATTAAGAATAAGCTGTTTGGTTATTAAGATGTGATAAGCTAATTTTCAACTTTTGGGCCTTTAGAGTTTTCTGTTTAAAATTTAATTTTTAGCTAGACTGGATATTTTGGGCTTATTTGGTTGACTTTTTTCTTATAGGGCCAAAAAGCCCATTTAATTGGATTGTTTATACTTTTGGCCCATTTAAGGGCCCAATAGGGGTATTTAGGTAATTTCACTTTCATTTTCTGATTTTTTAGGTTCAAATAAATTAGTTTGCAAGTTTTTAGAGTTTTTTAATAAATTTTTGATTTTCAATATTATTTTAATATTAAATTTTGGTTTTTAATTATTTTTAATAGATTTAATAGGTTTAAAATTTTGGAAAAATAGTTTTTAGCTTAAGTAAAATATTTTTGAGGTTTACAAAGTGAAAAATATTTGTTTGGGCTTTTTGTTAATTTATTTAATTTTTAGGGCTTTAATTAGCATTTAAAGATTAAATATTAATTAATTTAAAAAGTTTCAAGAAGTTTCTATCATTTTTAAATCTTAGTTATATTTTTAGGATTTTTTTGGGAATTTTTAGAGTAACTTTTATTTTTACCTAGATTTGCGTGAATCCGCGTTTTTCGTCTTAGTGTAATTTTTACCGTAATCTGTGTTTTTCTTTTCCCTTATGTCCCTCAATATTAATCCAAAACTTACAAATTAAACACACACTTTAGTCCTCCTTGTTGAACGAACTTACGTGGGTCATTAGTGCTTTATTTTCATAAATCATTCACTTACTACTTACCATACATACGTTCTTTTTCCTAAAAGACGTAGTTTACCACAATCATTTTTGCGCCGCTGCTGGTGAGGCATGTTGTGTTTTAATTTGAATTTTTTTTTTGATATTAGCCAATAAATAGTATTTGTATGATTAGCACTCTAATCACACGTATTATCGGTTTTCGTTTTCTTTGTGAATATTATTACTATATTGTATACGTATCACAATAAATCCACAATATCTCCAAAAGCGTGAAATGCAACCTTAATTGGGATTTCATCACTCAATTAGTGTATTCGAATCTAAAGCATAAAGAAAAGGCAAAATAGATAATTACTTTCGAGAAGCTTGATTTTGATTAACACAAACTATAAGGTGGGTATAAGGAGACCAAGGTCTAAGGGAAAAAGGCACTTAAGAGCTTAGCGCTGCGTCGTTTCCCCCGCTTGCTTGTGCGTGTTTTGAGAAAAAGTGCTAATCGAGGGTTTGCCACCAAAGTATTATCTACGTATCATATATATTTGCTTGGTTTCAAAGATTAAACCCTCTTGAACTTTTTTTGGTGTTCCACCAACGTTCTAAAGTCATCGAAGGCGTTCACTCAACGTGATCGTTTTCATTCCTTGAGGCTCCTTTAATCGAGAAATTGTTTCGAGGAGAGATTTGTAGATTTGAGTTTACGTAATACACAACAAAAATAAAAAAAAAGTAAATATCATCAAAAACACAAAAAAGGAAAAACGTGAAAACACCACAAATAATCTTCTTTACCCACCTCTACGTTGTACGTCACATTTATGCAAACTCGTAATCAAGCAAATCGTGCACGTAGACATCGTAATCGAAAGGAACAAACACCTAGTGAAGAATCTCCAAGTGAGGAACCCATTGTAGAACAAGAGGCTCCCATGGTTAATCGTACTATGATGGAGTTGCTACAAGCACCCACCGAGGGTTTTGGAGAAGCCATTGTGATTCCCGCTATCCTTGCGGAGAATTTTGAGATAAAGACGGGTTTAATGTCTATGCTCCAAGATAACAAGTTCTGTGGACATGAAAAAGACAACCCTCATTATCACATTCGGTATTTCAATCGTCTCACCGCGACTAGCAAGTTTAAGGATGTAACACACGACGCCATTAAGATGATGTTGTTTCCATACTCGTTAGATGGACCCGCCAAAATTTGGCTCGAGAAAGAGCCCCCAAATTCGATATTGACATGGGGTGGTATCGTGTCTAAATTTTTGAACCAATTTTTTCCACCATCTAAAATAACACATTTGAAAAATGAGATTTCAAGGTTTACTCAAAGACCTAATGAGAGTTTTTCTATGGCTTGAGAAAGATTTAAAGAAATGTTACATGAATGTCCACACCATGATTTTTCCGAATTGCATCAAACTGATACTTTTTATAATGGGCTTAATGATCATGAACGAGATTACTTAAATGCCACCGCGGGTGGTAATTTTTTGTGCAAAACGACCGATGAGGCTTTAAAGATAATTGAGAATAGGTATAAGGTTTATAACCCTCGTACCACACCGAGTGTTGCTACTATGGGTTCGTCATCATCGTCTCGTAATATGAATGCCTTGCAAGATGAAGCAAATGAGGAAAATAGGTTTTTCGATAGGTTTTCAACTCTTATGACTCATTGGAAAGCACAAGATGCTTTGAACTCCGCATCAGTTAAGGCGGTTGACAAGAGTTGTATATCTTGTGGTGGAGCTCATGATTTTCCGAGTGCATTACCGCGGATGGTAACACTTCGAGTGCTTATGTAGCAACGAAACTTACAACCAAAACGGTCAAGGTTCCCGCCCAAATCAAGCTCCACAAAATCAAAATGCTAATAACTATCGAAACAACAACAATCAAGTTGGTTACCAAGGGAATCAAAGGAATTTTAACAAGGGTAATTACAACAACAATAGTGGGAACAATGGGCAATTGCAAAACAAGAATCAAAACCGCGATTTTCAAAACAATAACAAAGGTTTTCAAAACATGAAAGATCTTCCAAATGAGTTTGTTGATTATGCAACAGCTAATGATGCTAAATTTGATAATATGCAAAGGGAGATAATTAGCCTAAGATCCGAGATTAGAAATGATTTAAAAAATGAGTTGAAAAACGAGCTTGCTAATGAACTTATGACTCATACAAACAAAATAGAGAGTAACGTGCAAAGGTTACAACAAAATCAACAAAAGATGGAACAAGGCCAACATGAAATCAAATAAGAGATGCTTAAGGCGGATAAAAGGCCATCTAAATTTGAGGATAGAATGGCAAGCATGTTTGAGGCTATAATGTGTAAACCGTCTTCTTCGGGTGGTTTTCCAAGTGATACCATTGCAAACTCGGAAGGAGAAATGAAAGTTATTATTACACAAAGTGGTAATACTTTCAAAGAACCCATTTCTCGTCCAAGTACTCCTAAGGAGAAGGAAATAGAGAAAGAACCTGAGGTGGTGGTAGAAAAGGAGCATATTTCAATCCTATAAAGTACCGCTCAAATCACACCTACGGTTGAACCTATACCAATCATGGAACCCGAGATTCCAAGGCTGTTGCCTATGCCTCAACCCACACCACCTTTACCCTACCCCTCGAGATCCGGAAGTGATAGCGATTTCCACATGGAATAAGTCAAAATTGCATGATCGTAACAATCAACAAATCGATGTTTTCATAAAAATGCTTAGTAAGGTCTATTTCGACATAAGTTTAGCAGACGTGTTGTTGTATATGTCTCGTTTCGCCTCCACTTTTAAAAGTATGATGAACGATAAGGAGAAGCTTTTAAAGCTCTCAAATTGTTCTTCGGTTTTGTTAACCGAAAACCGGAAAAAGTTGGAGACCCTGGGAAATTTCTTATTCCATGTGACATCCAAGAGATGAAGGATGCCTCGCCTTGGCCGATCTTGGCGCGAGCATTAATTTTATGCCTTATTCCATGTGGAAATCGCTATCACTTCCGGATCTTGTTCCTTCAAAAATGTCTATCGAAATGGCCGATCATTCTACAATCCTTGCATGTCGTATGGCCGAAGACGATTTTGTGAAAGTTGGGAAGTTCTACTATCCGGTGGACTTTATCGTTGTAGACATTCCCATGGATTCTCAAGTTCCTCTACTTTTAGGGCGCCCATTTTTAGATACCTCGAAATCGATTATTGATGTGCATGCTAGAATAATCACTTTGTGATTCAACGAGGAGGAACTTGTTATAAACGGTACTCAAAGCTCTACACCTTCTCATGTTTATGCAATCGCTACCCTCAATCACGTTGATTTAGTTGACGTGGTTTGCGATGAGTTTACACAAGAAGTGTTAGGTTTCTCTGATACTTCGACTAGTGGCAATCCCACTATCATGGATCCAATTCTTGCTATTTCTACACCAAATCTCACTCCATTCCAAGGAGGCGATTTTATTTTTAATAAAATCGACAATGAAGATGATGTAACGATTAGTGAGGATACTCTCATTCCACCATATTTTCCACCGATGGAAATTATGAGTGTTGAATAATACAAGGGTTTGCCTCGTATGAAAGTTCGTTGTCGAATCTTTTCGAATTGATTACTAGTAGAAAGTGCGACTCAGTCGTTCTTGGTGGAAAATTAAATGGTTTGGTTATCTATTTTAAAGTATAAGGAAATATGAAAATGTCGTTGAGTAAAATAAAAGCTTTAAAAATTAAACTAAAAATTACTAGAAAAACACTTGGTAAAAACAGAGATTTCGGGAAGCGTGCAATTTTTGGAAATTAAATCGTAATGAATTTAAAACTTAAAATTTTGTAAAAATAAACTAAGACAAAACTCGTTTAAAATAATACTAAGTAAAAATGCGGGAAAAGTTAAATTTGAAAACTAAGATAAATAAAACAAAAAACCAAAGTTAGATCACAATGCGATCGTACTTAGATCGCAACACACGATCGTAACAAGCGATCGCATGATGGATCGTGGTGTGGATCGCAGTGGTGGATCACAATGGTGGATCGTACTCAATAAATGAGGGATCGCACTATTGGATCGTGGCCTGCTATCGTAACCAAAAGGATCGCAGTCAATGCGATCGTACTCAAGGGATCGTGACACGGTCGCACCCACAGATAACAACAAGTGGATCGTGGTGTGGATCGTAGTCAATGAAAGAAGTATGGATCGCAGTCAATGCGATCGTATCCAGGAGATCGTGACGGGTAAAACCCTTACAATATTGCGATGGACACAAAAGGTAACAAAGCCGAACCGAATAAGCTCTTTATCAAATAAGCATTTCCCAACTCTTAGCCAAGACTAAATAAACACAAATTCGACAACTTTTGAGACACGAAATAAGCAAACTTTTATAAATCAAACTTTAAAAACACTAAACTTTTAAGAAAACTTAATAAAAATTTAAAAAGCTAGATACTAAATAAGCCAAAAAGCATAACAAGCCTTAAGCTTAATCGTATAAAAACTTATATAGGATTAAAAAGATAAACTTTTTAATCACATAAACATCAAGATGAAACAAAATCAAAGATTATCACTAATCAAAGATAAACAAAATAAGAAAGGTAGAAAGAGATTAAAGATGAAAATATTAAACTTGAACTTGTAGATTAATGATTCCAAAATATAAGATTTAACTAAAGCTTGAAAATGAAAGAAAGAAAAGATGAAATTTTAGTGAGAGAAAGTTAAACACTTTCTCTCTCTAGAATAAAAAATTACAAAAAAGAAATAAACTATCTAACACCCTCCTAATGTATCATTAGGAGGGTATTTATAGGAGGTGGGAAGGTGCATGTGTTGCTTCCTTCTTTCTTTCTTCTCGACTTGATTTAAATGCTTTGTCTTTCTAGACGTCGTCTCGGGATTTGTCAATACAAATTGAACTTGTCTTGTAATTTTCTTCTTCTATTAGACTTGAGTTCTTCGACTTCATTAAACTTCTGTCTTTAGAATTTTTCTTCGATAAATCTTCATAATAGGCCTTGTACTTCCGTTCTTTTTGCACTCTTGATCGTTTGACTTCGTCTTTTCCCGTTTTCTTCGATAAAAGCCCGTGATAGCCCATGTTTTCTTCCTTTTTCACATTTTTATCCTGAAACACAATAAAAACACAAACCACACATAATTCTGACTTTTAAGACATAAAATACACGTTTTGGTCTTGTTATTATTGGAAATAAGTGGTAAAAGGATAAGTGTTTCACACTTATTAAATCCCCTACACTTGACCATTGCAATGTACTCATGCAATGCATTAATTTTAAAGCATAGTTTACATTTCTCATCATAAATAACCCATCTTGGCCTTTATTAAATGCTAAAATTTAAGGAAAGTAAAAAGATAGAAATCAAAGACTTACATCGGGGTTTTGGATGTCATGAATGTTCATCATCCTCAAGTTTCACGTTCCCCTTACCAAGCTTAAAAACGAGATCATTGTTATTATAAGTTATCAAACCAACACAAATTCACGTGGGCCAATTATTTACTTAGACTCCCTTATTCATAGGTGTATCTCTTATATTTTATTATTGTCTTGAATGATCACGAGGATGCATTGTTGACTTATTTCGATAGTTATTTAGGCTGAAAATAAAGTAGGACGATTTAATCAATAGTTAGCTAAAGGAAAAAATCTTTTAAAACTGCTTTTCGGGACATCATAAAGTTCATATCTTGGCATAACTCGCTTCACGATTTGAGACCTTTCTCGGACCGATATTTGGCAGTGACTTCATATTTCAAATCTTGAGAGACGTTCATGAAATAATGGTCTTCTCTTCATAATAGGAATTTCTTCACTTGAACTTTTTGAGAGATTCTTCATACTTGGACAACGACTTCTACATTTTTCTCCAATATTTATTTGGGATTTTGATATACAACGATCCGCCTCCTTTTAGGACTTGGATCTATTTATCCTCATACCATGTTAGGGCCTTTTTGGATAGACTTCTCCATGATCTTTAGGGAAGTATTTGCTTTTCGTCGTGTGTCTCGATCCTTCATATTGATTTTTGATAAATGATTCTTCACATCACTTGGGATCTTTAGCAACAAAATGTAGCCCTCATGCCTTGTTAGGGCCTTTTCGGACTCGCCAATCTTCGCATCCCGCTTCAATAAGTTATGCCTTGGCTATGAACTCTAATTAATACCGAGAAACTTTTAAACGATCTTGTGCTAGAAGCTAAGTAACTTTTCAAATCGTACAACCTTATTTATTGCAAATATATTTATTAGCAAGCGATGGGAGAAAAAGCTTATAATCAACTCACATAAATTCACGAAAGAATACCAAACTTATAATTGACTCTATCATCTCTCGTTCTCCACAATTTAAAATCTCAAGGAATGAGACTCGTGGATGCTTAGCCAATTAAATCAAAGTTTTGGGTTTTCAAGTCATCTATAGGATCTTGCAAACTCTTAGACTCTTTCAAGTTTTAGAATTCGCATTTTAAAATTCCCTTGATAAACGACTTTCTAGGATCAATTATAGTAACTTGCGAAAAGTTCTTATTCTTAAACATGGTGAGGGATGGAATCATCTCATGAGAGATGTCCTCACCAAAATACAACTTCACACGCTGGCCATTCACTTTAAAATTCGGCCCATTTGGTTGAGAAAGCTCAATGGTGCCGTATGGGAAAACTTTGGCGACGGTGAATGGACCAGACCAACGGCTCTTCAGCGCCGAGAAGATCTTCAATCGAGAGTTAAAGAGTAAGACTTGATCACCAACGTGGAACTCTCGGTTCTTAATCCTTGAATCATGGATGATCTTGGTCTTCTCCTTGTAGATCAATGAGTTCTCATAAGCTTCATTCCTCAGTTCCATTAGCTCGTTGAGTTGAATCTTCCGAAGATCACCGGCTTTGTTGATGTCAAAATTGGCCCACTTCAAGACCCAGTATGCCTTATGTTCCAGCTCAATAGGGAGGTGACATGCCTTCCCGTACACAAGACGATAAGGGGTGCAACCAATCGGAGTCTTATACGCGGTACGGAAAGCCCACAAAGCATCATCTAACTAATCGGCCCACGAGGTACGATGCTCTCCCACAGTACGCTCAAGAATTCGCTTCAATCCACGGTTCGATATCTTGGCTTGACCATTTGTTTGAGGATGATAAGCGGTGGAAAGACGGTGATTGACACCCCGTACTTAGCCATGACTCGAGCAAATTGATCATTGCAAAAATGAGTCCCGCGGTCACTGATAATAGCACGAGGAACACCGAATCGAGCAAGAAGTTGCTTCAGAAAGTTCACAACCACCCTCGCATCGTTCGTAGGGAGAGCCTTAGCTTTAACCCATTTGGATACGTAGTCAACGGCTACGAGGATGTATTTGTTCCCTTTGGAGGATGAAAATGGCCCCATAAAGTCGATACCCCATACATCAAAGATTTCACATTCTTGTATGAAATTTTGAGGCATCTCATCTTTATGTGTGATCTTGCCTTAGCGTTGGCAAGCATCACAATGTTTAACCATTTCATGAGCGTCATGATAAATGGTGGGCCAATAAAATCCAGAGTCGAAAACTTTCTTCGCGATGTAATTAGGACCAAAGTGACCACCGGTAGGTCCTTTATGGCAAGCTTCAAGGATTAGTAAAGCTGTCGACCGATCAACACATCGACGAATGACAAGATCCGCATATTGTTTGAAAAGGTAAGGGTCGTCCCATAAATAGTGTTCAATGTCTTTAAAAAACTTTTTCTTTTGTTGGGACGTTAACCCTTCCTTGAGAATTCCACCCGCTAAGTAGTTTGCAATGTCCGCAAACCACGGGGTGTCATCAAGATTGGAATTGATAAACATTAAGGCCTCTAGGGGAAAAGAGTCATTGATCTCTTGAGTCGGATGATCCCCTTGATAAGGATCCTCAAGTCTACTTAGATGATCCGCGGCTAGGTTTTTGGCTCCCTTCTTATCACGAATTTCGATTTTAAATGCTTGAAGGAGCAAAACCCAACGAAGAAGTCTTGGCTTAGAATCTTGCTTAGTCAACAAGTACTTCAACGTGGAATGATCGGTGTACACGATTATGGTGGAAAGAACAAGATAGGGGCGGAACTTCTCAAAAGCATACACTACAACTAAAAGCTCTTTTTCGGTAGTGGTATAATGCAATTGAGCCCCCGTCATTGTCTTTCTAGCATAATGGATTGGTTGGAAGTGTTTGCTCACTCTTTGGCCCAAAACCGTTCCAATGGCAAAGTCGCTAGCATCATACATCAATTCAAAAGGTAACTCCCAATTAGGGGTAACCAAGACCGGTGCCTTAGTTAGCTTGTCCTTAAGAAGATTGAAGGATTCAAGACACTCTTTAGAAAAGATAAATGGATTATCTTTTTCTAAGAGGTGGGTCATCGGGCGAGCGATTTTAGAAAAATCTTGAATGAATCGACGATAGAAGCCCGCATGACCAAGGAAACTTCTCACACCCTTCACGGTTGAAGGTGGAGGCAATTTAGCAATAACATTGACTTTAGCACGGTCCACTTCAAGACCGGCTTTTGAGATTTTATGTCCAAGAACAATGCCTTCTTTTACCATGAAATGGCATTTTTCCCAATTAAGAACGAGACGAGTGTCTTCCCACCGTTTGAGCATACGTTCTAAATTGGCAAGGCAAGTAGTGAAAGAATCACCATAGACCGAGAAATCATCCATGAAGACTTCCATAGTTTCTTCAACCATGTCATGGAAGATAGCCATCATACACCTTTGGAAAGTCCCAGGAGCATTTCATAAGCCGAAAGGCATTCATTTGTAAGCAAATGTTCCATAAGGACAAGTGAATGTGGTTTTCTATTGGTCTTTGGGATCGATGGGAATTTGAAAATACCCGGAGAAACCGTCTAAGAAGCAATAATAATCATTACCCGCTAGACGTTCAAGCATTTGGTCCATAAAAGGAAGGGGAAAATGATCCTTTCTCGTAGCATCATTGAGTTTGCGATAGTCTATACAAACTCTCCACCCTGTAACGAGACGAGTAGGAATCAACTCGTTGTTTTCATTGGGCACAACGGTGATTCCGCCTTTCTTAGGCACACAATGAACCGGACTAACCCATGGTGAATCCGAGATAGGGTAGATCATTCCCGCATCAAGAAGTTTGATAACCTCTTTTTTGATAACGTCATGGATCTTGGGATTCACCCTTCTTTGGTTTTGAAATAGTGGGTTTAAAGTCGTCCTCCATGAGAATTTTATGTGTGCAAAAATGAGGATCAATTCCACGAATATCGGAGATTTTTCAAGCAATCGCTTCCTTGTGATTCTTCAGCACGTCGATAAGTCGAGATTTTTCTTCTTGTTTCAAGTCCTTCGCAATGATGACGGGTAACTTCTTATTGTCTTCAAGGAAAACGTACTCGAGATGAGATGGAAGATCCTTAAGCTCTAAATCCGTAGGATTTTCGATGGAATGCGTTTTCAAATTCGGATCGTCGATAGAGATTTCCTTAGGAGACGGTGGAGGAATATGGTCCTCATTGAGAAGTTTCTCAATGGTACGAATGTCTTCATCCCAATTGGAGGGAGAATCATCATATTGTAAGTCCACATCTCCCAAGGTTGCTTCAAATTATTTCAAAATGAAATCACTTTCTCCAAATGGAGTTAGTGATGGAGTAATAGAGGCAATGGTCTCAACAATGGGAAGAGAAGAAGAAGCACTTTTACAAGCGTCTTTGAAATGTTCTTCACAAGCCTCATCAAGAATGTCAATGAAATTAACGCTCTCGTTTTCAGAAGGCTATTTAGAAAGTTTACCCATGTTGAAGACGATTTTATCGTCACCAACTCTCATGATTAATTCGCCCGCGGCTACATCAATGAGAGTGCGACCGGTCCTCAAGAATGGACGTCCAACGATTAATGGAACACGGGGATCCATCTCGTAGTCAACGACAACAGAATCCACCGGAAAGGTGAATTTGTCGACACCGACGAAGACAACTTCGGCTATCCCCACTGGATAAGCAACCGTACGGTTAGCTAATTCCAATGTCATTCGTGTGGGGACTAGCTCGGGTATAGATAATTGTTTCCAAACACTTAATGGCATTAAGTTTATACTAGCACCTAGATCGGATAGGGCAATATAATTCTCTACCCCAGGGAAGTTGCAAGGAATGAGAAAACGACCCGGATCACCAAGTTAGGTTGGTAATTTCCTTAACAGCACTGCGGTGCAATTCTCGTTAAGTTGGGTCTGAGCGATATCAAGAAGTTTCTCCTTATCACTGAGAAGATCTTTAAACATTTTAGCATATTTTGGCATGTGAGTGAGAGCCTCAGCAAAGGAGATATTGAAATTCAGTTGTTTAAACATTTTAAGAAAGTTAGAAACCTGAATATCATCCTTGTTCTTCAACTTCTCTTTCCTAAACCTCGAGGGATAAGGTATACTGGATTGAGATGAAGGCTTTGGAATGGAATTCTCACTCACATCCTTGGGGGAGGAAGGGTGGAAGTAGAAGGCGGTGGAATGGGAGAAGTAGAAGGTGGAGGAATAGGAGGAGGGGACTCGGTTTCCTTTGTCACAATCACCGGTGTAGGTGTAGCAAGCTCGGGTTCCTTTAAACCTTTTCCACTGCGAGTGGTGATTGCTTTCATCTCCCCTCTGGGATTAGTAACGGTGTTACTCGGAAGAGAACCCGAACCAGAGGCTTGATTACTTTGGAAGAAACTAGCCATCATATCCTTTAAGTCATTCGTTTGACTGCTCAAAGAGTTTCGCATATCGGCTCGAAGATCATTCCCTTGTTTCACCATATCTCCTTTCAAGTTGGCCTTTTGCCGCTGAAGATTCTGCACTATCGCATCATTAGTCCTCATGTAAGTGTCAACCTCTTGATGAAATGTGGTGGATTGGGTGGGAGGAAGAGCATGGTAGGCAGGTGGTTGATAAGTGGGGGGTTGGTGAACTTGATTGTTTCCTTGAGGTGGATATGGGTTTCTTTGGGTTTGATATTGATTTGGAGCTCGTGGTTGATTTTGATTGTTACGATTGAGGTTGTTTGGGTTTTGAGGGGGAAAACCGGGTGGTGAAAGAAAGTTGTTTGAACGATAACTAAGCAAATTGCGGTCACCTTGAGGACGTGCTTGATAGCCTCCCGTAGAAAAGTTACCGTTTGCGGCATACACATTTTCCGGATTGTCATGAGTCGAAGGACAATCGGTGTATGAATGAGATCCCCCACATATTTCACATGACTGACTCATAGCATTAACTTGTGCATTGATGGCTTTGGTATTGTTAGCGGTTTGTAGAGCAAGTGTTTCAACAAGCGAAGTAAGCTTATCAATTCTTTGGTCGGCATCATTAGTACTAGCACTAGCCACATTAGTCCGAACACTCTTGGTTTGCACTCTAGTGAATCTTGGTCATTCATGCTTAAACCATTGTAAAAAGTATTAATTTGATGTACTTTTGTGAAACCATGTTGTGGACACTTTCTTAAAAGTTCCTTAAAACGGTCCCAAGATTCACTAAATGTCTCACCGTACTTTTGTTCAAAGGTAATGATTTCCTTCCGCAAAGCGGTAGTACGTGAGGGTGGGAAAAAGTAGTTGATGAATATAGTCTCTAAATCCGTCCACGTAAGAATACTTTGTGGCGGTTCCTTATCAAGCCAATGTCGGGCTTGTCCCTCTAAGGAGAAAGGAAAAAGTTGCAAGCGAATCACCTCTTGTGAAACCCCGTTATACTTGACCGTATTAGTGAGTTGAAGGAACCTTTTGATATGGTCATAAGGATCATCAAGTGTACGCCCCAAGAATGGTTGAGCAGAGACCATTTGAATGAAGCCGGATTTGAGCTCAAAGTTGTTGGCTCTAATCTCGGGTATGACAATAGCATCGGTGTTGCCCTCCACTTGCGATTGCAAAAGCTCGATCATTGGTCGATTGTCCATGGTGACAATAGGTGGAGTAATGACTTTGGCTTGAATTGCTTTCTTCTTACGAGCACGGGTACGCATACACACCTACAAAAAGAAAAGAAAGATAGACAAGAAATATTTTTGGTTTTTTATGTTTTTCTATTTTTTTGGATTTCTGACAAATTTTTAATTTTTATGGATTTTTGAAAATTTTTAAGCAAGAAAAAAAACGTTCAAAAAGTAACGGATCCCAAAATCCAACGCTCTCTCACTAAAAACCGTTAATCTTAACAAAAAGAGCCGGCAGCGGCGCCATTTAATACAAGGGTTTGCCTCGTATGAAAGTTTGGTGTTCCAATCTTTTCGAATTGATTACTAGTAGAAAGTGCGACTCAATCGTTCTTGGTGGAAAATTAAATGGTTTGGTTATTTTAAACTATAAGGAAATATGAAAATGTCGTTGAGTAAAATAAAAGCTTTAGAAATTAAACTAAAAATTACTAGAAAAACACTTGGTAAAAACAGAGATTTCGGGAAGCGTGCAATTTTTGGAAATTAAATCGTAATGAATTTAACACTTAAAACTTTGTAAAAATAAACTAAGACAAAACTCGTTTAAAATAATACTAAGTAAAAATGCGGAAGAGTTAAATATGAAAACTAAGATAAATAAAAAAACCAAAGTTAGATCGCAATGCTATCGTACTCATATCACAACACACGATCGTAACAAGCGATCGCAGGATGGATCGTGGTGTGGATCGCAGTGGTGGATCGCAATGGTGGATCGTACTCAATAAATGAGGGATCTCACTATTAGAACGTGGCCTGCTATCGTAACCAAAAGGATCACAGTCAATGCGATTGTACTCAAGGGATCGTGACACGATCGCACCCACAGATCATAACAAGTGGATCGTGGTGTGGATCGTAGTCAGTGAAAGAAGTATGGATCGCAGTCAATGCGATCGTATCCAGGACGTGACAGGTAAAACCCTTACAATATTGCGATGGACATAAAAGGTAACAAAGCCGAACCGAATAAGCTCTTTATCAAATAAGCATTTCCCAACTCTTAGCCAAGACTAAATAAGCACAAATTCGACAACTTTTGAGACACGAAATAAGCAAACTTTTATAAATCAAACTTTAAAAACACTTAACTTTTAAGAAAACTTAAAAAAAAAGTAAATAAGCTAGATACTAAATAAGCCAAAAAGCATAACAAGCTAATGAAGAGATTTTGCTAGTTGAAAAGTTCGTTTCTCGGTATCTTAATGAATTGATTTCCGGTTCAAAGTACGACTCAATTGTTTTTTGTTGAAAAAGAATATTTTTGGTTGTTTTAAAATAAATGTGCAAAGACGTAAATGAAAATGACGTTAAAGTAAATCTAAGTCTAATTTAAAATAAATGACGAGTATTTAAAGGCAAGACGAAAAATTAAAAGGCACTAAAGTAAATAACGCAAACTTAAATCTAACTAAGGCAAACTTAAAACGCAACTAAAACTTAAAACTAAGGCAAGGCTAAAATAAATCTAATGCAAATAAACTTAAAGTGCAACTAAATAAAAAGGCGGGAAAAAGAAAGCTTGAAAATTAAAAACAGAAACTAAAAAGAACCTGAAAACAGCTCATCCGGAATAATACCCTCATTCGGAATAAACATTCATCTGGAATGTCACCTTCGTTCGGAATGTTCTTCTTTACTCGGAATATTAACCAAAAACCTTGATCCGGAATAAATCCTTTATCCGGAATATGTCACTTATCCGGAATAAAGTCTTGATTCAGAACTTTCTTCTTGATTCGGAATGTTGCTGATCCGGAATGTTGAATATTCCGGATGAAGACTTTGATCCGGAATAATTAATTATTCAGAATAAAACTCTTTGATCCGGAATATTTCCTTGATCCGGAATGTTGAAGATTCCGGATGAATCTCCTTGATCCGGAATGTCTTCCTTGATCCGGAATAAAGCTTTGATCCGGAATATCAAATATTCCGAATGAACTACCTTTTCCACTGATCCGGAATATCTTCCTTGATCCGGAATGTTTCTTCACAAAACCTTGATCCGGAATGTTGAAGCTGATCCGGAATATCCACTTGATCCAGAATATGTCACTTATTCCGGATGGAAGCCTTTGATTCGGAATAATTTCTTCACAAAACTTCACTCGGAATGTTTTGTGCTTGATCCGGAATGATCCTGGGAACAGAAACAGAAAGCGAAGAACACGGGATACACAAAGCTACACGAATCTAACCAAAACTTAATCAAATCAACCAAAAGATTAAATCAAACTAATCACAAAACATCTATTAATCATAAACAAACAATCTAAATCAACAAAACTAACAAATATAACCAAAATAATCAAAACCCACTTTAATCAAATCAATAAAATAAGAACATGAACATGAACATGAACATGAACATGAACAATAAACATAAAAATTAAAGATTAAAGAAAGGTAGATAGGAGATTGACAATAAAAGTAAAGATTGACAATGATTAAAAGAAAACTTACTTGAAATTAAATGTATTTAAGGTGCAAGACAATTAATGTAAATGGACATGAATTTAAATGTGCAAAAATTAAAGTGGAAGAGCATAGTTTGTCAAACTAGCCAACAAGAATGAAATGTAAATCCTAATGACTATTTATAGGGGAGGATTAGGGAGTGTTTAGGAAGCTTCCTCCCCTCTTTCTTCTTTCTTTAATTGCATGCTTTAGTCCTTGATCTTCTTAATCCTTTGTTAATCTTCTTAATACTTGGACTTTAATGACTTTGTCTCGGGATTTCTTTAAACTCGTCTTGACATTTCTTCATAAATAAGACTTGAGTTCTTTGGATTTTTAGTAAACTTCCGTCTTTTGACTTTTTCTTCGATAAATCTTCAGAATTGGTCTTGGACTTCCGTTCTTTATGCACTTTTGATTTCTTGACTTCGTCTTTCGTCTATTTCTTCGATAAAAGCCCGTGAATGCCCGTGTTTTCACCACTTTTCACCTTTTCGTCCTAAATCACAACTAAAACACAAACCACGCATAATTCTGACATAAATGACATAAAATACACGTTTTGGCTCGGTTATTATTGTAATTAAGTGGTAAAAAGGATGGGTGTTTACACACCTATCACAAGCCTTAAGCTTAATCGTATAAAAACTTATATAGGATTAAAAAGATAAACTTTTTAATCACATAAACATCAAGATGAAACAAAATCAAAGATTATCACTAATCAAAGATAAACAAAATAAGAAAGGTAGAAAGAGATTAAAGATGAAAAGATTAAATTTGAACTTGTAGATTAATGATTCCAAAATATAAGATTTAACTAAAGCTTGAAAGTGAAAGAAAGAAAAGATGAAGTTTTAGTGAGAGAAAGTTAAACACTTTCTCTCTCTAGAATAAAAAAACTACAAAAAAGAAATAAACTAACACCCTCCTAATGTGTCATTAGGAGGGTATTTATAGGAGGTGGGAAGGTGCATGTGTTGCTTCCTTCTTTCTTCTCGACTTGATTTAAATGCTTTGTCTTTCTCGACGTCATCTCAGGATTTGTCGATACAAATTGAACTTGTCTTATGAATTTCTTCTTCTATTAGACTTGAGTTCTTCGACTTCATTAAACTTCCGTCTTTAGACTTTTTCTTCGATAAATCTTCAGAATAGGCCTTGGACTTCCGTTCTTTTTGCACTCTTGATCTTTTGACTTCGTCTTTTCCCGTTTTCTTCGATAAAAGCCCGTGATAGCCCATGCTTTCTTCCTTTTTCACATTTTTATCCTGAAACACAATAAAAACACAAACCACGCATAATTCCGACTTTTACGACATAAAATACACGTTTTGGTCTTGTTATTATTGGAAATAAGTGGTAAAAGGATAAGTGTTTTCACACTTATTAAATCCCCTACACTTGACCATTGCAATGTCCCCATGCAATGCATTAATTTTAAAGCACAGTTTACATTTCTTATCATAAATAACCCACCTTGGCCTTTATTAAATGCTAAACTTTAAGGAAAGTAAAAAGATAGAAATCAGAGACTTACATTGGGGTTTTGGATGTCATGAATGTTCATCATCCTCAAGTTTCACGTTCCCCATACCAAGCTTAAAAACGAGATCATTGTTATTATAAGTTAGCAAACCAACACAAATTCATGTGGGCCAATTATTTACTTAGACTCCCTTATTCCTAGGTGTATCTCTTATATTTTATTATTGTCTTGAATGATCACGAGGACGCATTGTTGACTTATTTCGATAGTTATTTAGGCTGAAAATAAAGTACGACGATTTAATCAATAGTTAAGTAAAGGACAAAATCTTTTAAAACTGCTTATCCGGACCTCATAAAGTTCATATCTTGGCATAACTCGCTTCACGATTTGAGACCTTTCCCGGACCGATATTTGGCAGTGACTTCATACTTCAAATCTTGAGAGACGTTCATGAAATAATTTTTTTTTGGTAATGGGTTACCCCGGTAAATATATTAACCAAAAAATCGTTTAAGTACAAAGGAATGTGGCTGGGATACCACATTAACCTCAAGCTACATGCAGCTTGTTAACAAAGACTATGAAACATCAAAATCCCTAACCGAATCTAGAAGACAAAGGTAAACTAGATAAAAACCAAGATGTGAACATGAAACCGCGCTCACTCTTCAGCATCCAACACCACCATGATAGGAGCAGGATGAATCCAAATGAGTCTGCCTCCTTAAAAAACCTTACCAAAGAAAACCCAGTGGGAAAAACCTTGGACAAGGAAAAAAGAGTACAAAACTCACCCGACACACCTATCATGGAACAATTCTTGAGCTCGGCACCCTCCATTTGTCAAGTAGCAAACTTGACCTGGTAGATAATTTCTTGAAACGGAAAGAAATCAACTTCAAACGAATAGTATCACATAGACACTAAAATAACTGATCAACAGACATCCGCTTCTTCTTGAATAGTCGTGAATTACGTTCCATCCAAATGAAATAAGCAGTAGCAGCCAACACAAGACGAGCAAGAATGCTAACACATGATTTCCCATTCGAAAATGGAATAACATGAGCTAATATATCATCAATACGAGGGGGGACAGTATCCATACCACACAAGGTCCGAACCTTAGACCAAACCTGCATAGAATAAGAACATTCAAAGAAAAGATGGTCATGGGAGTCCTGCACCAAACCACATAAAGGACACCGAAGAAGGCTTAAATCCACCAACGGGCCAACATCCCATTGATTAAGCCTATCCTGCATCTTCAATTTCCTTCTAACCACCAGCCACAAATTAATAGAGTGACGAGGAATACAATGAGAAAACCAGACAGCTTTATACCAATTAACTTCCATAGCCCGATCACGTATGGAATCCCACGCTAACGCCACAGAAAACGGCCGAGAAACACCACTAATATCCCTCCACAGCAACTCATCTTCTTTGTCATCAGTAATAATAGGCACAGGTATAGAAACAATATTTGGAAATCTAGTATTCCAATCCTGCGGCCACTGCCAAGCACCATCAACGATAAGATCCCTCACCCTATTAGATAAAGAGAACCCTGATCTATTGATATTACGGACCGTGAGGGTACGTTCATGAAATAATGGTCTTCTCTTCATAATAGGAATTTCTTCACTTGAACTTTTTGAGAGATTCTTCATACTTGGACCACGACTTCTACATTTTTCTCCAATCTTTATTTGGAATTTTGATATACAACGATCCGCCTCCTTTTAGGACTTGGATCTATTTATCCTCATACCTTGTTAGGGCCTTTTTGGATAGACTTCTCCATGATCTTTAGGGAAGTATTTGCTTTACGTCGTGTGTCTCGATCCTTCATATTGATTTTTGATAAATGATTCTTCACATCACTTGGGATCTTTAGCAACAAAATGTAGCCCTCATGCCTTGTTAGGGCCTTTTCGGACTCGCCAATCTTCGCATCCCGCTTCAATAAGTTATGCCTTGGCTATGAACTCTAATTAATACCGAGCAACTTTTAAACGATCTTGTGCTAGAAGCTAAGTAACTTTTCAAATCGTACAACCTTATTTATTGCAAATATATTTATTAGCAAGCGATGAGAGAAAAAGCTTATAATCAACTCACATAAATTCACGAAATAATACCAAACTTATAATTGACTCTATCATCTCCCGTTCTCCATAATTTAAAATCTCAAGGAATGAGACTCGTGGATGCTTAGCCAATTAAATCAAAGTTTTGGGTTTTCAAGTCATCTATAGGATCTTGCAAACTCTTAGACTCTTTCAAGTTTTAGAACTCTCATTTTAAAGTTCCCTTGATAAACGACTTTCTAGGATCAATTATAGTAACTTGCGAAAAGTTCTTGTTCTTAACCCTTAAGTGTTAAGACTTTCTCTTTTTAAAGTTCCCTATATAAAAGCCTAGCAAAACTTGACTTAAACACGTTAAGGATACTATCTAGAGTAAACTTAGATAAGTAAACTCGGGTTGAGTCAAAAGATTCATGACGTTGGAAAATTAAAACCACTTTATTGAAAATTTATTCTAACACAGAAAGTAAATAACGATAACAAAGGGAAATACTACTATACTACTAGGCCAAAATACATTAAAAATTTTGAAAAATGTCGAAAAATCAAATTTTCTGGTTAAAATAAGGACAAATTAATGGAAAAGACCACTTACTTTGATAGAAGTCCCCCCTACACTTGATATAAACATTGTCCGCAATGTTTAAGCATGTGGGAGTAAACTCCCCTACACTTAGGACATTGTGCACTTTGTTTAAATCTTGCTAAGAGAAGGACAACTAAAGTGATTTCAATGTGAACATATAAGATATGAAATATTGAATCACGATAGTTTAGGATAGAACCAGGAAGACGGGTACACGGGATCACGGTTCGTCAAATGTCATCAAAAGTGCTCTTTGAAGCTTTAATCCATGCACATCAAAAGAAACAAGACAACAAACACATACGGGGCTCTCCCCTACACTTATTATGAAAACGGTAAAGGATAGATCAATGGGTTGCCTCCCGAGAAGCGCTTGTTTTTGTTAACCGAGTCACGAGCCTGACTCGACCAAGAACTAATTCAAAGGAAACATGGTGAGGGATGGAATCATCTCATGAGAGATGTCCTCACCAAAATACAACTTCACACGCTGGCTATTTACTTTAAAATTCGGCCCATTTGGTTGAGAAATCTCAATGGTGCCGTATGGGAAAACTTTGGCGACGGTGAATGGACCAGACCAACGGCTCTTCAGCTTGCCCGAGAAGATCTTCAACCGAGAGTTAAAGAGTAAGACTTGATCACCAACGTGCTTGAATCATGGATGATCTTGGTCTTCTCCTTGTAGATCAATGAGTTCTCATAAGCTTCATTCCTCAGTTCATTTAGCTAGTTGAGTTGAATCTTCCGAAGATCACCGGCTTTGTTGATGTCAAAATTAGCCCACTTCAAGGCCCAGTATGCCTTATGTTCTAGCTCAATAGGGAGGTGGCATGCCTTCCCGTACACAAGACGATATGGGGTGCAACCAATCGGAGTCTTATACGCAGTACAGAAAGCCCACAAAGCATCATCTAACTTATCGGCCCACGAGGCATGATGCTCTCCCACAGTACGCTCAAGAATTCGCTTCAATCCACGGTTTGATATCTCGGCTTGATCATTTGTTTGAGGATGATAAGCAGTGGAAAGACGGTGATTGACACCGTACTTAGCCATGACTCGAGCAAATTGATCATTGCAAAAATGAGTCCCGTGGTCACTGATAATAGCACGAGGAACACCGAATCGAGCAAAAGTTGCTTCAGAAAGTTCACAACCACCCTCGCATCATTCGTAGGGAGTGCCTTAGCTTCAACCCATTTGGATACGTAGTCAGCGGCTACGACGATGTATTTGTTCCCTTTGGAGGATGGAAATGGCCCCATAAAGTCGATACCCCATACATCAAAGATTTCACATTCTTGTATGAAATATTGAGGCATCTCATCTTTGTGTGTGATCTTGCCTTGGCGTTGGCAAGCATCACAATGTTTAACCATTTCATGAGCGTCATGATAAATGGTGGGCCAATAAAATCCAGAGTCGAAAACTTTCTTCGCGGTGTAATTGGGACCAAAGTGACCACCGATGGGTCCTTTATTGCAAGCTTCAAGGATTAGTAAAGCTGCCGGCCCATTAACACATCGACGAATGACAAGATCCGCACATTGTTTGAAAAGGTAAGGTCCGTCCCATATATAGTGTTCAATGTCTTTAAAAAACTTTTTCTTTTGTTGGAACGTTAACCCTTCCTTGAGAATTCCACCCGCTAAGTAGTTTGCAATGTCCGCAAACCACGGGGTGTCATCAAGATTAGAATTGATAAACATTAAGGCCTCAAGGGGAAAAGAGTCATTGATCTCTTAAGTCGGATGATCCCCTTGATAAGGATCCTCAAGTCTACTTAGATGATCCGCGGCTAGGTTTTCGGCTCCCTTCTTGTCACGAATTTCGATTTTAAATTCTTGAAGGAGCAAAACCCAACGAAAAAGTCTTGGCTTAGAATCTTGCTTAGTCAACAAGTACCTCAACGCAGAATGATCGGTGTACACGATTGTGGTGGAAAGAACAAGATAGGGGCGGAACTTCTCAAAAGCATACACTACAGCTAAAAGCTCTTTTTCGGTAGTGGTATAATGCAATTGAGCCCCCGTCATTGTCTTGCTAGAATAATGGATTGGTTGGAAGTGTTTGTTCACTCTTTGGCCCAAAACCGCTCCAATGGCAAAGTCGCTAGCATCACACATCAATTCAAAAGGTAACTCCCAATTAGGGGTAACCAAGACCGGTGCCTTAGTTTGCTTGTCCTTAAGAAGATTGAAGGATTCAAGACACTCTTTAGAAAAGATAAATGGAGTATCTTTTTCTAAGAGGTTGGTCATCGGGCAAGCGATTTTAGAAAAATCTTGAATGAATCGACGATAGAAGCCCGCATGACCAAGGAAACTTCTCACACCCTTCACGGTTGAAGGTGGAGGCAATTTAGCAATAACATTGACTTTAGCACGGTCCACTTCAAGACCGGCTTTTGAGATTTTATGTCCTAGAACAATGCCTTCTTTTACCATGAAATGGCAATTTTTCCCAATTAAGAACGAGACGAGTGTCTTCACACCATTTGAGCATACGTTCTAAATTGGCAAGGAAAGTAGTGAAAGAATCACCATAGACCGAGAAATCATCCATGAAGACTTCCATAGTTTCTTCAACCATGTCATGGAAGATAGCCATCATACACCTTTGGAAAGTCCCAGGAGCATTGCATAAGCCAAAAGGCATTCGTTTGTAAGCAAATGTTCCATAAGGACAAGTGAATGTGGTTTTTTGTTGGTCTTTGGGATCGATGGGAATTTGAAAATACCTGGAGAAACCGTCTAAGAAGCAATAATAATCATTACTCGCTAGACGTTCAAGCATTTGGTCCATAAAAGGAAGGGGAAAATAATCCTTTCTCGTAGCATCATTGAGTTTGCGATAGTCTATACAAACTCTCCACCCTGTAACGAGACGAGTAGGAATCAACTCGTTGTTTTCATTGGGCACAACGGTGATTCCGCCTTTCTTAGGCGCACAATGGACCGGACTAACCCATGGTGAATCCGAGATAGGGTAGATCATTCCCGCATCAAGAAGTTTGATAACCTCTTTCTTGATAACGTCATGGATCTTGGGATTCACCCTTCTTTGGTTTTGAATAGTGGGTTTAAAGTCGTCCTCCATGAGAATTTTATGTGTGCAAAAATGAGGATCAATTCCACGAATATCAGAGATTTTCCAAGCAATCGCTTTCTTGTGATTCTTCAACACGTCGATAAGTCGAGATTTTTCTTCTTGTTTCAAGTCCTTCGCGATGATGACGGGTAAATTCTTATTGTAATCAAGGAAAACGTACTCGAGATGTGATGGAAGATCCTTAAGCTCTAAATCTGTAGGATTTTCGATGGAAGGCGTTTTCAAATTCAGATCATCGATAGAGATTTCCTTAGGAGACGGTGCAGGAATATGGTCCTCGTTAAGAAGTTTCTCAATGGTACGAATGTCTTCATCCCAATTGGAGGGAGAATCGTCAAATTGTAAGTCCACATCTCCCAAGGTTGCTTCAAATTCTTTCAAAATGAAATCACTTTCTCCAAATGGAGTTAGTGATGGAGCAATAGAGGCAACGGTCTCAACAATGGGAAGAGAAGAAGAAGCACTTTTACAAGCGTCTTTGAAATGTTCTTCACAAGCCTCATCAAGAACGTCAATGAAATTAGCGCTCTCATTTTCAGAAGGTTGTTTAGAAAGTTTACCCATGTTGAAGACGATTTTATCGTCACCAACTCTCATGATTAATTCGCCCGCAGCTACATCAATGAGAGTGCGACCGGTCCTCAAGAATGGACGTCCACGATTAATGGAACACGGGGATCCATCTCGTAGTCAACGACAACAAAATCCGCCAGAAAGGTGAATTTGTCGACACCGACGAAGACATCTTCGGCTATCCCCACCGGATAAGCAACCGTACGGTTAGCTAATTCCAATGTCATTCGTGTGGGGACTAGCTCGGGTAGAGATTATCGTTTCCAAACACTTAATGGCATTAAGTTTATACTAGCACCTAGATCGGCTAGGGCCATACAATTCTCTACCCTGGGGAAGTTGCCAGGAATGAGAAAACGACCCGGATCACCAAGTTTGGTTGGTAATTTCCTTAAGAGCACTGCGGAGCAATTCTCGTTAAGTTGGGTCTGAGCGATATCAAGAAGTTTCTCCTTATCACTGAGAAGATCTTTAAACATTTTAGCATATTTTGGCATGTGAGCGAGAGCCATAGCAAAGGAGATTGTTAATGCAAGTGAAGCCTAAAAACATTATTAGTGTTAACTAATCTTTCTTAGTTTTGGTCACAACAAACTATACAACACATTTAGTGTAAAACATAAAACGAATTATTTAACTAACACTATCATCAAGGTAATAATCATATCACTAACCTTTCTTAATCATACTTAGTGATCATCAAAATGATTATCCTTAAAACTCACTTTTGTTAATATGACAAAAGACTTTTTAATAAACTTTCTTTCTTAGAAAATGTTTTATTAAAATGGAAAATGAAAATTTGAAAATAGCATATTCCATATGCTATTAGAATATCCTTTGAAGGCTTCAAATACCTCAGATATTCCTACCCCACTAAAAGACAAAAAACGGAGCGTACTTTAGGGGCGGAACCTTAAGTAGCTAGGCGGTTCCCTAGCGACAAGGAACCGCTGGGCTAGATAAGGTACCGCGCCCAGATAGCCGTTATACTTTGTCTCCTTTAAATAGTGGACCAAATCTCATTTTCCAACAAGCCTCTTGGACGTTTTTCTCAGCCCCCTTTCTCTTTTCTATAACATAATCATTAGTAAATGATCACTTAAAGTGTTAAGGATGTTTACCTATGATTATCCTCTTGATCCCCTTTTTTACCTTGTCCAATGAGAAGATCACTCACTCACTAGTGTTATGATAAAGATGAATCTATGAGCTAGTCATATTCATCATGATACCCTTTTTGTTTTATGTTAATCCATTGTATTTATGAATACTTGGACTAGTTGTGTTCATCTAAGTTATTTGTGAATACTTGGATTTGTTGTGTACATCCATTGAATATGTGTTTGTTTAGATTTGTGTTGTGTAGATCCAAGCTACATGTGTGTACTTGGATATGTCTAGTTGAGTTGTAATAGATTTGTGTAGTAGTTCTCACTAAACAATAAAGTGAAGTGGTTGTGTCTTGTGAGTTCTCACTAAACTTGAAAGTGATTAGTAGTTGTGTTGTGTGAAGTTCTCACTTAGCTTCAAAGTGAAGAGTCGTGAAGATTGGTTCTAGCTTTGGATTAGAACTCGACATCAAGCCTTGTGTGGTAAAATGGTGAAGTAGGCAACGTCGTGAAGATTGGTTCTACCTTAAGATTAGAACTCGACATCTAGCCTTGTGTCGTTAAATTGTGAAGTAGGCAACGTTGTGTAGATTGGTCCTAGCTAAAGATTAGGTCTCGACATTTAGCTTAGTGTCGGAAAATAATGTAAGCGACGATGTAAGGTTTTCTCCGCCAAGAAGGGAGCTTGTGGATATAGTGGAAATCTCGAGTAGGTGTACTCAAGGAGTGGAGTAGAAACGAGGATAGAGCCTCGTTGTGGAACCACTATAAATCTTGGTGTCTTCCCACTAGGTTGTCTCCTTCCTTACTCTTTACTTATTTCATAATCATTACACTTACCTATTATCTTTACTAGTGCATTTGAATTGAACCTAATCGTTATGCAACTTAGCTTCAAGCAAAAGATAGTTTTGATACAAACCAAATTGAAAGTAATTTTAATTTGGTTGCCAATCGAAGAGAAACTATTCAACCCCCCCCCCCCTTCTAGTTTCGACAATTGGTATCAGAGCAATGGTCACTCAAGATCTTTGAAGTATATTGTACATTGAAACTTGGATCGATCCATTGTCTCCTCAAATTAGAAGGTCAAGTTGTACTAAAGTTTCTCTTTGGTTAAAACTATTTTGTTTTTGAAAAATAGGTCTTTTAATTGATAATATTGCATCCCTCTTAAGATTAGTAGTCTTTATGCATTTTAGATCTACTCTTGAAATGTATCTACTAGTTTTCATCTTGCTTTGTGTAGGTACTCATGAAGATCAATCACTTAATTGGTTGTAGATTGAGTTACTTGCACTTGTAGAAGACTCATCTTCATTGATATTTAACATCCTTGAATGATGATACCAAGATGATTGGGAATGATACTAGTCCTTGAAGACTTAGTACTCATTATAGTCATTGTTAGGCATAGCATTGATTCCTTGATGGATTTCTCTTTGTGGCCAAGGTGCGCTTTCGTTCTTCCACACGCCCTTTGATCATTCTTTTAATCATTACTTGACTATGTGCTTATTCTTGGAATCCTTGCCTTGAAATTTGTTTGTGGTTTGTGATTCTTTTCTTTTATCCTCTCAAACCTTCATTGCTTGGATACTTGACTCACTATGGTGATGTAGAATGAGTTAGTAGTAGCTTAAAGTATCAAGCATGATTTCCATGGTTTGCACCCATACAATTAGTAGGCCCTTTGTGGGAGAGAAAGTGAATTAATACCTTGCTCATATTTTGGTTTAGACTAAGACTATTATTGAAAGTGATCTTAGTCTATACACGAATAATTGCTTTGTGTTTATTCATTACCAAAGCCGTTTAATGTTTCGCCGGAAAGGCACGTCTTAAACCACTATATATGACACAAGCTCTTCGTTACCACTATTTGAAGATTGTCATTAATCCCTTGAGCATTAGTCCTAGTCGTGATTCACTTCCCTTGACTTCTCTCTACTTTGCTGTTTTGCTACGAGTAGTCGTTTGTCCGTTTCGGTTCTTTTCGATCTTGATTCAACTCGTAATCCTTCATTAAAGCATATTGCCTAGTGTTTTGATGATCCAATGTTATTCTAAAAGGTTTATGATATAATTTCAGTATTTTAGAAAAACTTGGTTTTTAAAATTTTGCGTTTTTCATTGATAAAAACCTGCCTCTGTAGGCGGTTCTTTATCTTTGGCGGCTCAAACCGCGGTTCCTTATCGATAAGGTACCGCGGGCAGTAAAGTTTGTCAGAGCGCCAGTTTGATTATTTTATTCTTTTTCAAACCAAACCCTCTCTCTCCCAAAAACTCTCAGCCGACGGTTTACCCTTTTTCCACCATTGTTGAAGCTTCCAAAACCTTCAATCACTCAAATTAATTGATTCCAAGTTGCGGGTTTCACTCATCCTTCATCTAACATCAATTAATTGTAAGTATTTTCTTTCAATTTCATCTATTTTGTTCTAGGGTTCATCCTTTCATAATTGGGGATTTTTAAAATTGAAATTGAATTAAAATCTTAATAGGAATGTGGGTTGACATGGTTATTTTACTATGATTCCTTAGGTTCTCATTCATTAAGATTTCACTAAAACCCACTTGTAGAATAAATCCGAATTTTGGCTAAATGATTTTAGTTAAAAGATGGATTTGAGATGAACCCATGAACAAATAGGTAATGACATTGTTAATGCTTACCTAAAAACCTTGTTTTGTAAAACCAATGTTCTAAGTCCATTGTTGATCCAACATAGTTCATATGTTCTTGGTAAATAATGGAATAGCTACATTGTGAACATGAGAATGATATGGATTCAATCCTTTGTTTGTCAAGAAATTGATATAACACATTCTCATATTTTTGAATTTTGATTTTATTTTTCATATGAGTGATTGGAGAAATATTTTCTTGTGTTTATTTAGGTGCTAATCATGCCTTCACAATACCAAAAGGATCATCAACTCACCAAACATTATATGCCAAACCTCTCCGACTTTTGTCACTCAACTCACCTTGCCCATACTTTTTCCTCACTTCAATCTCGTTGCTTTCATGAGGGTAGAGTTGTCCAAAAGGATATCAAGGATTATGTCTACATCAAGTCCATGTTTGAAAACATTGGATTTGATTGTTTGTTGAACATTAAGGAAGACATCTATCCTCGATTCCTATTGGAGTTCTTTAGCACATACTCCGTCATTGAAAACAACGATGGAATATTTGTTAGGTTCATCTTGAAAGATCAACTCATTCAATACTCTCTCGAAGTTTTTGGTCAAATTCTTGATGTCCCATTTGTAGGCACTTGTCGCTTCACGGATAAATGGAAGCTTAGTGCTCTTCTTGAATCCTACAATTGTCCTCCAAATGATCATGAGGAAATTGATCTTGACTTCATTGTTGACATTGTCTCCAAAAAGCGTAATCGACCCGTTAAGAGAAGCCTTCATGCTAAGGTACGTTCGATGAAACGTCATGAGGTTCTCTTAAGCGACCTCAATGATAATATGGTCCAATGGACCAATATCCTTAGGAAAAATGTGTTTTGTCTTGGTGGAAACCGGGATCATGTTCCGGCGTGCATAGTGCATATGTTATATTGCATCTTTACCAACACCAATTACAATTTGGCATATTTTATCGCTCAACGGATCAATTATGCTATTCACAAGCCTAAAACAAACCTCCCTTACGCAATGCTTGTCACTCGCCTTTTTAAAAGGGTTGGCCGTGATTTTCCAAATCTTGATCTTTCTCAGTTTCAGCCGGTCAAACGGGTCATGCTACCTATTCAAGAGGTATATAAGAGAAAGACAAGATGTGATCGTAAATCCGACCAACAAGAGTTCAATGATGAGGACATGGACATGCCAACAAGTGATGGTGATGGCATTGGCACAAGTGCTCCCATTGACTCTTCGAGCACTTCTCACCACTCTACAAACTCATTCGTGGATGGTTTAGATGACATTGCTTCCCCTCATCACCATTCCTCTAGTGAAGTTCCTAATAATCTCAATTTAGAGGAATTTTACCGTCAAAATCTTCGAACCCAAGGTGATTTGCATGAACACCGGATTGAGTCAAGAAAGGGAATCAAGTACTTGGGAAAAATGATCAAGGGATTAGACAAGAAAAGGAGGTGAAGACTTTGTATTGCGTCAAAGTTTACTTGTCTTGTGATGTTTAAAACATTTGCTTATTATTACTTTGGTTTGGTTGTGTATTAACTTATGCTACATGTTTGGATTACTATTTATTTTAATCCTAAATGTTGTTTATGCCATTATGTTTGTGATTTACATAGCTGTGTGCATCCCTTATGATAGTTAGCTTCTTAGATTTTGGTCAGTAGTTAACTTTGGCTTGTGAATCCTTTGGTAAAAATCTAGGTTAACCAAAATTTGGGATGTGAAATTTTTGAAACACTTCTGGTCGCGGTTCCATATCGACCAGCGGATCCTTATCGATAAGGAACCGCCGGTCTTAGATAAGGAACCGCCACCACTGTGTCTGACATAATCTTTTGCTTTACACTATTTTCTTAAATCTGTGTAAATTTGCATGATTCTTTGCAAAAACCTGCACATTTCCTAAACTAGGTTACCTAAATTCATTATTCACCTAAAATGATTTTAACCCATTACTAGTTTGGATCATCCCCTCACCCATTTAAACCCACCTTGTTAGTCATGTTCTTCACTCATCAAAACATTCTTCCCTAACCCTTAAACCACCCTTGTCAACCATGGTTTCTTCAAAAACCTCAAACACCCCAATGAAAACACTTAAGATTAGGATTAAGGTACCCAAGCCTAACTCCTCACCCTTTCACACACCCAAAAATGAGATGGTTCCAATCCTCATTTCCTCATCACCTTCACCACCCCTTGCACCATGCAAGACAACATCCATCCATGGTACTAACCACTCCATTGGTTCTACCTCCTCTTCATTCAACTTAAGAATGAATGAGCTATCTTTACCCTTCACTCCACGTGCACCCTTGGATGTGACTACACAACCCCAACCAATCCAAAGCATTCCTTTTGTGAATGACTTTGATGACACCTTGGTGACTTCACCATTTACCCCTCCTAACTTACCCATTTCACCAACCTTGGAGAACATACCTCCACACTCACCCATTTATCCTTTGGGGAACATGCATCCACTCTCACCCACATCACCCTTGGAGAACATGCCTCCTCCACCTCCACCACACTCAAACAATCCAATTTTGGGTGTCCCACTTTCCCTCCTCTTGGGTGATCCTTACTATGGGTTTCAAGAGACTCATGGTCCTAATTGTCCATGTTGCCTCTACAACCACTACATCATCCATAACCTTAGGATGGATATGTTTGGACTACATAGGAGGTTGCAAGAGTTCTTGCTTGCCTTGTTCTCCATGCCTCCTCCTAGGAGATGAATGATGATTTTTCTTAATAAGTGTTTTTTAACAAAACCAAGCCAAAGAAGACTACTCATCTAGATCTAGTATTAAGCTAACTTTGTATTAGTTAGTTGTTCTTCTATTTCATTTGTTATTATACTTTCTTCCTTCATGAGTTTTTCATGAAGTTAGTTAATGGATTTAGCTTTATGTGTTTCTATCCTTATGTGCACATTAATCAACTTTAATTTGAAATTAAAATTGAACCTAAATCTATCACAACCTCCAAAACTTGACTAAAATTGGTTCAAAATGTTATCCAAATATTTTGTCACCCTTTGTCAAGACATTCTTTGTGAATGTGTTGCCTTTATGCAACCCTAGCATAATTTAGTGCCAATAGAGGTAAAATTCCAAGATTTGCACCTTTTTGAAAAAGTCTTAGTTTTTCTCAAAACCCTGGAAAAACATGGTTTCAAGTCCACTGCATGCGGATCCTTAAAGTCCCGCGGTTCCTTAGTGATAAGGAACCGCCGGTCCCTATAAGGTACCGCGGACAGAAACTGGCCTTTGACTCGTTTTTGGTCAAAAAATAATTTAAACCCTATACCCTGTCAAGATTACTTGTTTGCTCAATTTGGCTAAACATTCCTTGACACTTCACATTTTGTATTCAAATTCTTACCTTGATTACATTTTACTTATACCCCAACCTTGAGATTTCATTCTCACACCTTCCCAACCTTGAGAATTCATTCTCACACATCTCCAACCTCGAGAATTCATTCTCACACATCTCCAACCTTGAGATTTCATTCTCACACCTTCCCAACCTTGAGATTTCATTCTCACACCTTCACAATGCCTAACTCCTCCATTCATAACCTTGACATTTCTTTGTCACAACCCAACTCACCCAAAGCTTCCTCATCCAAGCTTTCAAAGAAACCGAAAATCTCGGTTTGACCTATTTTGATTAAGAAGAATGAACCATCTTCTTCCAAACCACCCAAAAACCCTACCTTCTCTCCAATCAAGTATTGGAATGAGACTTATACCATTAACCCCATCACCGGAGCAAAAGAAAATGTTCCCCCACCACCACAATCCTTCAACACCCCTCAATTCAATGACCTTTCAACCTTCCCAAACGTCACAAGGCATTGTGAAAACATTTCCTACCCTATTACCCCACCACCACCAAACCCTAGGTTTGATGCCCTACCCCCATCAACCGATTTTGTGTTGTATCATGGATCCTCGTGTGCTTGTTGTCGATTTCAACAAATTGAACTTGCTCATGTATATGAGAAGTTAAATTTTCTTGAATTCCTCCTCACTCGAACTCCTCTCCAAGTTTTTGTTCCGGTGGACAAAACTTCGAATGATGCATCGTCGTCCTATTTTTCCAACTAAAGGACTAACTACTCTTAGAGTCTTTATTACTTTAGTTGTTTTAGAGTCTTTTATTTTTTTTAAGCAATCTTGGAAAATTATCACTATTAGAATAGCTTAATGCTTTGTGGTTTATTTTCCATATTTTTTTGCTTTAGATACTCATATTGTGTGTATGACTATCTACCTTGTTGTGTCTTTTCTTTTATGTAACCTTTGTGTTGTTTGTGTTTTATTTCCTTAGTTCTCTTTTGAGTTGATCATGGTTAATTTTTACAATTGCTTATGGGTGATTCCATCAATTCTAAATTTAACCCATTGACAAGTTTATCATCTTCATTGGATTGAAGCTTGATTTTGTCAATTACCTTTTTGGACATACTTAGCAAAACTACTTGCTTCTAATTTGAGATTTCTACTCTCTCTCCCTCTCAAGTTACTTAGTAGGTAGTGATCATATATACATTGGTGTTTCTTTTCTTTCTACTAACATTTGTGTAGCATGTCACCTTAGCTCACATACTTGGTGCCCCAAGCAAGGGGGAGCAACCACCAAGGGGGAGCTACTAGCAAAGTCTGATTTTCTTCAAAAGACTTGTGCTAACCTTTTTGCTACGACAAAGGGGGAGAAATGATAGTGATAAACTGATATTAATGATTTTGCTAGGTTCAATTTTACTCTCGATATCCTCTCGAATTGATCTCGGTCTTAAGTGGAATGATTGTTCTTGGTTACTAAATAAAAGGGTTTGGTTTTCTAATCTAATAAAAAGTGGAAATGAAAATTTAAATCAAAGATAATTAATTTAATGATGAGTAATAAAAACTTGAATTTAAACTTGAATTTAAATTAGAATTAAGCTTAAAAGAAAATTAAAATTAAATCAAGGAAACAGTAAAGAAATAGTAAAGAAACAGTAAAACTTTAAAATACCCAAAAGATAACTGATTCGGAAGTTACTGTTCATTCGGAAGTTAAGCTTCATTCGGAACTTTGTGTTTGGTTCGGAACTTTTGGATTCATCCGGAACTTATCCTTCATTCGGAAGTTGTAGACTCACTCGGAAGTTTAGCTTGATTCGGAACTTTTTACACTCATCCGGAACTTACTGATTCGGAAGTTTTGGACTTCCGAATGAAGTCCCTTGATTCGGAACTTGCTGGTTCGGAAGTCTGAAAATTGGTTCGGAACTTTAGCTTCGTTCGGAAGTTTTGGCTTGATCCGGAACTTTTACCTTCGTTCGGAACTTCTTCTTGATTCGGAAGTTCAGCTTGATTCGGAACTTTTTAATACTAAACTCATTCGGAACTTTTAACTGACTCGGAACTTTTGAAAACACAACTCATTCGGAACTTACTGTTCACTCATTCGGAACTTCTGGAAAACCCAGATACAGTAACAGTACCGAAGAACAAGGAAACCCGTTTTTAATCCAAAAATCACTAAGTTTTTCACCAAAGACTAAAATAACTCAATCAAAAAGAATCTATTAACCATAAGCTACAAATCCCATCAACAAAAACACAAATCCCAACAACTTTTGAAGATCAAATCAAGAAAATAAAAACTTAAAAACTTGAAGATAAAGATGATGATGAATAAGATAAAATTGAAAGGTTAAACAAGAACTTTGTATTGAATGATTAATGTTTTGACAAGATAACTCAAAGATTAAAATTACAGGATGAGAAAATTAAAGATTAAAAATCACCAATCACCCTAATGGTGATGGTGATGAAATGGAACAGAGAGAAAAAATGGGGAAGAAGAAAAACTAAGCTAACTACTGGATGTGTGTGAGGGGAGGGCTATTTATAGCCTTGTCTTTTGGTTGGTGAGTGGGCTTTCTCCCGTTCTTCTTGTCTTTTCGTCTTTTCAGAAAAGTTTCCGTTTTCGATTCTGATTCGGGATTTGTCGTCGATTAAATTCAACTCGTCTTTTAATTTCTTCGTTTAATAGACTTGAGTTTCTTCGACTTATAAAAATCCTCCATCTTTGGTCCTTTTCTTCGATAAATCTTCGAATAGGCCCAGTGACTTCAAATCTTTTGCATCTCTTGGACAATAGACTTTATCTCGAGTCTTTTTCTTCAGTAAAACCCGTGCAATCCCATGTTTTCTTCAATATTCACCCGGTTGGCTCTGAAAACACAATAAACACAAAAACCACGCATAATTCCAAACAAATGATATTAAATACGTGTTTTGGTCTTGTTTTAGCCAGAATTAAGTGGTAAAAGGATGGGTGTTTACACACCTATCAAATCCCCTACACTTAACCATTGCCATGCCCTCATGCAATGCTTAGTGATAAAGCAATTTTACATTTTTCTCATAATCAATCAACCTTGGCCTTATTTAAATTCTACTAAACAAAAATTAAAGAAATAAAACTTCAAAGGTAACAAAGGGCTAGAAAACCATTTTCAATTGAAAATAGCTATATGGAAATAACTTGCAAAGAAATCAATGACTTACATTAGGGCTTTTTGTGCTGCGAAGATTTATCACCCTCAAGTTTCACGTTCCCCAAACTAAGCTTAAAAACGAGATCATTGTTATTATAAGTTAGCAATTCAAACACTTACACACATGGCTTAATTAAATGCTTAAGCTCCCTTATTCCTAAGTATATCTCTTATATTTTATTTTTGTCTTAGAATGATCATGAAGATGCATTTTTAGACTTATTTCGATAGTTTATTAGGGCTGAAAGCAAAGTAGGACGATTTGATCAATAGTTAGCTAAAGGACAAAATCTCTTAAAACTGCTTCTCGGGATATCAAAAAGTTCATATCTTGGCATAACTTGGTTCACGATTTGAGACCTTTCTCGGGCCGATATTTGGCATGTACTTCATACTTCATATCTTCGAGAGACGTTCTTGAGATAATGGTCTTCTCATCATAATAGAGTTTCTTCGCTTGGAGACTTTTGAGGGGTACTCCAACTTTGTTGACCACGACTTCATGATTATTTCTTCAATCTCTAATTGGGATTTTGAGATACAACGATCCGCCTCCTTTTCGGACTTGGATCTATTTATCCTCATACCTTGTTAGGGTCTTTTCGGATAGACTTCTCCATCATCTTTATGGGAGTTGATTGCTTTTCGTCGTGAGTCTTGATCCTTCATATTGACTTTGGGAATAATGCTTTTCACATCACTTTGGATCTTCAGCAATAAAATTGAATCCTCATGCCTTGTTAGGGCCTTTTCGGACTCGCCAATCTTCGCGCCCCGCTTCATAAGTTATGCCTTGGCTATGAACTCTTATCATTACCGAGCAACTTTTAAACGATCTTGGGCTAGAAGCTAAGTAACTTTTCAAATCGTAAGACCTTACTTATTGCAGATAAATTATTAGCAAGTGATGGGAGAATAGGCAAATAATTACACCAAGTGAGCTTGCGCAAGAATACCGACTTATAATTGACTCTATCATTTCTCGTCTTCCACAATTTAAAATCTCAAGTAATGAGACTCGTGGATACTTAGCCTAATAAACCAATTAAGGTCTACATGGTTAAGGATACTAGCTAGAATAAACTTGGATAAGTCTATTCGGGTTGAGTCAAAATAAACGCAACGGGCCTAATATGTCAAAGACTTCTAAACTAGCTACCCACATTATTAATATTTTTGACTTTATTGCGGGATATATACATATGAAAGCAACGATAAAAATTTAAAAATTACAACTAAATGGCCAAAGTTAATAAAAATTTTGAAAAATGTCGAAAAATAGGATTTTCTGGTTAAATGAAGGCATTTTCATGGAAAAGTCCACTTAAAACTTCGATAGAAGTCCCCCCTACACTTAAGATAAACATTGTCCTCAATGTTTAAGCATGTGGGAAAAGTTTCCCCTACACTTATGACATTGTGCACGTTGGTTAACTCGAGTTAAGGATGGGACGACTAAAGTGATCAATTTCAAATGTGAGTATGAAGAAAATTGAATCACGATAGTTGAGAGATAGAACCGGATTTCGAATAACACGGGAGCACGGTTCTTCAAAAATTCCAAGAGTGCACGTATCCCTGTAATCACACCATACACAGACAAACACGTATAGAAGTCCCCCCTACACTTAGGGGATTAAAACATAAAAGGATAGATACTCGGGCTGCCTCCCGAGGAGCGCTTGTTTTTGATAACCGAGTCACGAGCCTGACTCGACCCAAAATTAGTTCATGGGGAACGTGGTGAGGGATGGAATCACCTCCTGAGAGGTGTCCTCACCAAAGTACAACTTCACTCGTTGGCCATTCACCTTAAAATTTGGTCCATTAGGTTGAGCGAGCTCGAGAGTACCATATGGAAAAATTTGGGCAATGGTGAATGGGCCGGACCAACGAGATTTGAGCTTTCCCGAGAAGATTTTCAACCGAGAGTTAAAAAGTAAGACTTTGTCTCCAACATGGAACTCTCGGTTTTTGATCTTAGAGTCGTGAATGAGCTTAGTTCTTTCCTTATAGATCAAAGAATTTTCATAAGCCTCATTACGGAGTTCATTCAGCTCATTGAGTTGGATCTTGCGTAGGTCACCGGCTTTGTTTATATCAAAATTAGCCCACTTCAAGGCCCAATAAGCCTTGTGCTCCAACTCAATGGGGAGGTGGCACGCTTTTCCCGTACACAAGACGATAAGGCGTACAGCCGATCGGGGTCTTGTAAGCAGTACGGAAAGCCCACAAAGCATCATCAAGTTTATCAGCCCATGAGGCACGATGCTCTCCCACGGTTCTTTCAAGAATTCGCTTCAGCCCTCGGTTGGATATTTCAGCCTGGCCATTAGTTTGTGGGTGGTAGGCTGTGGAAAGACGATGATTTACACCGTACTTAGCCATGACTCGAGCAAATTGGTCATTGCAGAAATGAGTCCCACGATCACTAATAATGGCACGAGGCACACCGAATCTAGCGAAAAGAGCTTTCAAAAAGTTACAAACCACCCTTGCGTCATTAGTAGGCAAAGCTTTGGCTTCAACCCACTTTGAAACGTAGTCAACGGCTACAAGGATGTATTTGTTTCCTTTAGACGAAGGGAATGGCCCCATAAAGTCGATACCCCAAACATCAAAGATTTCACATTCTTGTATGAAATTCTGAGGCATCTCATCTTTATGTGTGATTTTACCTTGCTTTTGGCAAACATCACATCGTTTAACCATATTGTGAGCATCACGATATATGGAGGGCCAATAAAATCCCGAATCAAACACTTTTTTAGCGGTGTAGTTGGGACCATAGTGACCACCGGTGGGTCCTTTGTGGCAAGCATTAAGGATTTCAGACGCTGCCGGTCCATCAACACATCGGCGAATAATCAGGTCGGCACATTGTTTGAATAGGTAAGGGTCGTCCCAAAAGTAAGTCTTGATGTCGGTGAAGAACTTTTTCTTTTGCTGGGACGTCAACCCTTCCTTGAGAATTCCACCCGCCAAGTAGTTTGCAAAATCCGCAAACCACGGGGTTTCATTCGGCTTCGAGTTTATAGACATTAAGGTCTCCAAGGGAAAAGAATCATTGATTTCTTTGGTCGGATGATCCCCTTGGTAAGGATCCTCAAGTCTGCTGAGATGGTCCGCGGCTAGGTTTTCTGCTCCTTTTTTATCGCGAATTTCGATTTTAAATTCCTGGAGCAGCAAAACCCAACGAAGAAGTCTTGGTTTGGAATCTTGCTTTGTCAACAAGTACTTCAGCGCGGAATGATCGGTATACACAATGGTGGTAGAAAGGACAAGATAGGGGCGGAATTTTTCAAAGGCATAGACAACAGCTAAAAGCTCTTTTTCGGTTGTCGTATAATGCAATTGTGTCCCTGTCATTGTCTTGCTAGCGTAATGGATCGGTTGGAAGTGTTTGTTCACTCTTTGTCCAAGAACCGCTCCAATAGCAAAATCGCTAGCATCGCACATCAACTCAAAGGGAAGCTCCCAATTAGGGGTAACCAAGACGGGTGCCTTAGTGAGCTTATCCTTAAGCGAGTTGAAGGCTTCAAGACACTCTTTGGAGAAGATAAAAGGAGTATCTTTTTCCAAGAGGTGGGTCATCGGGCGAGCGATTTGAGAAAAATCTTTGATGAATCGACGGTAGAAGCCCGCATGACCCAGGAAACTTCTCACACCCTTCATGGTTGAAGGTGGAGGCAACTTTGCGATAACATCGACTTTAGCACGGTCTACTTCAAGACCGGCTTTCGAGATCTTATGTCCAAGCACGACGCCTTCTTTTACCATAAAATGGCATTTTTCCCAATTCAGAACAAGGCGAGTGTCTTCGCACCGCTTGAGCATACGTTCCAAATTGGCAAGGCAGGAAGAGAAAGAATCCCCAAAGACCGAGAAATCATCCATGAAGACTTCCATGGTTTGTTCAACCATGTCATGGAAGATAGCTAACATGCACCTTTGGAAAGTCCCGGGCGCATTACATAAGCCAAAAGGCATTCTTTTGTAAGCGAAAGTGCCATAGGGACAAGTGAATGTAGTCTTCTCTTGATCTTGGGGATCGATGGGTATTTGAAAATAACCCGAGAAACCATCAAGAAAGCAGTAATATTCATTACCGGCTAAACGTTCAAGCATTTGGTCCATGAAAGGTAGAGGGAAATGATCCTTTCTCGTGGCATCATTGAGTTTGCGGTAGTCTATACAAACTCTCCACCCAGTAACGAGACGAGTGGGAATCAACTCGTTGTGTTCATTAGGAACAACGGTTATTCCGCCCTTCTTGGGCACACAATGGATTGGACTAACCCATGGTGAATCCGAAATAGGGTAAATCATACCCGCATCAAGAAGTTTGAGAACCTCTGTTTTGATGACTTCATGTATCTTTGGATTCACCCTTCGTTGGCTTTGAATCGTGGGCTTAAAGTCGTCCTCCATGAGAATTTTGTGTGTGCAGAAGTGAGGATCAATTCCACGAATATCGGAAATCTTCCAAGCGATAGCCTTCTTATGATCTTTCAACACAGCGACAAGTCGGGCTTTCTCTTCATCCTTCAAATCCTTAGCAATGATGACTGGCGACTTCTTCTCTTCTTCGAGGAATACATACTCAAGATGGGGTGGCAACTCCTTAAGTTCCAAATCCGGAGGATTGTCGACGGGAGTCGTATTCGAAGTCGGAGTATCGATAGCAATAACAGTGGGAGATGGAGGGGAAGGATTGTCTTCTCTGAGGAGGTTTGCAATGAAACTGAGATCGTCATCCCAAGTGGCAGTAGAATCGTCATTGTCTTGCTTCACATCTTCCAAGGTGGCTTCCAAATCTTTCCAAAGGAAATCACTTTCTCCAAATAGAGATAGTGATGAATCGATAGAGGAAACGGTTTCAACATTGGGAAGAGAGGTAGGAATATTTTTACAAGCATCCTTGAAGTGTTCTTCACAAGCCTCATCAAGAACGTCAATACAATTAACATTCTCGTAAGAATAAGGCTGTTTAGACAACTTTCCCATGTTGAAGACTACTTTATCGTCACCCACTCTCATGATAAGCTCACCAGCTTCAACATCGATGAGAGTGCGACCGGTCCTCAAGAATGGACGACCAACAATCAGTGGTACACGGGGGTCCATCTCGTAGTCGACGACAACAAAATCAGAAGGGAAGGTGAATTTGTCGACTCCAACAATGACGTCTTCGGTTATCCCCACTGGATAAGCAACCGTACGGTTAGCTAATTCCAAAGTCATTTTGGTGGGGACTAGCTCTAGGAGAGATAGTTGCTTCCAAACACTTAGAGGCATGAGATTAATACTGGCACCTAGATCGGCTAGGGCCATGCAATTCTCTACTCCCGGGAAATTGCAAGGGATAAAAAAACGACCCGGATCACCAAGCTTAGTCGGCAATTTCCTTAAGAGCACTGCAGAGCAGTTCTCATTAAGTTGGGTGTTGGCAATATCGAGGAGCTTTTCCTTGTCGCTCAGAAGATCTTTAAACATTTTTGCATACTTGGGCATGTGAGCGAGAGCCTCAGCGAAGGAGATATTGAAATTCAGTTTTTTGAACATTTTTAGGAAGTTCGAAACTTGAATATCATCCTTGCTCTTTTGCTTCTCTTTCCTCAACCGTGAAGGATAAGGTATATTGGAAGAAGAGGAAGGCTTTGGGGGAATAGGATCACTCACAACCATGGGTGGAGGAGGGGTAGAAAGAAGAGGTGGAGAAATTGAGGAAGGAGAAGGGTGAGGAATAGGAGCAGGTGACTCGTTCTCCTTAGTCACAACCACCGGTGGAGGTATAGGAAGCTCGGGTTCCTTGGTACCTTTACCACTTCGAGTGGTGATTGCTTTCATCTCCCCTCTTGGGTTCGCAACGGTGTTACTCGGAAGAGTACCCGAAGAAGAGGGTTGACTACTTTGGAAGAAACTAGCCATCATGTTCCTCAGATCATTAGTCTGGCTATCCAACGTGTTTCTCATGTCAGCTCTCAAATCATTTCCTTGCTTGACCAAGTCTGCCTTCAAATTGTGCACTTCCTCTTGGAGATTTCCCACTATCACATCATTGGTTCTCATGTAGGTTGCGACCTCTTGGTGTAAAGCAGTGGTGGTTTGGTTGGAAGGAGCATTGTATGCAGGTGGTTGGTAAGCTGGTTGTTGGTAGACTTGGTTGTTACGTTGAGGTGGTTGTTGCTGCTTGTGAGGTGGGATGTATGGTTTTCGAGGTTGTTGTTGTTGTTGAGGAGGGCGGTTAGGGTTTTGTTGTTGGTTTTGGTTGGTAGGAGGGAAACCAGGTGGTGAAAGATAGTTGTTTGATCGATAGCTAAGCAAGTTACGGTCACCTTGAGGTCTAGCTTGATAAGCAGGTTGAGGATAGGTGCCATAAGCCGCATTCACATTCTCAGCAGGGTAATCTTGGGTGGCGGTACAAGTTGTGTAAGAGTGAGGACCACCGCATATCTCACAAGGTTGGCTGACAGCGTTCACTTGAGCGTTTTTGGCGTTGTTGCTGACGGTGTGGGTGACAAGCGATTCAAGAAGCGTGGTGATTTTGTCAAGTCGCTTGTCGCTGTCATTAGTGCTAGCACTAGCAACATTGGTCCTAACACTCTTGGTTTGCACACGAGATTTGTTCTCAATTATATCCCAAGCAGCATTGGAAGTCTTAGCCAATAGATTACCCCCGGAGGCACTGTTCAGTGAATCTTGGTCACTCATGCTTAAACCATTGTAAAAAGTATTGATTTGATGTACTTTGGTAAAACCATGTTGTGGGCATTTTCTTAAAAGATCTTTAAAGCTATCCCAAGATTCACTGAATGACTCATCGTACTTTTGTTCAAAATTTATGATCTCATTCCGCAAAGCGGTAGTACGAGAGGGTGGAAAAAAGTAGTTGATAAACTTTGTTTCCAAATCCGTCCACGAGAGAATACTATGTGGCGGTTCCTTAGCAAGCCAATGCCGGGCTTGTCCCTCTAAAGAAAAGGGAAAAAGTTGTAACCTTATAACCTCTTGTGGAACACCATTGAACTTGACCGTGTTGGTGAGTTGTAGAAATCTCTTGATGTGGTCGTGTGGATCATCAATGGTTCGTCCCAAGAATGGTTGAGCGGAGACCATCTGGATAAAGCCTGACTTTAGCTCGAAATTGTTGGCGGCAATTGGTGGTATAACAATTGGATCCGTGTTGCCATCGACATGAGCTTGCAACAATTCAATCATTGGGCGGTTATCCGGAAGGGGCTCATTGTTGTTGTTATTGTTCATGTTGTTGTTGTTATTATTGTTTGGAGGTGGTACACCGGCCATGTCTAAGTGATCGAGAGGCTCGGGCTCTTGATATGACGTGGATCGAGTGCGCATACACCTGCAAAGGAACGAACAAAGAAAAGCAAAGCACAAATATTTTTGGTTTTTATGTTTTTAAATTTTTATTTTTTTTGTATTTTTGAAAATTTTATATTTTTTAGTTGTTTTTGAAGATTTTCTTGAAAAAGTAACGTTCACGGGGAACGGATCCCAAAATCCAAGTTCTCACAAAAAACTTTTGATCTTAACGAGAAGAGCCGGCAGCGACGCCATTTGATATTAATGATTTTGCTAGGTTCAATTTTACTCTCGATATCCTCTCGAATTGATCTCGGTCTTAAGTGGAATGATTGTTCTTGCTTACTAAATAAAAGGGTTTGGTTTTCTAATCTAATAAAAAGTGGAAATGAAAATTTAAATCAAAGATAATTAATTTAATGATGAGTAATAAAAACTTGAATTTAAACTTGAATTTAAATTAGAATTAAGCTTAAAAGAAAATTAAAATTAAATCAAGGAAACAGTAAAGAAATAGTAAAGAAACAGTAAAACTTTAAAATACCCAAAAGATAACTGATTCGGAAGTTACTGTTCATTCGGAAGTTAAGCTTCATTCGGAACTTTGTGTTTGGTTCGGAACTTTTGGATTCATCCGGAACTTATCCTCCATTCGGAAGTTGTAGACTCACTCGGAAGTTTAGCTTGATTCGGAACTTTTTACACTCATCCGGAACTTACTGATTCGGAAGTTTTGGACTTCCGAATGAAGTCCCTTGATTCGGAACTTGCTGGTTCGGAAGTCTGAAAATTGGTTCGGAACTTTAGCTTCGTTCGGAAGTTTTGGCTTGATCCGGAACTTTTACCTTCGTTCGGAACTTCTTCTTGATTCGGAAGTTTAGCTTGATTCGGAACTTTTTAATACTAAACTCATTCAGAACTTTTAACTGACTCGGAACTTTTGAAAACACAACTCATTCGGAACTTACTGTTCACTCATTCGGAACTTCTGGAAAACCCAGATACAGTAACAGTACCGAAGAACAAGGAAACCCGTTTTTAATCCAAAAATCACTAAGTTTTTCACCAAAGACTAAAATAACTCAATCAAAAAGAATCTATTAACCATAAGCTACAAATCCCATCAACAAAAACACAAATCCCAACAACTTTTGAAGATCAAATCAAGAAAATAAAAACTTAAAAACTTGAAGATAAAGATGATGATGAATAAGATAAAATTGAAAGGTTAAACAAGAACTTTGTATTGAATGATTAATGTTTTGACAAGATAACTCAAAGATTAAAATTACAGGATGAGAAAATTAAAGATTAAAAATCACCAATCACCCTAATGGTGATGGTGATGAAACGGAACAGAGAGAAAAATGGGGAAGAAGAAAAACTAAGCTAACTACTGGATGTGTGTGAGGGGAGGGCTATTTATAGCCTTGTCTTTTGGTTGGTGAGTGGGCTTTCTCCCGTTCTTCTTGTCTTTTCGTCTTTTCAGAAAAGTTTCCGTTTTCGATTCTGATTCGGGATTTGTCGTCGATTAAATTCAACTCGTCTTTTAATTTCTTCGTTTAATAGACTTGAGTTTCTTCGACTTATAAAAATCCTCCATCTTTGGTCCTTTTCTTCGATAAATCTTCGAATAGGCCCAGTGACTTCAAATCTTTTGCATCTCTTGGACAATAGACTTTATCTCGAGTCTTTTTCTTCAGTAAAACCCGTGCAATCCCATGTTTTCTTCAATATTCACCCGGTTGGCTCTGAAAACACAATAAACACAAAAACCACGCATAATTCCAAACAAATGATATTAAATACGTGTTTTGGTCTTGTTTTAGCCAGAATTACGTGGTAAAAGGATGGGTGTTTACACACCTATCATAAACTCGTTAATAATTCGATATTTTGTGTTTCTACGTAAATGAGTTTATCGTTTGTCGAAATCAAAAAGGGGGAGACTGTTAATGCAAGTTATGCCTAAAAACATTATTAGTGTTAACTAATCTTTCTTAGTTTTGATCACAACAAACTATACAACACATTTAGTGTAAAACATAAAACGAATTATTTAACTAACACTATCATCAAGGTAATAATCATATCACTAACCTTTCTTAATCATATTTAGTGATCATCAAAATGAGTATCCTTAAAACTCACTTTTGTGAATATGACAAAAGACTTTTTAATAAACTTTCTTTCTTAGAAAATGTTTTATTAAAATGGAAAATGAAAATTTGAAAATAGCATATTCTATATGCTATTAGAATATCCTTTGAAGGCTTCAAATACCTCACCTACCCCACTAAAAGACAAAAAACGGAGCGTACTCTAGGGGCGGAACCTTAAGTAGCTAGGCGGTTCCCTAACGATAAGGAACCGCCGGGCTAGATAAGGTACCGCGCCCAGATATCCGTTATATAGCCGTTATACTTTGTCTCCTTTAAATAGTGGATCAAATCTCATTTTCCAACAAGCCTCTTGGACGTTTTTCTCAGCCCCCTTTCTCTTTTCTATAGCATAATCATTAGTAAATGATCACTTAAAGTGTTAAGGATGTTTACATATGATTATCCTCTTGATCCCCTCCTTTACCTTGTCCAATGAGAAGATCACTCACTCACTAGTGTTGTGATAAAGATGAATCTATGAGCTAGTCATATTCATCATGATACCCTTTTTGTTTTATGTTAATCCATTGTATTTATGAATACTTGGACTAGTTGTGTTCATCCAAGTTATTTGTGAATACTTGGATTTGTTGTGTACATCCATTGCATATGTGTTTGCTTAGATTTGTGTTGTGTAGATCCAAGCTACATGTGTGTACTTGGATATGTCTAGTTGAGTTGTAATAGATTTGTGTAGTAGTTCTCACTAAACTATAAAGTGATGTGGTTGTGTCTTGTGAGTTCTCACTAAACTTGAAAGTGATTAGTAGTTGTGTTGTGTGAAGTTCTCACTTAGCTTCAAAGTGAAGAGTCGTGAAGATTGGTTCTAACTTTGGATTAGAACTCGACATCTAGCCTTGTGTCGTAAAATGGTGAAGTAGGCAACGTCGTGAAGATTGGTTCTACCTTAAGATTAGAACTCGACATCTAGCCTTGTGTCGTTAAATTGTGAAGTAGGCAACGTTGTGTAGATTGGTCCTAGCTAAAGATTAGGTCTCGAAATTTAGCTTAGTGTCGGAAAATAATGTAAGCGACGATGTAAGGTTTTCTCCGCCAAGAAGGGAGCTTGTGGATATAGTGGAAATCTCGAGTAGGTGTACTCGAGGAGTGGAGTAGAAACGAGGATAGAGCCTCGTTGTCGAACCACTATAAATCTTGGTGTCTTCCCACTAGGTTGTCTCCTTCCTTACTCTTTACTTATTTCATTATCATTACACTTACCTATTATCTTTGGATCGATCCATTGTCTCCTCAAATTAGAAGGTCAAGTTGTACTAAAGTTTCTCTTTGGTTAAAACTATTTTGTTTTTGAAAAATAGGTCTTTTAATTGATAATATTGCATCCCTCTTAAGATTAGTAGTCTTTAGCATTTTAGATCTACTCTTGAAATGTATCTACTAGTTTGCATCTCGCTTTGTGTAGGTACTCATGAAGATCAATCACTTAATTGGTTGTGGATTGAGTTACTTGCACTTGTAGAAGACTCATCTTCATTGATCTTTAACATCCTTGAATGATGATACCAAGATGATTGGGAATGATACTAGTCCTTGAAGACTTAGTACTCATTATAGTCATTGTTGGGCATAACATTGATTCCTTGATGGATTGCTCTTTGTGGCCAAGGTACACTTTCGTTCTTCCACACGCCCTTTGATCATTCTTTTGATCATTACTTGACTATGTGCTTATTCTTAGAATCCTTGCCTTGAAATTTATTTCTGGTTTGTGATTCTTTTCTTTTATCCTCTCAAACCTTCATTGCTTGTATACTTGACTCACTATGGTGATGTAGAGTGAGTTAGTAGTAGCTTAAAGTATCAAGCATGATTTCCATGGTTTGCACCCATACGGTTAGTAGGCCCTTTGTGGGAGAGAAAGTGAATTAATACCTTGCTCATATTTTGGTTTAGACTAAGACTATTATTCATTACCAGAGGCTTGATTACTTTGGAAGAAACTAGCCATCATATCCCTTAAGTAATTCGTTTGACTGCTAAAAGAGTTTCGCATATCGGCTCGAAGATCATTCCCTTGTTTCACCATATCTCCTTTCAAGTTGGCCATTTGCCGCTGAAGATTCTGCACTATCGCATCATTAGTCCTCATGTAAGTGTCAACCTCTTGATGAAATACGGTGGATTGGGTGGGAGGAAGAGCATGGTTGGCAGGTGGTTGATAAGTGGGGGGTTGGTGAACTTGATTGTTTCCTTGAGGTGGATATGGGTTTCTTTGGGTTTGATATTGATTTGGAGCTCGTGGTTGATTTTGATTGTTGCGATTGAGGTTGTTTGGGTTTTGAGGGGGAAAACCGGGTGGTGAAAGAAAGTTTTTGAACGATAACTAAGCAAATTGCGGTCACCTTGAGGACGTACTTGATATCCTCCCGTAGAAAAGTTACCGTTGGCGGCATACACATTTTCCAGATTGTCATGAGTCGAAGGACAATCGGTGTATGAATGAGATCCCCCGAATATTTCACATGACTGACTCATAGCATTAACTTGTGCATTGATGGGTTTGGTATTGTTAGCGGTTTGTAGAGCAAGTGTTTCAACAAGTGAAGTAAGCTTATCAATTCTTTTGTCGGCATCATTAGTACTAGCACTAGCCACATTAGTCCGAACACTCTTGGTTTGCACTCTAGATCTATTCTCAATAATGTCCCATGCGGCATTAGAAGACTTAACCAAAATTTTACCCCCCGAGGCACTATTTAGTGAATCTTGGTCATTCATGCTTAAACCATTGTAAAAAGTATTAATTTGATGTACTTTTATGAAACCATGTTGTGGTCACTTTCTTAAAAGTTCCTTAAAACGGTCCCAAGATTCACTAAATGTCTCACCGTACTTTTGTTCAAAGGTAATGATTTCCTTCCGCAAAGCGGTAGTACGTGAGGGTGGGAAAAAGTAGTTGATGAATTTAGTCTCTAAATCCGTCCGCGTAAGAATACTTTGTGGCAGTTCCTTATCAAGCCAATGTCGGGCTTGTCCCTCTAAGGAGAAAAAAAGGTGCAAGCGAATCACCTCTTGTGAAACCCCGTTATACTTGACCGTATTAGTGAGTTGAAGGAACCTTTTGATATGGTCATGAGGATCATCAAGTGTACGCCCCAAGAATGGTTGAGCAAAGACCATTTGAATGAAGCCAAATTTGAGCTCTAAGTTGTTGGCTCCAATCTCGGGTATGATAATAGCATCGGTGTTGCCATCCACTTGCGATTGCAAAAGCTCGATCATTGGTCGATTGTCCATGGTGACAATAGGTGGAGTAATGAATTCGGCTTGAATTGCTTTCTTCTTACGAGCACGGGTACGCATACACACCTACAAAAAGAAAAGAAAGATAGACAAGAAATATTTTTGGTTTTTTATGTTTTTCTATTTTTTTGGATTTCTAAATTTTTTTTAATTTTTATGGATTTTTGAAAATTTTTAAGCAAGAAAAAAAACGTTCAAAAAGGAACGGATCCCAAAATCCAACGTGTCTCTCACTAAAAAACGTTAATCTTAACGAAAAGAGCCGGCAGCGGTGCCGTTTAATACAAGGGTTTGCCTCGTATGAAAGTTCGTTGTTCCAATCTTTTCGAATTGATTACTAGTAGAAAGTGCGACTCAGTCGTTCTTGGTGGAAAATTAAATGGTTTGGTTATCTATTTTAAAATATAAGGAAATATGAAAATGTCGTTGAGTAAAATAAAAGCTTTAAAAATTAAACTAAAAATTACTAGAAAAACACTTGGTAAAAACAAAGATTTCGGGAAGCGTGCAATTTTTGGAAATTAAATCGTAATGAATTTAAAACTTAAAACTTTGTAAAAATAAACTAAGACAAAACTCGTATAAAATAATACTAAGTAAAAATGCGGGAAAAGTTAAATTTGAAAACTAAGATAAATAAAACAAAAAACCAAAGTTAGATCGCAATGCGATCGTACTCAGATCGCAACAACGATCGTAACAAGAGATCGCAGGATGGATCGTGGTGTGGATCGCAGTGGTGGATAGCAATGGTGGATCGTACTCAATAAATGAGGGATCGCACTATTGGATCGTGGCCTGCTATCGTAACCAAAAGGATCACAGTCAATGCGATCGTACTCAAGGGATCGTGACACGATCGCACCCACAGATCACAACAAGTGGATCGTGGTGTGGATCGTAGTCAGTGAAAGAAGTATGGATCGCAGTCAATGCGATCGTATCCAGGAGATCGTGACAGGTAAAACCCTTACAATATTGCGATGGACACAAAAGGTAACAAAGCCGAACCGAATAAGCTCTTTATCAAATAAGCATTTCCCAACTCTTAGCCAAGACTAAATAAGCTCAAATTCGACAACTTTTGAGACACGAAATAAGCAAACTTTTATAAATCAAACTTTAAAAACACTAAACTTTTAAGAAAACTTAAAAAAAAGTAAATAAGCGAGATACTAAATAAGCCAAAAAGCATAACAAGCCTTAAGCTTAATCGTATAAAAACTTATATAGGATTAAAAAGATAAACTTTTTAATCACATTAACATCAAGATGAAACAAGCTTTTGGAAGCAAGAAAAAAAAACATCAATGGCAGCCAAAAAATCCCTTCTTCTCATAAACCTAATTTTCTTTTTCCTTTAATCCGAATACCTTATAATGATACTGTTTTCTTGAATAATCACTGATTATTCTTGAGTTAACAAAGTCTTTATTTGGTTGATTGATTTTAGGGTCAATTAAATTGGTTTTAATTTTCGTTTTTTGCCGTCATTGACTTGTGCGATTGTATTGTTTATCTCGTTGGTGGTTACTTGTCTGTTTTAGGGTGCTACCTGGACAAGCAGTTTCGTTTTTGTTTGGTTAAATAGTATTCGCATTAATTTTTTTTAGGGTTTCGCTGTGTTTGGGTAGTTGCAGCATTAAATCGTCCTTGTTTGTATCTTGTCGGTTGACCCCAATAATCATTGCAGCAATAATCGGTTGACCCCAATAACTGGTGGCGGCTGACGTAAGTGGTCGGCTGACCCATAATAATCATTGCAGCATTAATTCGTCCTTGTTTTTTATATTGTCGGCTGACCTAGCTTGTGGCGGCTGACATTTTAGTCGGCTGACCCTCCTTTTGGTCGGCTGATATTTATTTACGTGGTGCATTTGTGCTGTAATTGAATTGTGCATTTGTGGTTGGCTGAAATTAAGTGTCGGCTGTAATTGGTTTATTATTTAGTGGTTCGATTGATTGAAGCTATGGTGGATTCGAGCAATGCAAGTGATAAGCCACTGTTTACAGGTTGGAATGATGCGGTTATGGTGTCTAATCTTACGGTTTTAGTCACGTTAGAGGAGATATCTAATTTGTTTTCTATTCCTTTGAATACTGTGCGTGACATTCAAGTGTTTGCAAATGGTGTTAAGGCAAACAAATTTCCTAAATGGTCTACTTTACCTAAGGAGACCACTATGCTTTATTATGAAGTTTTGTGTGAACGCCATAAGGATCTAACTAGCAGCACTTCTTCACTCAGTTCAGGTGGTTCGAGTGTGCACTCTGCACAAATGGCTAAGGAAACAGATGACCCCATTACAAATGTTTCCTCTTCTTGTGATGTATCTTTGGACCTTGCAGCTAAGGCTGCAACCATTAATGGTTTGCAACCGTGTAATCTACATGAGGTTTTGAAATTATTTGGTATAACGATGCGCATGGTTGGTGATGCGGGTGAATTTATGCATGAATTAAGAATGAAGAAACATCCTTTGTGGGAATTGATCTCACATGACCGTGCTAAAGAAATTCTGGAGTTACTTTGCAAATTTGAAGCTGATATGGTTACGTCTACTAATGGAGGTATTAATGCAGTCTCTTCTTCGTTTAATTCTGACAACGTCTGTGAAGGGATTAATATCTCTATTCCTAGGAAGGTCGTTGAAAAAGTAAATACTCGTTACCACAACACTTTATATGGTTACTTTCTTGGTAAAAGGATTGCATTTCCTGTGGTTGAGTATTTTGCTAAGAATAACTGGGCAAAACATGGTCTTAAGCGTATCATGATGAATGAGAAAGGTTTTTTCTTTTTTCAATTTGGGTCTAGTGAGGGTCTTAATGCGGTGCTGGAAGGTGGCCCGTGGATGGTTCGTAATTCACCAATTTTTCTTAAGAACTGAACTATGAAAACGAATCTTCTAAAAGAGGAACTAACTCGTATTCCGGTATGGGTCAAGTTTCATGATGTCCCGCTACAGGTATTTGAAGAGGAAGGTATTAGTTTAATTGCTTCGTTTCTTGGTAAGCTTATTATAATGGATAATTATACTGATAAGATGTGCAAAGAGTCTTGGGGTCGTTGTAGTTTTGCTCGTTGTCGTATTGAGATGAATGCTGATTCGGAGTTTATAGATAACGTTACTATTGGTGTCCCTGATCTTGAAGGCTCTGGTTGTACTAAGGAATTAATTCGTGTTGAATACGAATGGAAACCGCCTAGATGTCATACTTGTAATATTTTTGGTCACTCCTTTGATTCTTGTCCAAAAAATGTTAACCCTAAAACGGTTGAAAATGGGCCAACTCATGTTGATAATGATGGATTCCAAGAAGTGCAAAGCAAGAGGAAGAAGCACAAATGTAATTTAGGGAATCAAGTTCCGAGAGGTGTTCCATTGAGCAAGGGTTTCCAAACAGGTAAGACGGTTGTTTTTCGTCAAAAAACTCACTTGGATACTACAAGTACGAGTGGTGATAATAGGAGTAAGTGGAATACTAAATCTGGTCAGTTGCAGCAGTCTAGCAATCCTAATGGTCCGAACAAGGGTAAAGCTCAAATGAACAGTGTTTCTACATCTAATAAATTTTCATCTTTGTCCATGCCTGGTATTGATGAAGGGGCTCAAGTAAGCGAGGAAGATAATGAGGAGGGAGTCGAGGTCGTCTTTGATGAATCGGTGAATCTTCTCAACACTATTTTTGGGGCAAGCACTCCTACTGGCTGATCCCATGTTGATATTTTATTATGTTCCTCGTAACTTTATGTTATCGTCTTGGTTTTTGTCTAGTTTATATATTTCCAGTATTCTAGACTAGTTAATGTTTTATGGCATGTCATAAACATTTTGTTTAACAAGCTGCCTGTAGCTTGCGGTTAATGTGGCATTTCAGCCACATTCCTTGTACTTCAACGCTTTTTTTTTTGTTCTATTTACCGGGGTCATTGTTACCCTTTTACCAAAAAAAAATCAAGATGAAACAAAATCAAAGATTATCACTAATCAAAGATAAACAAAATAAGAAAGGTAGAAAGAGATTAAAGATGAAAAGATTAAACTTGAACTTGTAGATTAATGATTCCAAAATACAAGATTTAACTAAAGCTTGAAAATGAAAGAAAGAAAAGATGAAGTTTTAGTGAGAGAAAGTGTTTAACTTTCTCTCTCTCTAGAATAAAAAACTACAAAAAAAGAAATAAACTAGCTAACACCCTCCTAATGTGTCGTTAGGAGGGTATTTATAGGAGGTGGGAAGGTGCATGTGTTGCTTCCTTCTTTCTTTCTTCACGACTTGATTTAAATGCTTTGTCTTTCTCAACGTCGTCTCGGGATTTGTCGATACAAATTGAACTTGTCTTATAATTTTCTTCTTGTATTAGACTTGAGTTCTTCGACTTCATTAAACTTCCGTCTTTAGACTTTTTCATCGATAAATCTTCAGAATAGGCCTTGGACTTCCGTTTTTTTGCACTCTTGATCTTTTGACTTCGTCTTTTCTCGTTTTCTTTGATAAAATCCAGTGATAGCCCATGTTTTCTTCCTTTTTCACATTTTTATCCTGAAACACAATAAAAACACAAACCACGCATAATTCCGACTTTTACGGCATAAAATACATGTTTTGGTCTTGTTATTATTGGAAATAAGTGGTAAAAGGATAAGTGTTTTCACACTTATTATTGAACCAAAATCTTCAATCGAGGATCCACCAATCCTTGAATTGAAAGATCTTCCACCTCACCTCGAATACGCATTCTTGGTAGGTATTAACAAGTTGCCGGTTATTATTTCAAAAGATCTCGCCAATGATGAAAAAATCGCACTTTTGAAAGTCTTGAAAGCTCACAAAAGGGAAATTGTGTGAAAACTTTCCGACATTAAGGGTATCGACCCAAAATTTTGTACACACAAAATTTTAATGGAGGAGGACTACAAGCCCGCAATTCAATGTCAAAGAAGGGTAAACCCTAAAATTTACGATGTCATCAAAAAGGAAGTCGTAAAACTCCTTGACGCGGGAATGATTTACCCTATATCCGATAGCCCTTAGGTGAGCCCAATCCATTGTGTCCCTAAGAAGGAAGGAATGACCGTTGTGCCCAATGAAAACAACGAGTTAATTCCCACTCGTGTTGTGACCGGTTGGAGAGTGCGCATCGATAATCATAAACTTAACGACGCCACTCGAAAAGACCATTTTCCCTTGCCCTTCATGGATCAAATGTTGGAGCGACTTGAGGGAAACGATTTCTATTGCTTTTTAGATGGTTTTTCCGGTTACTTTCAAATCCCCATCGATCCTCGTGATCAAGAAAAAACTACGTTTACGTGTCCATATGGAACGTTTGCCTAAATGCCATTCGGACTTTGCAATGCACCGGGGACCTTTCATAGGTGCATGATGACTATTTTTCATGATATGATCGAGAAGATGATGGAAGTCTTCATGGATGACTTTTTGGTGTTTGGTGATTCGTTCACTTCGTGTTTATCCAATCTTGAGAGAATGTTAAAATGTTGTGAGGAAACCAACCTTGTGCTCAATTGGGAAAAATGTCATTTTATGTGTAAAGAGGGAATCGTCTTAGGGGACAAGGTCTCGAAAACGAGGATTGAGGTAGATAAATCTAAGATAGACGTCATCGCCAAATTACCTCATTCCAAAACCGTTAAGGGGGTTAGAAGTTTTCTAGGCCACGCGGGCTTTTATCGTCGATTCATCAAAGATTTCTCAAAAATATCTCGACCCATGACACACCTTCTTGAGAAAGATGCTCCTTTCATCTTCAATGAGGATTGTGTTCGAGCTTTTGAGACTTTGAAAAGGAAACTAATCGAAGCTCCCATTCTTGTTGCTCCAAATTGGAACCTCCCCTTTAAGCTAATGTGTGATGCTAGTGATTACGCTATTGGGGTCGTTTTGGGGCAACGTCATGCAAAACACTTCTTGCCTATTCACTATGCTAGCAAAACGATGACCGAGGCTTAAATGAAATACACCACAACGGAAAAAGAATTACTTGCCGTGGTGTATGCTTTTGAGAAGTTCCGACCTTACCTCGTTTTGACCAAAAGCATAGTGTATACGGACCATTCGGCTATCAAGTTCCTCTTCTCTAAACTTGATGCAAAGCCGAGATTGCTTCGTTGGATTCTCCTCCTACAAGAATTTGATGTCACAATACTTGACAAAAAAGGAGTCGAGAATCTTATGGCCGATCATCTCACTCGTTTGGAAGATCCTCACCAAAGTGTGAATGAGAACAAGGAAATCACCGAAACATTTCCTCTCGAGACACTTGGTGTAGTGAATTCCAAGGAAGACTCATCTACCCCATGGTTTACGGACATTGAAAATTACCATGCGGGGAATTTCATAATCAAGGGTATGAGACACAACAAAAACGAAAATTCTTTCGTGACGTCAAGTTCTATTTTTGGGACGACCCTTATCTCTTTCGAGTTTGTGCGGATCAAATCATCAAACGTTGTGTGTTTGGCACCAAAGCTATTAATATCCTTAGAGCTTGTCATGAAAGCCCTACAGGAGGTCATCACGGTGCTAATCTCACGGCTAAGAAAGTGTTTGATGCCGGCTTCTTTTGGCCTACTATTTACCTAGATGCACATGCACTTGTCAAGTCATGTGACTCATGCCAACGTCAAGGAAAATCATCACAAAATGATGAAATTCCCCAAAATATAATCCAAGTTTGTGAAATCTTTGACGTTTGGGGAATTGATTTTATGGCTCCCTTCCCATCATCTCATGGTAACAAGTATATCCTCGTTGCGGTTGACTACTTATCTAAGTGGGTGGAAGCTAAGTCTTTGCTTATGAATGATGCTCGTGTTGTGGTCAAGTTCTTGAAACAATTGTTCTCTCGGTTTGGACACCCTCATGCAGTTATAAGCGACCGTGGAACCCATTTTTGTAATGACCAATTTGAAAAGGTTTTAAGGAAATATGGGGTTACACATCGTCTTAATACGGCTTATCACCCACAAACGAGTGGGCAATTCGAGGTTTCAAACCGAGCTTTGAAGAGCATCTTGGAAAGATCAATAGGAGAGAATCGTGCGTCTTGGTCCGACAAACTTGATGATGCTTTATGGGCCTTTCGCACCGCCTATAAGACCCCAATCGGGTGCACTCCTTATAAGTTGGTGTATGGTAAGAATTGCCATTTGCCGATTGAACTTGAACACAAGGCATATTGGGCCCTAAAGCATGCAAATTTTGATTTGAAGACCGCGGGAGATCACCGGAAAATACAAGTTAATGAATTGGATTAATTACGTGATAATGCTTATGAAAATTCATTGATTTTTAAGGAAAAGACTAAAAATTTTCACGATTCAAAGATTAAAAACCGGGGTTTTAACATTGGTGATCAAGTGTTACTTTTTAACTCTCGTTTGAAGATATTTTCCGGAGAATTGAAATCCCGTTGGTCGGGTCCATTCACTATAACATAAGTTTTTCCTTATGGGACCATCGAGCTAGCTCAAAATGATGGACCTAGTTTTAAGGTGAATGGACATAGGCTTAAGAACTACTTCGGTGTGGAAGTCCCTTCTTTGAACGACCTCGACCAACTCACCTTCCCCAATGATAATTAGTATTGAGGGGATCGAGTCGAGCTCATGACTCGGTAATAAAAAATGAGGTGCCTCGTGGGGGAGATCCCATGCTTATCCATGTACATATTATCGCTTTCTAATGTAGCTAATGTGAGGGGATTTGTGCTCTTCCAACTTGTTGTCTCGTGGTTGTTTGTGAATGTGTTATCTAGATCATCATCATCACCACGGTTGAAGACTCTCGTGTCCGTTTATGTGATCCTCGATCGTTTGCTTGAAGAAGTTTTTCACGAATCCATGACATATTCTTTTATCGTTCTAACAATGGGTCTTTTAGCACACCTCATAAATGGCTTAAGATTTAATTGTTACTTACCCTTTCCATGCTAGATTAAGCATTCGACTTCGTCTCTAGTATGGGGGGTATCCTACCCTTAGACTCGAAACATTGAGGACAATGTTTAACTTTAGTATGGGGGAATGAATAGATACTTGCCTTGCTCACGCCCTCACGCTTTCCAAAGTTTATCTTTTTGTTTATTGTTTTGTTGCAAATAAGGCTAAAAATGGCCAAATTTTTAAGTTTTACTCATTTTGTCATAAGTGTTTAAAGACACGAATGTGGATTTTCTGATGGCGAGAATAAGATTAATTTTTGACTCGACCATGCGTGTTGAGCACTTAGCTTTGATTCCTTAACTTTTTAGGCAAAGTCTCTTAAATGAGGACGAGAAATGATAGAGTTAATTATAAGTTACTATGCTAAACGTAGAGTATTTATATTCTTTCAAAAACTCATGTGTTCTAATTGTTTGCTTATTCTCCCTTCGCTTGAAAAATAATTTTGCTAATAAATATTGACTTAGCGGTTTAGTCTTGATTGTTGGTTTCTAATTTTTTCTAGTAGCTTTCATGAAAACATTAAGGTATCGCCAGCGTCACGGTTTTGAAGTATTGGCACCCCAAATAATCAAAGGCTTCCCCAATAATAATTTTTAAGTTCCTCTTCACCTAAATCAAGCAAAAATTTGAAGCTCACAAGGCCAAAAAATATATGCAAAATTGAAAGTGAATGTCTTAAATCTTGAAGCCTTAAAGATCCAAAATTCGCCTTACCATGAGGATATACGTCAAGTCATAATAAACACCTCATGGCGAGGTTAAATAAAAGACAAGGGCAAGACCAAAGCCATAATAAACACTTCATTGCGAATTTAAATAAAAGGTAGAGGTAAACAAATTCCAAATTAGTAATAAGTCTCATGTTCAAAACCGTTATAAAACCGTGTTTATCGATTCTTCTTGTTGACTTAATTTTTTGACATCGTTGTCTATTAGGGGAGGTTATTAATTCGATGGTCTTGGTTACACCGTTATGGCTTTATTTTTGGACCTTAATCTCTATCTACGCATAAGTAAAAAATGTATCCTCGTGATCATTCAAGACAAAAATAAAATATAAGAGATACCAATTAGGATTGAGGGAGTCTAAGTACGTGATTAGGGCATATGAAGTGTTAGCATTGCTAACTTATAATGATCATGATCTCGTTACACGCTTAGCATGGAATTGGGTGAAAATCAAGCACGACGAAATTATTTCTAACGAAGCATTCACGTGTTCTTGTTCTATGAACCTAAACGTCCCATTTTGCGATGAAAATCCTACATTATGTCTAAAACACATGTAGTAGTAGTGTATTAAGTTTACATTTCAATAAAAGTCGATAAAAAATAAATTTTGGAGATGCTAAGATACTTTATTCTAGCATTGCGTGACGGAACGGTAATGGTTTAGTATGGGGGAGTGATGAGACTGCAATTATACATGGTCTCATCGTTCTTTTTGGGCTCTAAAATGCTAAAATGTCATAAAATACCATATTATATGCTTGTGTTTTGTTACTTGTGTATTTTAGGTATGGATATCGTGAAAAAGACAAAAGATCACAAGAAACAAGCAAAAACGAACACGAGAAACGAAGCCGCATAATGAACCGGGCCCAAGTTATGATTTTCCAAGAAAAAGTCCTTGAATAATTGAAGATGTACAAGAGAGGTCCTTCATCCTTGAATAAATGACACTTTATACCCTTGTATATTCATAATTACAAGTTTGGTCCTTAAAGTTTGTCAAAATTACAAAAGAATCCCTCAACTTTGAAGAATTGGCAAGATTAGTCCCTACAAAATAAAGACTTGCCACTTTTAGTCCTCCTCAAAGTCAAACATACAAGGGAAGACCTTCAAGTTTCAAGACATGTCAAGAATAACCCCTCAAATACCAAGAAATTACAAAACAAGTCCTTTAAAACACTTTGGAAAAGTGTTTGTGGCCAAAGTGTGAAAAATGAAACTTCATTTACAAAGGGATGCAAGATTTTGGCTGATTAAACTTGATATACCGACTCTACCAAAATCTAAGGACTAAAGCTGCCCAGACAGCCAAACTTCAACCTCCACTCACCACACGACACCTCACCCCCACCAGCCACATCACCCATCCACCTCATCATCCACTAACCCGTTATATTAACTATATTTTAAAAATATAATTAATTAACTAAAACGCGCCAAACATTTCTCTTAATCCCAAAGCAAGATTAAAACCAGTGTTCTTCATCATGAACACGAATTGGGTATTTTTGGTTAAGTGAAAATTAAGCCTTAAGACCTTCCAGATTTATGATTAAGGCATCCCTAATCCCATTTTCATCATTAAACCACACCCCACACCTTTGGTCCCCTCCCACGTGTCACCATGAGGAGTGTCTTCCACCTCCAAACAAAACATATAAATGCATCAACGGTTTGGAAAGTTTTTGCTTGGTCCCTACTTCAAAACCAACGCACAAGATCACTCTTGGACAACCTTGCATCCACAAAACGCCAAGACATTGTCACATGAACCTCAACTGCCAAATTCGACAAGGGTATACTTGGAAGTTCATAAGCTATGGTTTTGCTTTCTTCTTTATGTTTCTAGAATAGAAGTAGTAGTATTTAAGGAGTCCTCAAGATGTGAGAGACCCTTGTTCTCAGTTTTTCCTTTTGTCAAGCCTTGTAAATCCCTTTTTCATTGAATGAAAGTTGTGGTTTTGTGTTGTGATTGAAAAATGAGTTCCATTATCTTGTTGTTGTTTTAAGTCTTTGTTGTCACGATTTGTACTTAAACAAAACCTTGAACAAGTCCAAGATACTCCTAATAGCCTGTGAATCCCTTTCTTTGTGTGATAAAGAAGAGTGGTGTGTGCTTTGTGAGAGGATTTCTCATTGAGTTGTTTCTTTAAGTGACATAAGTCACATTCAAACCAACTTAAACAATTGGGAAGTGTGTTTCAAGTTTTCTTAACAAAATCTGTCAAGTGCTTTGCTAAGTGCTTGTGGTTTAACAGCTTTGCTATTTGAGGTTAAGGGTGATCATAACCTCCTAATCTTGACTGATTAAGGGGTAGTAAGGCCTTAAGGGAGGATTCAAAGCCTTGTGGGGACCTACGTGTTGCAAAGATTTGATCTTTTTGTCACTTTATTCTGCTTACTTGTGTTAACCATAGGTCCAAGCCTTGGGCCTTGATTCTTTTTGGTCTTAGCAGTGGAAAGCTGGTGCTTGTTTAGCTAACACCTAAGCTCTTTGATTCCAAGGTGTGGATGTGCATCTTGGAGGTTTGAATACTCTCTCCTTCATTTTTCTGTTAAAATATTGCATGCTATGTGAATTGGTGATATATGCATGCAAGTTGTGTTCTTAGTGCTTGAATTTGTCGCATAGGTTTATAGTAACTCATTCTAGTCATAAAATTGCATTTTACAAGGTTAAAATCAACAATTGCTTTGAAATCAGCAGGATTAAGTGTTGTTTAGATTTGACTGTTGTTAGGGCTTAAGGCCTTTGGCCTTTGGTTATTTGGTGCTTACTTCATTTGTTTGTTCATTTAAGTGTTATTTGTGTTTTGCTAAGTGTTGAAAACAGATAATCAAAAAATTGCATGCTCACTACTTTTGTGCTTAAAACTAGGTCAAACACATCAGAAGGTCTCACTTTTTTGTTTGTTTGATTTAAAGTCTAAAAGTTGGTTTGCTTATAGTTTCGGTGGGTGTTCATCTCTGCATAATCTGGTTTTGCATTTTGGTGGCTTATAGAAAAAGTTATAGCTTACTGAATCTCAGCTTTTTGGTCAAGTATATCAGTAAAATGCATCCTTGTGATTTGTTATTATCGAACTGAATTGTGTGGTTTTTTGTTGTACTTGTTCTTTGGTGCCTACTTGTTGTGTTTTAAGTGTTTTCAACTGATCTCATAAGCTCTTAAGCTCACTTGGCTTATTGAGATTTCTGTCCAAAAATCAAGCAAGCTCATCAACTGGTGAGGCTTGTTCATTGGCTTTTGAACTCAAAAGCTTCCTCCATTAAAGCTATTTTACTGCCTTAAACAACCTTAAAAGCCATAGTTCTAAGAAAACAAAGTTTGACTTTTGTTGACTATGGTCAACAAGCTTATTGAATCTTTTTAGCTTATTGGTGTGTGCAACAACTTTAACTTTGTGATAGGTGTCATTTTTCTCAGCTTATAATCAATATTGGAAGTTTGCAGCTCTTTTGATTAAGCTTTTACTAGAAAATCAGCTTATTGTGCTTTTTCAGAGTGCGTATCACCTTCTACAACTTATTTGAATTAGCTTGTTGGAAATTTATTTGTTGATTATTCTTAGTTAAGCCATTTAGAAGCTTTTGCAAAAAGAATCAAGTCCTGGGGTGGTCTAGAACTCTAACCCTGACTATTTTGTCATGTAGTGAAAAAGAACTTTGCTTATTTCTGGCTTATTTATTGAGCTTTTTCAAAATTTCTTTTTACAAACATCTTTGTAATCCCAAGAGAAGGTTGTGTGTCAATTTTCAGCTTATGGCATCAGCTTATAGCTTAATGGGCTTATTGGCCCATTGAGAATAAGCTGTTTGGTTATTAAATTGTGATAAGCTCACTTTCAGCTTTTGGGCCTTTAGAGTTTTCTGTTTAAAATTTAAATTTAATCTAGACTAGAGATTTTGGGCTTATTTGGTTGACTTTTTTCTTATTGGGCCAAAAAGCCCATTTAATTGGACTGTGTCTACATTTGGCCCATTTTAGGGCCCAATAGGGGTATTTAGGTAATTTCACTTTCTTTTTCTGATTATTTAGGTTGAAATAAATTAGTTTGCAAGTTTTTAAAAATTTTTATAAATTTTTTATTTTTAATATTATTTTAATATTAAATTTTAGTTTTTAATTATTTTAAATAGATTTAATCAGTTTAAAATTTTGGAAAAATAATTTTTAGCTTAAATAAAATATTTTTGAGATTTATAAAGTGAAAAATCTTTGTTTGGGCTTTTTGTTAATTTATTTATTTTTAGGGCTTTAATTAGCATTTAAAGATTAAATATTAATTAATTTAAAAAGTTTCAAGAAGTCTTTATCATTTCAAACCTTACTTATATATTTAGGAATTTTTTGTGATTTTTTGGGAATTTTTAGAATAATTTTTATTTTTACCTAAACTTTTTACGTGAATCTGCGTTTTTCGCCTTAGTGTAATTTTTACCGTAATCCGTCATTTTCTTTTCCCTTATTTCTCTCAATATTAATCCAAAACTTACAAATTAAACACACACTTTAGTCCTCCTTGGTGAACGAACTTCCGTGGGTCATTAGTACTTGATTTTCCTAAATCATTTCACTTAATACTTACCATACATACGTTCTTTTTCTTAAAAGACGTAGTTTACCACAGTCAGGTATGATGACTTTGTATAACGTATCATATATATCAAGTTAATTACAAAAGTGCCATCCAGCTAATTAATCAATATATATTCTTATTAATATATTTAACGACTTAGATCGGTTCTTATTGTTTTTATTTTAAGCATGATCACTACAATAACGACCCTCTCTCTCTCTCTCTCTAATATATATATATATATATATATATATATATATATATATATATATATATATATATATATATATATATATATATATATATATATATATATATATATATATATATATATATATATATATATATATATATATATATATATATATATATATATATATATATATATATATATATATATATATATATATATATATATATATATATATATATATATATATATATATATATATGTATATATATATATATATATATATATATATATATATATATATATATGTATATATATATATATATATATATATATATATATATATATATATATATATATATACATATATATATATATATACATATATATATATATATATATACATATATATATATATATATATATATATATATATATATATATATATATATATATATATATATATACATATATATATATATATACATATATACATATATATATATACATATATATATATATATATATATATATATATATATATATATATATATATATACATATATATATATATATATATATATATATATATATATATATATATATATATATATATATATATATATATATATATATATATATATATATATATATATATATATATATATATATATATATATATATATATATATATATATATATATAGAGAGAGAGAGAGAGAGAGAGAGAGAGAATTTAGGTCAAATAAGAACTAACTTAAAGTTGTAAAAATAAAAACTATAAATGAACCAATAAAATTAAAACAAGTGGAAATTAATTTATAGCATTAAAAAACAAAAAGAAAAATATTAATGTTATTAAAAGGGTAAATTGGGTATTTAGCATTTACTCATTGCAGTTTTTTTATCTTAGTCGATATAACCGTCCTTTTTACTTTTTAGAAATTGAAGAATAAAATAAAGCCAAAAGTTGGGTCCGCTTAAATGTCAATACCAAAAAGGAACGCATATTATATTGCTAGTTTGATACTAATCTCATTAATCCAGTATACTGTTGTTGGGAATCTAAACTTGTTAGATTCCCTGATCATAGATTTAAACATAATTAGGCTGTTAGATAGTCCCTTGCCTGTGCCTAGGAGGCAGACAAGTTTCGTAAGACTCACAGAGATCCAAGTCTGTGAGCAACCTCAGAGGAGTCCATGTCAGAGACATTGTCAAGGAAGTCAAAGATTACTTGAAGACATACTCATTGGCTGTGATGGATAACAGCCAAGATGTATCAGGGACTCTGAGGGGTTGAGGGTTAACAGGGGTGGCAATACCCTGTTAACACTCAGCACACTTTGGACATGCCATTTGTGTGTTCGAGACTATGAAGAAAAAGGAAACTGTTTTGACAACTGTTTCCTTAAAGCATAATGGAAGACTACCAAGAATAGAAGGACATCATGTGACTGATGTGGGAACTTGTAAAAGCTTGTGTAGTCACCATCAAGTACTATTTAGGTCAATCTCGTAACACTATAAATAGGATGTGTATCCATGCATTAATGTTTAACACTTTGAGATATTCATAACATTATTGCATATAACTTAGTGAATCAAACAGCTACGACTGTATTCATAAGTTAGGGTTTATAGTTGTTCAAAGTGTGCACAACACATTGTCATGAAACGGTGTTATCCATAACACTTGTAATTCTTTATTATACAATAATAAGATTACGTTTGAAAAGTAATACCTTGTGTTGATTAAGTTAAGATTACGGTTTCTTGCATTGATTAGGGACTTTCAGTTGGTATCAGAGCGGTGTTTGATATTAAAACCTTCAAGAAACATCGTTCTCAGTTTTATAATCAAGATCCACCATGCCAGAAACTTCTAACCCACCACAATCACTTTCCACAAACCCATATTCACCGAGACTCAACCCTCCTGCCATTGACGATGATCTACCCCAACTTCTTGACTCAAGAGGTGGATCACACGTCACAAGTGTACCAGTCTTTGATGAAGAAGATTTTGCCAGTTGAAAGAGTCAATTTCTTGTATATCTTGATGGGCTTGAACCTTTTCTTCTAGAAATTTTAGAAAATGGTCCTTATATTCCCATGGCGCTTACATCCACTGAAGAAAACCCTCTTCCCAAACCTCTCAAACAATGGACTCCAGCTGATAGGAAATTGGCAAACCAAGATAAACGTCTCAAAAGCATCATAATATCCTGTCTTCCCAAGCATATCATGAAGTCTGTCATTCAGTGTCCCACAGCTAAACAAATGTGGACAGACCTCATCCTTGGCCATGAAGGACCCTCTGAAACAAGAGAGACAAAGATTCAGGCACTCAGACTTCAGTTCAATGCCTTCAAGTCACTTGAAGGTGAAAAGGTTCAGCAAACCTATACTAGGCTGAAGATTCTTCTCAATGACCTAGCAATGAATGATGTCACTATTGGTCAAGCTGAGATCAATGCCACTTTTGTCAACAGCCTTCCAAGAAAGTGGCTGAGCATGAATCAGACTCAGAGAGCTAACAACTCAATCAAAAATGATACCCTTGCTCAGCTCTATGGAAAGTACAATTATGAAGAAGGGCTGATTGATACTATTTACAAGTCAGAGACTGAAAGATTTGTAGTCCAAGGAGCATCTTCCAAAGCATTGATCTCTGCAACACATCCTCATGACAGCGATTCTGATGTTGAAGAAGATACCCGTAGCAGCCAAGAGTTCTTGACAGACCTTAATGCAGAGTTCCATGAAAGAGCCCTGCTAGCCAACCAAAGAAGATACTTCAAAAGATCAGGAAGAGTAGGATCAGCTAGTAAACCAACTGACAGGTCAAAAGAAACTTGCTTTGCCTGTGGAAAGCTTGGACATTTTCAAAAAGACTGTCCTTCCACCAAGACATCGTCACCCTCTTATCCATCATCTTCGTCCAAACCTTACAAGTTCAAACAACATAATAACTCATCTCACCAATCCAATTCATCAGACACTGAGAAGAAGGATTACAAAAATAAGTACAAGGCACTTAAAGCTGAGTTAGAACAAATGAACTTGAAGATTAAAGCTCTGTCCAAGAAGAAGGGTAGTGAGAAAAAGACAGAGAAAGGGTTGGTTGCTGAAACGTATGATTGGAATGATAAACCACTGACTTCAGATGAAGAAGATACCACCAGAGTTAGGGCTTTCATGGCGATAGCTGAGGATGAACCAGCTGTTGGAAAAGGTGATGCAAGATCAGGACAATGGGTTGACATCACAATGAAAAAGGTACACAGGCTTTTATCCATGTCTGATAGTGATGAACGTAAGCATGTCCTTGACTACACCATTGTTGATTTACACTTTGTTGAGGAACAAAGAAAGAACCTACTTGATAAGTTTCACTCTGTTAAATCTGAAATGCTAAATGCTAAAGCTGAATGTGAAACTCTCAGGCGGGTTAATTTAGAGAAAATATCCCTACAAAATGAAGTAGCTAGATTAACCTTGAAAAACATTGCTTTAAATGATCAAGTCTCTGAAATAAACAAGGTTATTGAAAAATGGCTGTGTGCTAGGTTTACTATAGATCAATTGCTTAGGGATGAAGTGCCTGCTGACTTAAAAAGGGATATATCTGCTAAGAAAAATAAGCTGAAAATTCTCACCAAACCCAAAGACATTGTCTTTAAATCTACAGAGACTATTCATATGTCAGATACCACTTTGACTAATGACCCTGTCTCTGAAGATGTGGCTGAGCTACCACCCTTTCCCAAACTCTCTGGAGTTGAACCCAGCAGTTCTTCTAGATCTGCTAAGGGTGAACTTAGGACAGATATTGAGAATCCTCCAGCTAAAGTTTTTCATGTGCCTGCTAAACAAACTGGCAAACAAGTAGCTTTTAAGCCTGTTACTACTAAAGCTGTGAATAAGGTTGACCCTACCACTGAAGATCGCCTGTTGTCTCTTATGAAAGAAGTAGAACTCTTGAAACAACACATTAAGCCTTCCGCTGAATGCTCTACTTCTCATGAACCTAAGTCAGTCCTAGGTGAACCCAAAGGGGAAAGTTTAATCAAACCTTATTGCAATGTATGTAAAAACTCTCACCATACGACTTTAGATCATGACAGACATATGGCAGCTAAAAGAGCTCAGACACCATCTAGGGACAGACCACAGAGTTCCAAAAGACAACAGGGAAATTACAAACCTTATCCTCCCTGTAAATTTTGTGGGTTCACAGACCATCACTCAGACGAGTGTGGTGACTTCCCTGGGTGTGATATCTGTGGAAGTTATAACCATGAAACAATGAACTGTCCCTCCCAACGCTAAAAGTTCTTCAGGAACACAAGAGTTGCTAATAAGCAATTCAGGGAACCCACTGGAAAGTGGGTTCACCATAGGAACTAACCTGTTTCTATGTATCTGTGCAGAAATATCTCAAGGAATCGGTATGGTATCTAGATAGTGGCTGTTCTACACACATGACATGGATTCAACAATACCTGCACAGATACTCAAAGGAGCCAGGTCCTAAGTGGTGTTTGGAGATAACTCTTCAGGTGACACAGAAGGATATGGCTCAGTGAACTGCAATGGGATTACATTTACCAGGGTTGCATATGTGAATGGTCTTAAACACAATCTTATTAGCATCAGCCAATTGTGTGATGCTGACTATAAGGTTTTGTTTACTAAGACTCAGGGAACCATATTCAACAAAAACAATGATGTTGTGCTGATTGCACCTAGAAGGAGAGATGTTTATGTCATCAACATGGTTGTGTGCTCTGAAGACAGCTCAAATTGTTTTCTTGCTAAAGCCTCTGAAAGTGTCAATTGGCTGTGGCACAAAAGACTGTCTCATCTCAACTTCAAGAACATCAACAAGATAGCCACTCAAAACTTGGTTGCTGGTCTACCTTCAGTAATGTTTTCCAAAGACAAGACTTGTTCTGCCTGTGTCAAAGGAAAGCATCACAGGTCTTCATTCAAGACTAGGCAATCATTCTCTATTGACAAGTGCTTACATCTCCTTCACATGGATTTGTTTGGGCCTGTCAAACCTCGGACCATTAATCACAACAAATACACCTTGGTCATAGTTGATGAATTTTCAAGATACACATGGGTGTTCTTCCTCAGAAGGAAAAGTGATGTAGCTGAAACCATCATGTCCTTCATTAGGCAGGTTGAAAATATGAATGATGTTAGAGTCAAATCTCTAACAAGTGATAATGGTACTGAATTCAAGAATCATCAACTTGAATCTTTTTGTGATGAAAATCAACTTGAATCTTTTTGTGATGAAAAAGGGATTTCACAGAACTTCTCTTCAGCTGGCACCCCTGAACAAAATGGTGTGGCTGAAAGAAGAAACATGACTTTGATTGAAGCAGCAAGAACTATGTTAAATGGTGCAGCCTTACCAAAGCAATTTGGGGGAGAAGCTGTTCACACTACCTGCTACACACAAAACAGATCAATCATTGTCAAAAGACATGGTAAAACTTCCTATGAAGTTTTCAGAAAAAGATCTCCAGATGTCAGCTATTTTCATGTGTTTGGATGCCCTGTGTTTATTTATAACTACAGGGATAAACTTGGAAAGTTTGATGAAAAAGCTGATGATGGTTTCTTCTTGGGATACTCTCCAACAGCGAAAGCCTTCAGAGTATTCAACATCAGAAGACAAGAAGTAGAAGAAACATTCCATGTTAGATTCAATGAATATGATGAAGTCATACAGCGAACAGGAACAGAGGGTGATGAAATTGATTTTAATGAAAATGTATCTTTCCCAAGTGATGAGTTCACAGAACCCAGACCTACCTATCATCATCACTCCAACACTCTCACTCCTTATGTCCCTGACTTTGACCCTCTGTCTACTCACAACATAGAAGTTCCTACCTCTCAGGAACTTGATGAAGAAGAACCTCAAATCTCTGGTGGTCCTTCTCCTTCTAATGCTATTGATGACTCACCAATTCTTCAAATCCCTGAAGACTTTCCTGCTGATGATGAAATAGCACCCCTTGATATGGCTGAAGAAGACTCTGACACTGAAGTAGTCTTTGAAGAAAGCCCTCCTAGTCAGCAGGATGAAACTCAAATTGTACCACCTGTGCCCACAAGTGTTCCTGTCCTTGAGTCCCCATCTCCTCAAAATAAGTGGTCAAGAGATCAACACATTCTTCTTGTCAACATTATTGGGGAACCTAATGCAGGGGTCACAACTAGACAGCGAATCCAAGACTCAGAGTCAGCCTCAACAAATGAATGTCTCTTTGCTGAATTTCTCTCACAAATTGAACCTAAAAGAGTAGCTGAAGCTCTGGTAGAAGAAGGATGGGTAGCTGCTATGCAAGAAGAGATCAATCAGTTCAAAAGGAACAAAGTATGGACACTAGTGCCAGCTCCACCTGGAAAGAATATCACAGGCACTAGATGGATCTATAGAAATAAGATGGATGAAATTGGGAACATCATCAGGAACAAGGCCAAACTGGTAGCACAGGGGTTCTCTCAGACTGAAGGAATTGATTATGATGAAACATTTGCTCCAGTTGCTAGACTTGAAGCCATCAGAATCTTCCTTGCTTATGCTGCCTATATGAACATCACTGTGTATCAGATGGATGTAAAGAGTGCATTCCTCAATGGTGATTTGGCTGAGGAAGTGTATGTTGCACAACCTGAAGGATTTGAGAACAGCGAGTTTCCCAACCATGTGTATAGACTTCACAAGGCAATGTATGGGCTGAAACAAGCTCCAAGAGTATGGTATGAAACTCTTTCCAATTTCTTAACTGAAAATAAATTTGTCAGGGGTTCTATTGATAAAACACTCTTTACCTTCAAGGATAAGAGTGATTTCATCATTGTGCAGATTTATGTGGATGATATCATCTTTGGGTCAACAAATGTCAATCTTAGTAAACGTTTTGCTAAATTAATGACCAAGAAATATGAGATGAGTATGATGGGTGAATTAACTTACTTTTTGGGCTTTCAAATTAAACAATGTCCTAAGGGAATTTCAATTTGTCAAGAAAAGTATGTTAAGGATTTACTTAAAAAATATGACTTAGCTGATTGTGCATCAGTGAAATGCCCCATGCTTTCACCCAACAACTTGGGCCCTGATGAGTCAGGGGTCTCTGTTAATGAGACTTTATATAGAGACATGATTGGGTCACTCATGTATCTAACAGCTAGTCGTCCAGATATCTAATTCTCCATATGTCTCTGTGCAAGGTACCAAGCTAACCCAAAAGAATCCCATCTAGTGGCTGTTAAGAGAATTTTCAGGTATCTCAAAGGAACACCATCCCTAGGCCTATGGTATCCAAAGGAATCAGGCTTTGATCTCAAGGCCTATTCAGATTCAGACTATGCTGGATGCTGTATTGACAAGAAAAGCACTTCAGGCAGCTGTCAAATCCTAGGAGGAAAATTGGTTGGATAGAGTGCTAAAAAGCAAAACTCTGTGGCTATGTCTTCAGCTGAAGCAGAATATGTCGCTGCTGCCAGCTGTTGTGCTCAGGTGCTCTGGATGAAAAGTCAATTGGCTGACTATGAAATTTTGTATGACAATGTGCCAATCTTTTGTGACAACACCAGCGCCATCGCCTATCCAAAAATTCACTCTCGTACCAAACACATTGATATCAGGTATCATTTTATCAGGGATCATATAATGAAGGGAGATATTGAGCTGCATTTTGTTCCCACAGAGCTGCAATTAGCTGATATCTTTACAAAGCCTTTGGCTGAACCTTCGTTCAACAGGCTAGTTGCTGAGCTAGGGATGCTCAATATCTCAAAGCCTGTGGCTTGATATTAAATGTGTTCATTAAATAATTGATTCTATATTAAATGTTTTTCACATGAAACTAGGTAGTTACTTTCCAAGTAAATGCAAAAAACATTCTCAAATATTTAATCATTTATTTTTCGAATAACGAGAAGACAAATAAGTTTTGAAAGGTCAAGGGACCCACTTGAACAGTCATTTTCTCACTTTGCATTTAATGCGGTTGAATAACTGTTTACGTAATTTGAATATATATATTGTCTCTTCTCTCTTCTCACACACCACCATTCTCATTTCTCAAATCATTTCTCTCTCTAAGTTCTTCTCTCTCTTAACCTATCCGCCATTTTCTTTCACCTTCAACCTCGAATCCATGGCATTTTCAGTTCCTAAAGCAGCAAATGTTAACTTCGAGATCAACGAAAGCATCCTCGCCTCCAACAACGCCATTGGATGGATTAAGGCACCCAATAGCACCTATTCAGATCTGGTCAGTTTCATGTAGAATTGTGACCTAAGTGAAGCCTTCACCAAATCCCCATCCACCTTTTACCAAGAATACCTTAGGGAATTCTGGTACTCTGCTGAGGTGGTTGATGACACCATAACATTTAGCCTTTCATGCAATGAACACCCTTTCGCCTTCTCCCTTTAAGATTTCTCAAGTGTGGCTGGATTGAAGCATGGAGATGAATGCCTGAAGGTAGTTGATAAAAAGGCTGTCAAAGAAGCCCTGGCCACACTCAAACCATGCCATGACGTAAACCATGCACTTACACCAGCTGAGGTCCTCTCCAAATCTCCCCTGAAGATTAAGTATTTCACTCCCATGTGGCGTGTCCTCTTCACCCACATTGTTAAATCCCTGGGAGGAATGCAGGGATTACAGGATCAGATGTCTTTCAACCATCAGGCTATTGCATATGGATTAATCTGAGGAGCTGATGTTGATGTTGGAAGCATTCTCTTCTCCAACCTTGTAGAACAGCTGAAGGGAAGGAATCAAGTCAGGGAAAAGAATATATGCTATGTGCGCTTCCTGTCTCTGATCTTCGAAAGTCTGCTGGGAGACAACTACCACAACAATGCTTTGACTGCTCTTAAGCCCTACCGCATCACAGGTGCCATCTATAAAGAAATAGGAGCTGAAGATGTCCCTGTCACCGCTCATATGATGAATGTGGCCAACCAACTACCAACAGCTGAGAAGCCCTTGCTCCCTTCTTCTAAGAAGGTGAATACTTCTAGTGTGTCTGGCAAGTCTAAGTCTTTGACCTCTGGGCAGCACACTACCAAGTCCAAGGCTTCTTCTGGCCAACAACCTAAGAAGAAGAAAATCCCCTCTTCTTCCCACACGAAAGCTGTTTCTAAGGCCAAGGGAAAGAAGACTGACACCTCCTCTGGTCCAGATACTCATGTGGATTCAGATACATCTGCTGATAAACAACAGGAGTCTAGTGTCTCAAAGTCAGCTGAGACGACAGGAAACCAACCTGATCCAGCTGATATCTCACAGGTAATCAGTGTACATTTTTAGAGGTTCACAAGCAGCCACTCTCATTTGTCTGTAGGAGAGAGTGGTGAAGTTAGGGTAATCCTCGACCCATAGAAGTCTGTCAATGCACTTAGAATCCTTTAAGACTTCTGTACACCCTGTCTTTGCACCAGGGAATGATTCATTTGTGTTTATAAAGCACCTCAATGACCCTGCACCCTCTAGATAGTATTCAGGCTAACAACAACCTGAATACACTTATGTCTCAACCTTGATCAGCTGTACTTCACACAGCCTCTTGGTTCCCTCCTTAAAAGAGTCCCAAAGGATTTATCCTTTCAGGGGGAGCTGAATCATCACCCTCAGCTTTCCTAGGGGCAGCGTAACAGGCGACCTTTAACCATATATGTTTCACTCTTAAAAGAGTCCCAAAGGTTCTTAACCTTTTTGGGGGGGCTGAATAATCACACTCAGCTTTCCTAGGGGCAATGAATGGCGATCCATAACCAACATATGTCTCACAATCAAAAGAGTCCCAAAGGTTTTAACCTTTTGGGGGGGCTGAATAATCACACTCAGCTTTCCTAGGGGCAGCGAATGGCGATCATTAACCATAATTTTTCACACTTAAAAGAATCCCAAGGATTTATCCTTTGGAGTGGCTGAGTAATCACCCTCAGCCTCTCTGGGACAGCGAAATGGCGACCATTCCCCTTATCTTTTTTCCCTGTTACTAATTGAAACAATTTGCAGGCTGAAATTGTACAGCCAGTCATCGAATCTCAGGTACAACAAGAAAAGGAGGCTGATATAATGACTCAAGACAAACCCAATGATGAAGAGCCTCTGTTAAATGCTGATGAAGAAATGCTATCATTGGAGGATTATGTCTCTGATATTGAGTCCATGCCTGAAGATGAAATCCCTGAAGGGATGTTTGAGGAGGAGGATGAAGAAGATGAGGAAGACTAGTTATCTGTCTCTCCTCCCAAAGAAATAGCTGTGTCCACACCAGCTGGCGATAAGACTCCTCCTCCCAAGGATGCTGTTGTTACTCCAAACTCTGCTACCTCAACAACAACAGTTTTCCAACGCCCAGCCTATGATCCAACAGCGGAGTTTCTATTGTTTGATCATCCTGCCCAGACTAACTTTGATCTCTTACCAAGGGGGGATGATTATGCTCAACAAAGCCTCAACATCAAGAATCTTCAGCCTGTTCATCATCAGTCAGACATTGAACGTTTATCAAGGAAGCTGGATGTGATCAAGTCTGAAATGCACAACTTCACTGTCACATTCCCTGGAATCATACAAAAGGCTGTGGCTGAGGCGGTTACTGAGCCAATCAAGGATGGTGCCAGGAAAGGTGTTGCCCAAGGACTAAGTCACCTTTCTACTAGAGTGAAGGATGTCATTGACACAGAGATCCCTGCCATGTTTCATGAACATGAGCTAACCATGCACAGGCAATTTGATGCGGTTCGCAACAGGCAATACCGTCATGCTAATTTTATTGTCAGTCGTGTTCAGGCAAATACTAATGCAAATGGCAACCTCCTGCTAAAGATTGCCAGGGCTTCAAGGAAAAGGCAACGTGTTATGGCTGCCTCTGTTGAACAGATTGCAAGGCATTTTCAAGCACGTTCATCTAAACGTCTGCGAAGCCATGATGAACGTGAGGGGGAGAAAGATACAACACTCAGCCTTGCATCTGCTAAACAAGGCTCATCATCAGCTAACCCCACCATTACACCTGTTCCTCTGCAAGTCATCACACCTGTTATAATACCTGATGATGAGCATAATACTCAGGGGGAGCAACAAACTCAAGATGGAGCTGACTCATCAAAGTCTCTGGTTTTGGTTAACACCAGCAAGCCTGGGGATGATGATGAACCAGCTGCCAAGAAGTTAAAGTTCACTGTTAGCTCCCTCCCCAAAGCAATTCAAACTCAGGCTCAGACAGCATTTATCAGAAGAGCTGATGTTTTGAAAAACATAAGTGTGGAGTCCTCTGTCTCGAAGAAAGGAAAGGAGATAGTTTTGGTTGACACAGACACCAAACTCAAGAAGATAGCTGCGAGTCTAGAGACAGGAGGATCCACCACAGACCTTTCCCAATTCTCAACCTTTACACCTTCCAATGAGATTCCTTTAACCCCTGAAGAAATAGAGAAACAGGCTGAGGAATTCAAGAGATTAAATGAACTCAAGACAGCCAAAGAATTGAATGAAGCTACTCTGAGGAAGATGACACCACCTGAAAGAGAAAAGCAAAAACAAAGGTTGAGGGAAATGGAAGCAAAACGCGCTGAGGCACTAAGGAAAGTTAAAGCTGACTATGACGCCTGCGTGAACAACAGATATGCCCCTGGCAAGATAACCAAGTTCAAATACACCATTCATAAATCCACAAACACCCCAAGGATGATCTTATGGAGGGATAACTAACCAGGAAATATGAATGTGTTTGACAACTTCAGGCTAAAGACACTTGGGTTATCAGAATGGTTCGAACTTGAAGCCTTAGCTGCCAAAAGAAATGGACAGGCAAATTTCCTTCTGCTGAAGACTATTAAGGCCAAGTTTACCTGGATCAAGGAAACAACTGCTAAACTTAAGATTGATCCCCCACCACAGCTTTTTGAACAAGAACCCCCAAAGACTGGCAACAAAAGAAGAAGAATTTCTCAAATTGTTAATGAAACTTTTGTTACTGAAGATGTTCAAGTGGATGGCATGCACAGGGATTTGATCCTTCCCAATGGTATTGTTGGCCTAGTTGATGGTCAGACATACACAGAGCCTGAAAGAGGAATGGCATTCATGAACAGGGCTTGTCATTATGCTTTTCAAAGGGAAGATGAGCTGTGCTTAGCTTCAACTATTCAGCTACTTTGTCACAAGAAGTCACTCAAGATCAACACAGAGTATTCCAAGAAGTTTGCCAAGACTTTCCAGGATGAACTAGATAACAGATTGGACTTGGCTGAAGCTGAAGAAAGGATTAAAAATGATGACTATTGAAGATGTTCACAGCCCTTTTTACCTTCATCTTTTATTTTACTTATGTAATGTACTTGTAATTTTTCTTTAAGTATTAATAAAATCATGAGGTATGTTTGTTTAGATCTGTTATGAGTAAAAAGAAGCTGTTAACTCACTTACCTTAACTTAGTTAGATCTAGCATTATTTATGTTTAAATAGGGGAGATTGTTGGGAATCTAAACTTGTTAGATTCCCTGATCATAGATTTAAACATAATTAGGCTGTTAGATAGTCCCTTGCCTGTGCCTAGGAGGCAGGCAAGTTTCGTAAGACTCACAGAGATCCAAGTCTATGTGAGCAACCTCAGAGGAGTCCATGTCAGAGACATTGTCAAGGAAGTCAAAGATTACTTGAAGACATACTCATTGGCGGTGATGGATAATAGCCAAGATGTATCAGGGACTCTGAGGGGTTGAGGGTTAACAGGGGTGGCAATACCCTATTAACACTCAGCACACTTTGGACATGCCATTTGTGTGTTCGAGACTATGAAGAAAAAGGAAACTGTTTTGACAACTGTTTCCTTAAAGCATAATGGAAGACTACCAAGAATAGAAGGAGATCATGTGACTGATGTGGGAACTTGTAAAAGCTTGTGTAGTCACCATCAAGTACTATTTAGGTCAATCTCGTAACACTATAAATAGGATGTGTATCCATGCATTAATGTTTAACACTTTGAGATATTCATAACATTATTGAATATAACTTAGTGAATCAAACAGCTACGACTGTATTCATAAGTTAGGGTTTATAGTTGTTCAAAGTGTGCACAACACATTGTCATCAAACGGTGTTATCCATAACACTTGTAATTCTTTATTATACAATAATAAGATTACGTTTGAAAAGTAATACCTTGTGTTGATTAAGTTAAGATTAAGGTTTCTTGCATTGATTAGGGACTTTCAACTGTCATCCATCACGTTCGCCGAGAAGTATTAAAAAAGAAGTGTTCTTCCATTATTGTTGTGACTTGTGAGTCGGCACCATCAAAATCTTCATTTTTTCATATATGAAAAAACAATTAAGATCATCTGTTTCACTTTTGTCGGTGACCATCGTTAAAGGTTCGAACCAGGGTCTAGATTGAACATTAGCCGTCGTAACCAGTGGGATACGGGTCCACCGCCATATCACATCGGATAGATTTGTCACGCCGCGGTTTCTTATAATAATTACAGATCGATGGTGGTATAACATTTTTTATAAGATCTGATGTGCCACGCTGTAGTTTTCCACCTTGTCGAGAGTCGTCGTTGTGTTTAGATCTGTTGAATATGGTGTTTAGATCCGCTACTTGCGGTCGCTATTATCGTCTGGCTTTGTTACGCCATCACTTTCCGTTGTGTCGTTGTTGTCACCGGTACACCGGATTTATCGTAGTATGTGATGCGAAAAACCACGATGTATCAGGATCTTCTGCAAGTATGTGATGGTGATGGGCTAGTGTGGCTGATGTAGCAGTTATGGTTGCACAAATCATGATGTATCTGGTACTTTGGATATGTTGCGGTTTGGTTTTATTTGTGTGTGAAGAACTACTCGAGGTTGTTCTAAATGGTACTTTTTTGATAAAGGATATATTGTATTAATGCATCATCATATCTTTTTAGATAATTTTGAAATAGATATGTGGGCATCATCAATAGCCATCTTCATTTTTATCGGTTCATAGTGATTTAGCATACATGTTCATAACTTATTGATTTTTGTGTACCAGTAACTTTGTGTATCACTTGGTTTATAAAACCTTTAATAAAAAAAATTCATGCACCGTGATGTACCAATATGTACCATAATTTTTTAAAGAAAAATCACAAAAAGCTGTCGATTTAATTTTATTGTAATTATCTAGAATACCCTCCAAGCTATATTTAATTACTATATTCCCATTGATAATTTATTAACATCATCATTGACTAACTGATTGATCTAATTGTTGTCATTAGCTCTTACTTTTAAAACTTTAAAAATTCTCTCACAATAACCTCCCTATCTATATATATATATATATATATATATATATATATATATATATATACATATATATATATATATATACACCACACACACACATATATATATATATATATATATATATATATATATATATATATATATATATATATATATATATATATATATATATATATATATATATATATATATATATATATATATATATATATATATATATATATATATATATATATATATATATATATATATATATATATATATATATATATATATATATATATATATATATATATATATATATATATATATATATATATATATATATATATATATATATATATATATATATATATATATATATATATAAATTTGTATCAAATTTGAACTAGTATAGCACATGGTTTCATAAAACCACACGATTTTCCCGATCTAAATCAAGCAGGTTAATCGGCGATATTCTATGAGATCCGAGAGTATGGTAAGTAAGAAATTTATTTCTTACCAATTTTTTGTATTCTTTGGAATTCTGTTTTCCCCCGATAAATCCCTAACTTTAGGGCTTTTTTAAATTAACTGATTCAACTTCTTATATAATATTTTAAAGACCCCTACTCCAATAAAAAGACTAAAGGCCCCTAATGAAGATTCAAAGGGCGATGTTCTCGCGCGAATCTCAGCAATGACTTGTTTTGGATCTATATATATATATATATATATATATATATATATATATATATATATATATATATATATATATATATATATATATATATATATATATATATATATATATATATATATATATATATATATATATATATATAATATATATATATATATATATATATATATATATATATATATATATATATATATATAGATTTGCGTTCATATGCGTTACACATTAAAATGAGTTATAATAGACACCAATTAAATCATGACAAGTGTACTTTTCTTTCAAAACAAAATCAAAATTACCATTTAAATTAAAAGGATAGATATGACATTTTATTATATTCTCGTTTCTCTCACCATAAGAACAATATCATAATTTTTAATGATATGTATTTCTCTCTCATGTAAACCCATAGCTGACCATTATTTTCATAATATCTTGAATTCACCAACGACACCATTTTCATAAACTCATCCTTAATATCTTTAGATCTGTCTAATTTATCCAAGTTTCATTCGGTACGTGTCCAGGTATCTAACCGGCAACAAGCATAATTTTATTGTTTTCAAATTTGTAACCGAAGACCAGCCATAGTTTATTCATATTCAGATTTGTAATTTGTGACAACGATGTTTCTCTCGTTTTCAGTGTGTACCAGATCTGAATGTTCGTTTCTGGTATGTGCCAGTTCTTAACAAGGTTTCGGATCGTACTCCTTGTCTAAAAGTATTTGTTGCTTCGGCCACTAATTGCTCAACCAGTTTGAATCCACCGTGAGTTTCTAAGACGCCGATGGTTCAACTGCCTTTATGTGTCACCCTCCGCCATTGGTGTTTCCGACCACCAAGTCCACTCGCCGCCGTTATTATGTTACTTTATGACTGTATCAACTGCTGCATGACCTTAAAAGTGTATATGTCCTTCCACCGCCCCATAATGGTTGCCATATGATTTTTGTCGTGAAGTGTATTAGATTAGGAGTTATTCTATGCACTTTTAGTGGGCGTCATAACTCATACACGTATCCAAAGTACTTTTTTAGATTTGCTTTTTTTATTAATTTTTATTTAGTGAATCATGTTTAAAAATGCTTCAAAACTTAAAAGTAAATCGGAATATATCACCAATGTTAAAAATGAAATGTATCACTCCGTAATATATATATACATATATATATATATATATATATATATATATATATATATATATATATATATATATATATATATATTATATATATATATATATATATATATATATATATATATATATATATATATATATATATATATATATATATATATATATATATATAATATATATATATATATATATATATATATATATATATATATATATATATATATATATATATATATATATATATATATATATATATATATATATATATATATATATATATATATATATATATATATAGTTTAGATCAAATAAGAACTTTTAAAAGTTCAAAAAATGAGAACTAGTCATTAGCCAATGAGATTAGAGCAAGTGGCAATTAATTAATACTACATATAATTGAAATAAAAAAATGACAAATATTAAATTTATAAGAGGCTAAGGGCATTATAGTCCGTCATTCTGGTATAAATTTCTAAACGTTACCAAAGTATACGTTTTTTTTATGCATATCATCTTGCACAATGGAATCATTAATTCCCAGATTTTTAGCAGAATATCATTCGTTTGAGAGATTTTTGATATGCCTGTTATTACTATTCAAGCACTATTTAACAGCAAATATATTCAATAAACCACATCACAATCTTCAATCAATTCCAATTTACTAGTCACCATGAATGATTCCAGAGGCTTTCAGGAGGTTGATGCTATTGTTGAAGGTAACAAATTTATGGCTTATGTGTATTAAGATCAATAGACAAATGTATCAGCATAATACAAAATACATTAAAGTTAATCAAGAACTGATATGTGTATCAAATTGATGCCGAAAGTTCTTGGTATAATTTTTAATAGGTGTTTGTAATAGGTGTTTGTAATAGGTGTTTGTTACCCGGTACCCCCAGTATCAAATTGATGCCGAAAGTTCTTGGTATAATTTTTAATAGGTGTTTGTAATAGGTGTTTGTGGCCAGTTCTTGGTATAATTCTTAATACAGTTATAATGTTTAGCATTTGGTACATAAAGAACTTTAGGTGTTTACTGTGTAGTCGACTGTTTGTCGGATGTGTATCAAGTTACTTTGTAGTCGATTATGTGTATCCGGTTAAACATTGTATACATTTTTTTATATGGGAGTCACTATGTGTTTGGTTCGATATGTGTATTAAGAACTGTCGTCATTGTATACATTTTTTTAATAGACAAATGTACCAGCAATGTTACATTTGTAATGGGTGTTTGTTTTGACATATTTTTATTTTTAGATCGATCCATATGTGTTTAATAATAAAAATGTTGTTGGATAAATGTTCTAACTATAAAACCATATTATTTTAGGTGAACCTAATACTCCGTTAGCCGTGCACAATGACCAAGACATGCTCGATGAGGGGTATCTTACACCTATTGATGTTCAAGAACCATCAACCCCTCCCCCGGTGCGCAATGACCAAGACATGCTTTGTGAGGGTTACTTTACACCTCCTGATATTCAGGTTGGGAGTTTTCAGCCGACTCCTAATGGTTCTAAATTTTGGGTTCCCAAAGTTAAGATTAAACCCGTGGAAGGGACAACCTTTGATACCCTTGAACTAGCTTTCAAGGCTTACAAAGATTATGCTAGAGAAGGTGGTTTTGAGGTTAGAAAGGGTGGTCAAAAGAACACCAAAGACAATAATGAAAAACCGGACTATAAGTATTTTTATCGTGTTAGACAAGGTTTTAAACCCCAACCTAAGCCTGAAAACTCCAAAAGTATAAAACAAGTGTCGACCAGCCCTTTAGGTGTTACTAAGGTCATAAGAAGGAGAAAACGTGCATCTTGTCGTTGTGGATGTACCGCACAGCTCAGGCTTAAGAAGACGCAGGATGGCAAGTTTATTGTTACAAAGTTTTTCGAGAAACACAACCATAATTTGGTATATGTAGATGATATCAAGTATCTTAGGACATCTCGTAGGCTGACTTTCTCTAAGCAACAATTGTTAAACCAACTTTCCAATGTCAATTTAGGTCCAGTTAGATCTTGGAAAGTTATGAAAGAGATGTATGGTGGTTTTGAATATATTGGTGCTACAGATGTTGATTGTAAGAATTATAGGCGTGGGTTGAATGAATTTATTGGTAATCGTGATGCCCAGATGGTGGTTAATAAGTTGTTGTGTCGGGAAGAGTTCTTTGAAGATTTTTCGGTTAAGTACAAGCAGGATAAAGAAACAAACGAATTGGTGGGATTGTTTTGGGCTGATTCATAAGCCAAGCGTAATTACGAAGCCTTCGGCGATGTTGTGTCATTTGACGCCACTTTTCGCTCAAACAGGTAACATGTCATATTTATTTTAAGTTAAGTAGTTTATATCGAAACCAACTGATACATATGTCTATTATTATATGTAGGTACAATATGGTTCTTGTTCCTTTTACGGGCGTTGATAACCACAACAGGTGCGTGATATTTGCTGCTGCTTTGTTAGCGAGCGAATCTGCAATCAAATATACGTAGTTGTTGAAGAAATTTAAAAAGGTATTCGTAAAAGTTCCGAAGGTTGTTGTTACAGATCAAGATCCGGCTATGAAGATAGCCATAGAAGAAATATTGCCTGATACACGACACCGTCTTTGTATGTGGCATATAATGGCGAAGCTCACTACAAAGGTATCGTCTTTATTTTCTTGATTTTGTGTCACATTACTTAAAATTTAGTTTTAATAAAACATGTTTCGGCATATTATGGTCAGTGGTGTTTGGTTTACCTAATTCGGTTAGCATATTTGGGTTAAAACTAAAAGTGTTACAGCAATTCCTATTGTTTTGCAATTCCCTTAATACAATATGCCTACCAAATCTGCAAATCTTTTATTTTCTTTCACATTGTTTGTCACTATTAGTATAAAAACTGATAAATTATTAAATTGTATAGGTCGGAACCGATGTGTGCAGCAACACCGACTTTACAAGGCGTCTGTGCGATATTGTATGGACAGACAAGATCGATGCCGATGTGTTTGATGAACATTGGAATGAGATAATGGTGGATTTTAAGCTAACTGATCACAAGTGGTTACATGATATGTTTGAATTGCGGTCAAAGTGGATACCTGCATATTTCAGGCATGAACCGATGTCTGGGCTAATGCGCACAACATCAAGGTCCGAAAGCGAGAATCACTTTTTTGGACAGCTGATGCATCCACATTTGAGTTTGATTGAATTCATGAGTCATTTTGATACAGCAATGGATTCACAAAGATTCAAGTATGGCAAGAATACTCATGATTCAAAGTACACGACACCTGATTTCAAAACTCATTTACGGGTTGAAAAAGAGGCTGCTGAACTGTATACACGTACTTTGTTTTATGATGTTCAGGATGAGATATTTGCGTCATTATATGATTGTTGTTCATTGAGTGTTCAAGAAGTTGATACATCAATCAACTATGTGATTCGCGATATTAAAGCAGATTACAAATTGAAAGGTGTTTCTGTGGAAGTTAAATACGAGGTAACACTACTCATGTCCTTTCCATCTTGACTGGATCGATTTGTTTTTTATATATACATGTATGATTATTATTCCATTTTTATTGCAGGTTACGTATGTACCATCAACTGGTGACATCAATTGCAGCTGCTTAAAATACGAGTGTTATGGTTTGCTGTGTCGCCATGTTTTCTATGTTCTTAGGATGTCCAAGGTGTTCCATTTCCCTAAAAAATATTTGCAGCGAAGATGGTCAAAGAATGCTTTGCCTAGCAAGATTGTGGCTAGGCCCATGGATGCTGCCAGTTCTTCAAATCCGGTCGAATGTGTTAACGGTGTTCTCAGGGAAATATATGTTAACGTCGAAGACTCGGTTACCCGATTGGTTACTGATATTCAGAAACTCCACATTTACAAGGACGAGCTGGCAACATTACTGGAACAGGTGAAGATTGACATACCAGACGCCTCAGAAATGAACAAGAAGGAATTGTATGCCGTTGCGCTTGGTGTCAAGGAGCCCGAACAGGTTGAAATTGTTGCCCCCGTTTGTCGTAATAAAGGATCCGTGTCTGACAAGAGGCTTAAAACACAGGCTGAGATAGCTATGATTGAATCAAACAAGACTCCGCGTCAATGTAAGTACTGTCTCGAATATGGTTTTCATGATTCACGCAACTGTCCGAAAAAAGCTGAAGATATGGCCGCTGAGGATCTGGCCAATTCAGAAGACGCATCACAATAATTTAGTTTTTTGTTTTTTTTTCTTTTTTGCTTTCAAAACAATGTTTTTACTTTTCCGTTGGATTTAATAACTTCTGGTATTTTGGATTTTTAATGTTTTATGCGTGAATGGTTTTTAATATAAATTGTTTTTGTTTATTTTTTTTCCCGGTATAATTTATGTATCATTTGCGACAGGTTTTATATGATCTGATAATGTGTACCTCTTACGACCGGGTTCTGTTTAAAATTGCAAATAGGTCGTTCATTGTGGAACCGTTATAAATTGCAAACACAATTCACACAGTTTGGTAAATGTTTACAAACCCGAACTAAACGTTGTATCCTCTTTGTATCTCCTGATACAACTTGATACAAATTTTGGGTATTTGTATCGCTTGGCACAACTTGCCACAATTGGTACATCTGGTCCACAATGAAAGACTTGTTAAACCAATTGGTACATCAGTTTGTTGTTGACACTTTGTACTTTGTATAACCCTTACGAACCTTTTTCCTTTTCTTATTTTTTACCTTAGTTTTTGGGTTCGACGCTGCAATCAGACTATTATCGGGAAGCTCTTATGTTTTTTTCGTGATTGCTTGGCTTATACATTCTTTATCCTTTTTTTTCTGTTTATTTGTATTTTTTCAGTTTTTAAACTGGCGTTTGGCAACGCGTTTACCGGAATCCAATCCAACAAAAGAATTGGTACATCAACTTTTGGAGTTGCTGTAACAAGTATATCATGACACAATTGGTACATCGGGTTGTTGTGGATACTTTGTATCACCCTCAAACAACTTTTTTCCTTTTTGTTTGTTTGCCTTAGTTTTTTGGTTCGACGCTGCGATCAGACTATTATCGGGAAGCTCTTGGGGTTTTTCCGTGCCTGCTCGGCTTATACATTTTTTTCTTTTTTTTTCTTTTTGTTTACATGGTTTTTTCTGTTTTTAAAATGGGGTCGGACAACTCGTTTAACTGAATCCAATCCAAAAAGGGTGATACACCAGATTGGCATCACGTTCACCAGGTGCTTCGGGTTGTAACCACGAAGCATCTTGGTACATAGGCCTCCTAAAATGTACATATAATTATTCTTTTTTTATGCATATTTAAAAAAAGGTATGTCTACATTACTGGAGTAATAAAAGTCATTCAATCAGCTTATTTTTGTATTTTTCTGTTTTTAAAATGGTGTTTGGCAACGCGTATAACTGAACCCGATACGAAAAATTGATACACCAGAATGGCATCAAGTGCACCAGGTGATTTGGGTGGTGTCCCCTGATGCAACTTGGTACATACTCCTTCCAAAATTTACATACTACGTGATGAAACTTGGTACATCGGCTGTTACCACCACCTTTTTATATTTTTTCTCACTTTTCTAAAAAGTTTTTAATTTTGCTTTTTTAGTCAGAAACTATACAAGATTTACTTGTTAAAACATATCATTCCTGATAACACATATCAGTATCAGCCTTTTTAGTTATAATTCAGTTTTCAATCAGTTTTTTTCGGTTTTTTATGTTTTTAAAGGAGCGTTTGGATACGCGGTTAACAGAAATTAACCAACAAAGAAACATCTGGTTGACAACGCGTTTAAAGTTAGAATCACTTTTTTATGATTTTAAATCAGTGTATTCCAAAGGTTGATCACACTTTGGGTACCCAAGATTGGCATCCAAGGGGATTCGAGCGTATATGTTCCAACAGTTTGGATATAACTGGTACATATATAAACAGTTTTATATGATTGGTTATAACCAAACTGTTGAACATAATACATGGGAAAGGTACATCACTTGGTACATATTATTTTTCGTTTACTGGGTAAAACCGACAATCACATTTTAAAACCTAATACGTTCCAGCTGATGCACATGTAGATACTGATTGACTTACACATTGATACACACTAGTTAGTATGTTTAACATAACCATTTTATGTACCAACAAACGAAAAACTGCGAAATAACAAGTAAAAAATAAATGCACTTATTATAGACACCAAGATAATGACACGGTAACATAATAAAGATAACATTAATTCAAACATAACTTAAGATGGAACGCCAAAATAAAGAAGTTCATGATTGGTGGTGCACCAATCATTAAAATAAAAATAAAACACAGTTGGATTCAGCAAGTTTGTGATGAACCAAAATAAACCCACACACAGGTGTTATCCACTTATTAAAAATAACTAGAGACGAACTGAAACTACAACATCTGTTCCGCACGCTTTTGTATTGTTTCAAATGCAGCATCCAATAGTCGTTGTTGTTCTTCTAACGGCAACTGCCTGTACGCTTCAGCTTCAACTTCAAATTCTGATTTATTTAGGTTAATGTCAGACAACAATATCTTTGCTGCGTAGTTCATCCAGTTGCAGCTTCTGGGCCTTACCCTCTCTTCTAAGATCACAACGGTCATCGCATTCCCCGCCACCCATGTATGTCTCCATGTGGCGCATTGTAAAAATCCCACAGTCAAGGAAGTTTTGTTTGGTCCTACACCCCAACCTTAGGATTGTGCGCGCATCATTCCTCATTGCTCCTTGTGCTGGATGGTTTTGGTATGTAAGGAAATCTACAAACCTAGCCACCTGTTTCATTCATTCAAAAAAATGTTAGTTGCCGCCATATTATTTTGTACCGCACAGCTCAATAACCATGTAACCCAAACTTCTTTTTTGGTGATATTTTATGCAAATCCTATTTGGTGATACACTTAAAATTATACACAAGTCTATCCCATAAATAACATAAACTAGTAATATATTCCGTTTACACATTCAGCAACTTTCAAACAATAAAGTAACACTTATATGAACATACCAGATTGTCAATTAAATCACCGTATATCTTCGATACATCTTTGCATATTGTATACATATTATCGAGAATATGCACCTCTCTCAACTTGAGATGCATGCACACAACGAAAAAATGCTTCCCCTGAATTATCGGGAAGAACACCTACCAAAAATACATGTTACCAATTAATCGAAAAATGTACCATTCTAAAAAAAATTGTATAATTCTTAAAAAATTAAAATATTACCAAATCCACATTAGACAAGTTCCGATAGGCTGTGGTTCTCAGAATGCGCATCATTTCTGCATTGAATTTGTCGGCACACATCTTAACATCAGATTTTCTCGCCGATGCGTCTTTTACATCCCATTCGTGCTTTTTCACGTACAAACAATCAATTGTACAAACAACTTAGTGTCATATTTATAGGATTCTAAAAACAAGTTAGTATACCATATAAAAAAACATCTTCATATATTTACGTACCATCATTGATGTGTCACAAAAAACCTTGCGCACCGGTTTCAACGGATCACGGTAAAACTCAGCATGATTCAAAACCTTGGTGAACATGTCGATAACTCCACTTGCTATCAGTATACTCGGGCACAAGGTTTACAGTTCACCCCTATGGCCAGTCACATAAGCGGTCCTGAACAAGACGTCCCTACATTAAAAATATAAAATAATAAACACAAATGTTCAATACTTATATTCAACAATATCATTTTACTTTAAAACATATACTTACGTTTGCGGGAATCGACCACTGATCAAATAGTACGCCACTCTCCTTTCATGATTAGACAATGCACCACATACATAAACTTCCCTGACTACGTAAGGGGAACGTAAGACTTCTGATGGTCGAACATTACGTTGACTCCTTCTAGGTGCAACAACAGGGGGGATGCTTTGTATCGGTCTTGCCTCACAAATATTGTATGGCGTAAGTGCAACTATATCATCAGCATTGCCCGACACAGCTGCTACAGCAGGTGGTGGTGTAGAAAAGCCCAAATCAAACTTTGGAATATCGACATCGACACTCCTTAGCTTTTTCCCTTTGTTGCTTATTTCTAATTCTACTTCTTCAGCACACGCAACGTACGCCTGAGTGTACGATAATGGCTCAACATAATTTCCGCTTGTATCTTTTCCCAGCGTGGACTCGTTCTCATTCTGTTGTGGAATATCACTATCTTGCTCATTCTGTTTTGGAATATCCTTGTCTGGCTTAGAATATGTACGTGAACCGAATAACACATTCCGTAGGTCCCTTAATTGTATCAAATCCTTATCATGTGGATTTTGGTCAAGCGCATCATCCAATGCGTTATCAGCTTCACCAATAAGCTCAGTAGCCTTTTAAATTTCTCCGCGACACTCTTTTTAACTTCCTGCATTACAACCCGATACATCACCACCCAATTAATCAATGTACCATACTCACATAAAAAACTAGTTAATATATACCGTAAAAAAATTTTAATACTTACCTCCACATTTGTCGTACTGAATCTATCGAACTCGAGCTTGTCCAACATTTCATCGGTGAAATTGTTGACCAAAGGAAACACGACTCTTTCTTTTTTCGTCTTGATGGGCAGTGAGGAGGCATACAAAATCTGTCGGGGAATTTAATATTTTAATCACCGGTTATTGGTACATCATTTAGTTATATGTTTGAACACCAAAAACAAAAACATAAAAAAACTGAATGTTATATCAGAGAAAACCGTACCAGAAGAACAATTACTGGACCGGTGTAGTGTGAGTTTCTAACCCAGTTCTTCTTAGTCCTAACCAGACACTCAAGTATGAATGTACACCAGTCAAATCTATAGATAGGAATGTCCTCATTCATACCATGGAGAAACCTTAAGTTGCATGTAGCATTCTTGTTGGCTTCACCAATTGATGTCAAATATAAGATTAAGAAATTTATCTTAAACCACCATCCTCCTTCCCTTTGTGTATATATTAGTTGCTCGAGTGGGCTATGGTAATACCTTTCCTTCCTACCAAACTGTCTCTTCCATTCAATCACCAAACGGTGCCTGTAGTCCGCCTCATCACGTGTGTCAACATACAAATTCCCCATAGGTACACCGAGAACATCTTTAATTGTTTCCCTCGTAATCGGTATCGTTCTACCATTCACATTCAACGTGCACGTGTCTTCATTAAAATTATCGAGTAGCCAATAACTAAGACGCCCCGGTACATCCTTTATCTTAAAATCAAGCACATCTCCAAATCCCATCTCAATTATATCTTTTTCATGTTGTGGTGATAGTCTGGGTATCAATCTATGCAACAAACACAGCGCTACTCGTGCATGTACCCTATCAGGTGCCTTACAAACGGGATTGGGCAACTGATTGACCATTCCCTCTTCAACATTATTCACGTCAGCATCGTCACCAGCAGGTTTCTCAAGAACCGTGGCCTCATCAGTAGTTGTTTGTTTTCCTTTTTTGTTATTTAATTCTAACTTTCGCTTCCTATTATCATTGTTACCCAAACCATCACCACACTTTTTTTCTGCCACAATAAAAAACTTACTTTTCTTTCCAGGTTCCTTCTGTCCATGAGCCTTCTTCCCCAAAACAGCATCACCACACTCCAAACCATGGTCACCGCCTTCCTTCATCAACTGATCACTAGTGTGTTCCACCAAGCCTACATATTTAATCACCACAAAAAAACGATTACTATCTAAATCATGTGATCAAATTTATCCAACTATGTATCGAACAAATGTGTATCAACTTAATCCATGTATTAAAGTTTACATGTCAATCGTCACTTATAAGAAACATAACTGTTAACCGGATACATATCCGACTACAAAGTAACAAGATTCACATCCGACTACATTCTACTACAAAGTAACCTGTTAACCGGATACACATATCCGACTACAAAGTAGCCTAATACACATCCGACATCAGTCGACTACACAGTAAACTGTTAACCAGATGCGCATATCCGACTACAAAATAGCCTGATACACATCCGACATCAGTCGACTACACAGTAAACTGTTAACCGGATGCACATATCCGACTACAAAATAACCTGATACACATCCGACTACATTCGACAACAAAGTAAACTGTCGCAAACCGACACACATTCGAAACTTAATTAAAATGTTTGGTACCTGGTACACCCCTTTATCCAACCCTACTTACAAAGTAATATGCTATTAGGACACAATTCAAAACTGAATTAAAATGTTTGGTACCAGGTACCTGGTAAACCCATTTATCCAAACTTAATTATAATGTTAAGGCGGTTACCGGTACAGCCCTTTTTCCAAACATGATTGTTACCCGGTACACCTCTGTATCCAAACCTAATTAAAATGTTAAACCGGTTAACGGTACATCCCGTTACCCAAACATGATTTGTACCTGGTACACCCCTTCATCCAAACATACATGTACCAATAATCCGATGTTGGTTTGACATGTATATCAAGAACTGGCGTTCTTGTATAAATGTATGCTGTTAATATGTATGTTAGTGGTACATCCATCTACATAAATATGATTGGTACCCGGTACACCCCTTTATCTAAACATAATACATTAAAGTTAATCAAGAAATTATATGTGTATCAAGAACTATATTGTACCATTTTAGATAAATTAAAGTTAATCAAATAATTAAATTTAATCAAAAAATTAAAGTTACTTAAACACGAAATCAAAGATAAATTAATGTTAATCAAAGAATTAAATTAAAGTTAATCAAAGTTAATCAAAAAATCAAATTTACCTGGTACAACATCCTTCATTGGCGCATCAGATAAATTGATTACACCATCGATTCCACCACTTTCTGCTTTCATGATTGACAATCTCCTGCTTCTTCTTACTGAAAAACACACATGCAAATCATGATCAGATACATATATTTTCTAATCGGATTTTTACTTAAACGCGAAATCCCCTTACTTGTTAAAATAGAAATTGGATGTGAATCTGTGCTACTCATTGTTGGTGAAGCCATTATTTATACCCAATTGATACAATCGATTGGTTAAAACCCTAATCCCCAATCTTTAGCTATATTCTTGATAACGTTGATCCTATAATTAATTTGGTGGATGTATCATATCCCGATAAATAGCAATGTGATTATTCTTGTTGATTTTTTTTTTAATTTATGGGGCATGATCTACGGGTTCAATATGTGTTTGGTGGCTAATTGGGTTTTTCATTTATGTATCAGGTTGATATGATGATCAACACCACTTGTGTAACTGTAGTCTTTAAAACTCAAATTAAACGAGGGAAATTATTTTTTTAATATGGTACATACAGCCCCTATGTTTTATTGTTAATTACACCCATGCCATTCAGAAATAATAAAACTCATCTACAATGAAACAAATGATCCAACGGTTTATATTATGCTCTCACTTTAATAATTTTAAAATTTCTCTTACAATAACCCCCCTCTATATATATATATATATATATATATATATAGGAGAGAGATCAAATAAAAAGACTTTTTTTGTGAGAAGGATAAGAAGGATTTTCAGCCATTGATTTAAAATCAATGGATGAGATTAAATCACAATCCTAACAAACTAACTAACTAACTAACTAACTAACTAACTAACTAACCATCTAAACATGTTTTTTTTTAAGTTCATAAAAAATTATGAAAAAATTACAGTAGATCGGGTATGTTGGTGCAAAAAACTTTTGTGAAAAAAGTTTTTTTAATTTGAAGTTTCTTACGCTTTTTTGATGCACAAAAACGGAATTTTGATGCACAAAAACGTTTTCTTTTACATTTTTTAGGTTTTTTGTGCATCAAGAATTCATTTTTATGCCAAACTTCTTTTGACTTTTTGCTTTAAAATATGATTCCGCATCAAACTATAATAAATTGAAAATTGTTTGAATGAAAAAAATTTGTACACCAAAACTCACGTGTTTGTGCATCAAATTTTGTTTTTGTGCATCAGAAAAACGTAAAAAACTCAAAACTAAAAAACGTTTATTCACAACTTTTTTACGCACCAACAAATCCGACAATTTGGAATTTTTTCAGAATTTTTTGAAGACTTTTTAAAAATCATGTTTTGGTGGTTAGTTAGTTAGTTAGTTAGTTAGTTAGAAATATGGATTGATCTTATCCATTAATTTTAAATGATTGGCTGAAAATCCTTCTTATCCTTCTCACCAAAAAAAGTCTTTTTATTTTAACATATATATATATATATATATATATATATATATATATATATATATATATATATATATATATATATATATATATATATATATATATATATATATATATATATATATATATATATATATATATATATATATATATATATATATATATATATATATATATATATATATATATATATATATATATATATATATATATATATATATATATATGTGTGTGTGTATATATATATAAATATATATATATATATATATATATATATATATATATATATATATATATATATATATATATATATATATATATATATATATATATATATATATATATATAAATAGAAATAGGATCATGAGAAAACCTCATCTCAAAATAAAACTTAGAAAACCTCTTTTCAACCATTGGATCAAATCCATTCCCTTTCCTTTTTTTCCTTTCCCAAGTTGAAGGACTTGTTTGTCATATCCTCTTTCTTGAGGGCCATTACTATAACTTTCCATCTCATTCTTCCTTTTCACACGTTAAATGTTGTTTCTTTTCATTTACTCACTGTTTTTTCACGTAACGCGCCGACTTTTTCTTTTTTCTTGTTATTCCTTTTTCTTTATCTTGTTTTTCATTTTAATGTCTATTTCTTTCGTTCTAATCACTTTTTTCCTCAGGTTACGCAATCATACTTTTTTATGCCTATTTCTTTTTGTTTTATCCATTTTTTTTCACTTATGACATTTTATCTATTTTACGCTATAAGAAATTGTAAAACGATATTATATATTCTTATAATCACAGTCAAACACCATCTTCTAAATGGTTTTACAAGAGCTATTTTGTAAAAAAAAATTGTTGTTAATTTAAGCATCTACACTTTCCATTCGGTTGTGTTGTGCTTCATAAATATGTGTGGAAAGTTAGTCGCTCAGAAATAAAAATCCGATCAAGACTCTACAAAAAACTACTCGAAAAAAATAATAAAAAATAATCTAAGAAAGTTGAAGTCGTTGCATCAACTTCGTCTTCAAAGTGATTTGTAGCTATCGCACATGACATAAGTTGTTGCATTAGCGAAGCAAGTTTTGCACCATTTCTTTCTTTTATGTTGGCCGACTCTCCTCTTCAACGCTTTTATAACTTATTGTCTTGTTTAAAATTGCTATTTGCCTGTATAACACCAAGATCAGTCAGTTTTTACGCTAACTGTTAAAACTGTTGACGGGTCACCCCAGCTCAACTCATATAAAAAAGGTTCTTGTTTGACCATCTACCCAATCCCCTAGTCCATGATTCTACCACCTTTAGAGATACATACCATGATGCTATAATAACACTGTTATGATGCTATAAGTTTTGACTGAAGTTCTTACTTTTGAAACTTCGTTTAAATTTGTTTGCAACTTGTCCTAAATATGCAAACAAATCCCCTAATATGCTTAACGATTCCATAATATGCTTATCGATTCATTAATATGAACTCCACAGAAGTTATGCTTGAAGACAAGACACTTCAGCATACAAGTTGTAATACTAAAAAAAGAGGGGAGTTTTGGTTTAAAAAACAGTTGGCACTTAAAATAAAAAGTGACTAGATTGCAAAAAGTGCGAGTTGTAAACATGGGGTTACAACTTGTGAAGGTGTAAAATTTCATGATCATCAAACAAGCTGTAGAACTTTAACACAATAGTTTTCTATGCGAACAACAAACAAACTAGCAGAATGTTCAAATGAAGAATCCATACATGATTAAACAAAAGATACAAAAAGAGCATGTAAATACTTTAACATGTGTATACTTTCTACGCAGGAAAAGATTATTTTGAGAACAAGCTTCATAAATCATAGATGCATAAAAAAAGTTAAAAAAAACAAGTTCAAGTGAACTTACCAATGAGTTAGACAGAAAGACCAGTAAATCCAAAAGTGATGTGGGACTAAGAGGCGGAGTCGTCAACTAAGGTGACTGATTTCAGCCTAGGAGCTTTATGACCGGGTCAAATAGCCATCCTTTTAACAAGACCAACCCTCAAGCTTAGTTTCTGCTCACAACATTTACCTGATTTCAGCATTTGATTACCCATGGATTAAGTTGTTAAAATCATTAACGTCCTGCATTTGAGTTACTATAATGATAATTCTTATAGAAATATACAAGTTTATGGGCACGAACAGAACCAATTATGTCAAGAAGAAAGAAAACATAAGCTCGTCATCGATGTGATCTGCTCCTAATCGCCATATCTACCAATTCTAATACTTTTTTGAAATGATCGGTTGCTACTTCAAAAATATTTAAATGGTATATTAATGTGCTTAACTCTTTCAACCTGATATTATACTTGTGGGTTTACATTTTGTCTTGAAAGTCTTCTGAATTTAGCCATTCAATGCCTTCTTCATCTAAGTCTGAATAAGATGTGTCTATGTCTTCTAATAGCTCATCCATATTTCCACTACCGATAAAGATATTGAGTTTCGAATTTCCTTAAAGAACAAATAAGTCTTATTAGTTCCTCATAACACAAACACGTTACGGGTTAGAACTGTTTGACATTGATAAGGGAATTTTATATGCATATTCTTAAGCATTACTACAAGTACTTGAAAATAGCATACACATTTCTTCCAAATATCCATTTGTTTATATCCACATATCCATTTTCTTCTAACTTGAAATAACAAATTAATTTGGAATGCTGAAGAGTGAGCGTGGTTTCATGTTTACATCTTGGTTTTTATCTAGTTTACTGTTGTCTTCTAGATTCGGTTAGGGCTTTTGATGTTTCATAGTCTTTGTTAACAAGCTGCATGTAGCTTGAGGTTAATGTGGTATCTCAGCCACATTCCTTTGTATTTAAACTCTTTTTTGGTTAATATATTTACCGGGGTAACCCATTACCAAAAAACAGTTAATTTGGAATGCTATTGATTCCCTAATAATATGCCCATTGATTCCCTAATAATATGAGCAAACACGGGTGTGAAGACAAAAGCTGTTAAAAATGTTTTTGTTTGGATCTGTAACATTCTTTGATAATGTATCTTATAACTTTAATTTAGCTATTGTGTATGTGTGTTTGCAGAATCTTAAAATGGATGAACGGTGTCGGAACAAGCATGACCCGTTAAGTTTAGTCGTTACACTAACTGTAAATAAATATTTTCCTAATATAAGTGGGTTTAAAATTACCTGTAATAGAGAGTTGTGCTCAGGAACCCTATTTTCCGTCTCCAAAACCAACCCTGAGTTCGTATGTTGTTAAAACACGATATACGATATTATAACTTCTACTATACATGAAACAGATGCCCCAATACAATTCTGATACACTAAAACATTTTAGATATGATTCCTTAATATATTTGCGAACTCATGCCCTAAAACATTTACGAACTCATGCCCTAATATATTTGCGAACTCATGCCCTAATATATTTTCAAACTTATTCCCTAATATATTCGCAAACTTATGCCCTAATATATTTGCAAACTCATGCCCTAATATATTTGGGAACTCATGCCCTAATATATATAGCAAAATAATCAAAAAGATCCCCTGAATTTTTAATTTAATTGACCAATATCACGTAATTATGGCCTAATTTTAACTAACACGCGTTTGTATTCCTTGTCTTACTAACACGCTTCCTACTTTTATGAAAAATTCGTGATTGCACACATACATTGATGCACTAAATGCACATTACTTTCATAATCTATGAAGATACAAGGGAAGAATTACCTTTTAAATATGGCAATGAGTTCCTACTTGCTGATGATTGGCTTAATGAAAATTTCGTGAACAATTTATGGAGGTCTTGTTGGCTGCTTCCAGTTCATTTGTTTTTCACCTACACAAGAGAAGTGTAGTTAAAAAGTAAACTCTTGACACATTTGACCCATTTATAGTACAATATAATTAAGTAACCTATGCTTTATGAGATGCAAAATCGTTATAAGATACTAAGGATATTTTGGGTAAAAAATGATTAGCAAAACAATCGATGCACTAATTAGACGCAAACAGGTGATTTTTTTCATGATACCTTGATTCCCTAATATAGTCGTAAATCAGATGCCGCAAACAGACAAACAAACTGATCCCCTAATACAATTTTTAACACATGCCTTAGATAAACAAACAAACCAACGCCCTAACTTTTTCATTTAATTATCCAGTATCATATATTTTTATGTCCATACAATCATACAAGCAGGCATCACTAACTTGCTAACGACAATATTCTCAATTTATCTAATTGCATCATCACGAGACATACACGTGTTTAATACAACCCTCGTGAACTAGTAGTACACAATACCATATGTTAGCACAACCATATTATGAATTTATAAAACAGACTCACTCAAATAATACAATAACTGAATAATCAAAAAAATTATAACTTATAGTTATCGGATTTAACTTTTCTGATTAGAACCTCTGGTTATTTATCCGAGTCTTTGAAAATTAAAATGGATAGTTAAATCATTTTTAATCAATTAAAAAACAATTGACATAAAAAATTAGGACACGTACGATTCATTGAGATTCACTAATTGAATCATTGGCTGCATCAACATATGTAGACACAGCTCGAGACACAGAGAGCACAACAACATCTTCATCATTTAATTTTCAAATGCGTGAACATATAAACCATGAATTCTTCAACTATACTACAAGAAAGTATTTAAAAACCAAGACGAGTTGGTGTGATATAAACTCAAACTATCTGCTTGTAAGAGATTTATCAATTAAGTTATAATAAGGTTGTATAAGAACGCTCACTTCTCAAATACGACTATGAAAACCACACAGGTATAATCAATATAACAATAATCAGTTTAATTGTTAAAATCAAATCGATCCTATAATTCAAATACGTGCATACCTAGTTGTTTATTTTGATTAGGAGATCAACCCGAGCTCTCGTCCGGAACAGTGACTGGAGAATATGATTCAATGACGGTTGTTTGTAGTGGTGACGCTGGTAGTTAGTCATCCATTGATTGTAACGGAGGTGTGCAGTTGTATATGGTGTTCGTGACTGACATTGGGGAAGTGTGATGTGGTTGCGGTTGTTACGGTGGTTTTGATGTGGAGGGAGGATAAAGACAGCGTACGTGTGGTGGTGATGGTGGCTTTGCCGCCAGTGAACGGGACTAGAGAAACAAATCCCGATGTGGTGGTGGTGGTGGTTGTTGGATGTCGGTGTGTTTGAAACTGGATATTACGTTAGCTTATGTTTTTTTATTTTTTAACCTCAAATCATATAAGTTAGGAAGTATTACAAAATCCACCCTCCTCTTTTTAATGATTCTCATTATATACCTTATGTTTTAAAATGTTTCAAAACGCACCCCGTAATTTGTTTTCTAAGTTTTCTACCAACCTAAGGTTTTCTCTGGAACCCATCCCTATATATATATATATATATATATATATATACATATATATATATATATATATATATATATATATATATATATATATATATATATATATATATATATATATATATATATATTGTATGGAGGCAGTTTGAGATAATTAGCACATGTCATCACACTTTGGAGGTCCGTATCCATAAATATATAACAATGCTATTGAGAAATAATCAGACTACCTTCACAATAAATCAAAACAGCGGCACCAAAAACAGTTCTGAGAACCCCTAGAGCTGTAATGGTCATAACAGTAATCCACTTACAAAACTAAATTATAAAAAGTTTGGTCTCGTGCTGCAACAACGGTTCTAATAGAGTGTTTGATTGTTGTTGTAACAGGGTGTTTTATTCCTACAGTGACGGTGTGTTTGGTTTCTGGTATATCCTTGTCACAGGGTCAGTGGTTACAAAGATTTGTTCAGTATCATAGATACTCAACAACTAAATGCACTGGCCTATATGATTAACTACAGCAAGAATAAGAAATAAAATATTAAAGCTTTGTATATTATTTGACTTGATTATCCAATAAAATCTGATCTTATAGGTTAACATCCAAGTCTGATCTATGTAATAGTGTCTCTAAAGTACTCACAAACTGAGTGCAAACCTCGATCAACCTTGAGGCGATATGTGGTTACAACAATAATTGGAGTTCATCTGTACTTGTTCTAACCCGTTGAAGATTCACACCAGTAGCAGAAACATACATATCAAGTTTCCCCATAAAAGGAGTAAGAACATTCTCACAAAGTTAGGATCTATGGTTAAAATGTTGTTATTAGACTGAAGTGTGTTCTACATCAGACGACGCAAACTGACTACGAATCCACGATGTGGAGCTGGTTCAAAAACATTGGATTAAATTTCCATTGTTTTGAGTCATGGAGGTGTGAGATGGTAGGATCTGGGTCGTTCATTTGGGTAAGTTTAAGATTAATTGATGACGTCTTCCTGTTCTGACTAAAGTTGTTGAGGATAAAGCTAAAAAAACAGTGAATTCTAATGATTTTTCCAGTGCGTTGTGGCAATCACGACAAACTGAATGGAGCAAAACATACATTCCAAAAGGTTTAGATGAAGTAATCAGTTTCCACTCCAGAGCTATATGGATTATAAGTCAACTTTTAATCCAGTTAAATACATAGATAGAGTACAAATCGTAAATCTCCGTTACCTTTGTGAAAGGTCAGTAACTATGCGAAGAGTATACGAAAAGTATAGTTTACTATGAGCAACTCAACTGCGATATTAGAAACTTCATCTTTTTTAAATCAGTAAATCCGTCGTATCACCAGCACAATAAATGACAGAAATATAACCTTTACAATAATGTTTAAAAGGCACCAAGGTGCATTGGCATTGCATTAACTATAGTTGCTCATCTGTTGGGTGTATGTGTTCCTGGTTCTGGTGCTAGCCTTATGGCATGTTTAGGTGGGCCTGCAACTTAAGGGCTTGGTTCTATGAGTATTCTTCCCACTAAGCTAGTTCGCACAATATGAAATGTTATGTTTCATTATGTTGTAGATAATTAGGTGACTATTCTAAATCTTGAAAAATGCTTTCAGATTCTATCAAAAGCCTCGTCTGAACCTATGTGTTAATGCAAGTGATGCCTAAAAACATTATTAGTGTTAACTAATCTTTCTTAGTTTTGATCACAAGAAACTATACAACACATTTAGTGTAAAACACAAAACGAATTATTTAACTAACACTATCATCAAGGTAATAATCATATCACTAACTCTTCTTAATCATACTTAGTGATCATCAAAGTGATTATCCTTAAAACTCACTTTTGTTAATATGACAAAAGATTTTTTAATAAACTTTCTTTTTAAGAAAATGTTTTATTAAAATGGAAAATGTAAATTTGAAAATGGCATATTCCATATGCCATAAGAATATACTTTGAAGGTTTAAAAAACCTCAGATATTCCTACCCCACTAAAAGACAAAAAAGTAAGCAGACTCTACTGGGCGGTACCTTAAATAGTTAGGCGGTTCTTTAGCGATATGGAACCGCCAGGCTAGTTAAGGATCTGCGCCCAGCTAGCCGTTACACTTTGTCTTCTATAAATAGTGGATCAAATCTCATTTTACAATAACCCTCTTGGACGTTTTTCTCAGCCCCCTTTCTCATTTCTATAGCATAATCATTAGTAAATGATCACTTAATGTGTTAAGTATGTTTACATATGATTATCCTCTTGGTCCCCTCCTTTACCTTGTCCAATGAGAAGATCACTCACTCACTAGTGTTGTGATAAAGATGAATCCATGAATTAGTCATGTTCATCATGTTAGCCTTTTTGTTTTTGTTGATCCATTTGTATTTATGAATACTTGGACTAGTTGTGTTCATCCAAGCTATTTGTGAATACTTGGATTTGTTGTGTACATCCATTGCATATGTGTTTGCTTGGATTTGTGTTGTGTAGATCCAAGCTACATGTGTGTACTTAGATATGTTTAGTTGAGTTGTAATAGATTGTGTAGTTGTTCTCACTAAACTATAAAGTGATGTGGTTGTGTCTTGTGAGTTCTCACTAAACTTGAAAGTGATTAGTAGTTGTGTTGTGTGAAGTTCTCACTTAGCTTCAAAGTGAAGAGTCGTGAAGATTGGTTCTAGCTTTTGGATTAGAACTCGACATCTAGCCTTGTGTCGTAAAATGGTGAAGTAGGCAACGTCGTGAAGATTGGTTCTACCTTGAGATTAGAACTCGACATCTAGCCATGTGTCGTTAAATTGTGAAGTAGGCAACGTTGTGTAGATTGGTCCTAGCTAATGATTAGGTCTCGACATTTAGCTTAGTGTCGGAAAATAATGTATGCGACGCTGTAAGGCTTTTTCCGCCAAGAAGGGAGCTTGTGGATATAGTGGAAATCTCGAGTAGGTGTACTCGAGGAGTGGAGTAGAAACGAGGATAGAGCCTCGTTGTCGAACCACTATAAATCTTGGTGTCTTGTCACTAGGTTGTCTCTTTCCTTACTCTTTACTTATTTCATTATCATTATACTTACCTATTACCATTTCTAATTCATTTGAATTGAACCTAATCGTTATGCAACTTAGCTTCAAGTAAAAGATAGTTTTGATACAAACCTAATTGAAAGTAATTTTAATTAGGTGACTAATAGAAGAGAAACTATTCAACCCCCTTCTAGTTTCTACAATTGGTATCAGAGCGATGGTCACTCAAGATTTTTGAAGTATATTGTACTTTAAAACTTGGATCGATCCATTGTCTCCCCAAATTAGAAGGTCAAGTTGTACTAAAGTTTCTCTTTGGTCAAAACTATTTTTTCTTGGAAAATTAGGTCTTTTAATTGGTAATATTGCATCCCTCTTAGATTAGTAGCCTTTATGCATTTTAGATCAACTCTTGAAATGTATCTACTAGTTTGCATCTTGCTTTGTGTAGGTACTCATGAAGATCAATCATTTAATTGGTTGTGGATTGAGTTACTTGCACTTGTAGAAGACTCATCTTCATTGATCTTCAACATCTTTGAATGATGATATCAAGATGATTGGGAATGATACTAGTCCTTGAAGACTTAGTACTCATCATAGTCATATTTGGGCATTGCATTGATTCCTTGATGGATTGGAATGCTCTTTATGGCCAAGGTATGATTTCATTCTTCCACACGCCCTTTGATCATTCTTTTGATCATTACTTAACTATGTGCTTGTTCTTGGCATCCTTGCCTTGACATTTGTTTGTGGTTTGTGATTCTTTCCTTTTATCCTCTCAAAGCTTCATTGCTTGGATACTTGACTCACTATGGTGATGTAGAGTGAGTTAGTAGTAGCTTAAAGTATCAAGCATGATATCCATGGTTTGAATCCATACGGTTAGTAGGCCCTTTGTGGGAGAGAAAGTGAATTAATACCTTGCTCATATTTTGGTTTAGCTAAGACTATTATTGAAAGTGATCTTAGTCTATGCATCAATATTTGCTTTGCAATTATTCATTACCAAAGTCGTTTAACACTTCGCCGAAAAGGCACGTTTTAAACCACTATATATGACACAAGCTCTTCGTCTCCTCGATTTGAAGATTGTCATTAATCCCTTGAGCATTGGTCTTAGTCTTGATTCACTTCCCTTGACTTCTCTCCACTTTCCTTTTTCGCTACGAGTAGTCGTTTGTCCGTTTCGGTTCTTTTCGATCTCGATTCAACTCGTAATCCTTCATTAAGGCATATTGCTTAGTGTTATGATGATCCAATGATATTCTAAAAGGTTTAAGATATATTTTTAAGTATTTTAGAAAACTTGGTTTTCAAAATTTTGGCGTTTTCATTGATAAAAACCTGCCTCTGTAGGCGGTTCTTTATCTCTGGCGGCTCAAACCCGCGGTTCCTTATCGATATGGAACCGCGGGCAGTAAAGCTTGTTAGAGCGCCAGTTTTATTAAAATAATCTTTTTCAAACCAAACCCTCTCTCTCCCAAAAACACACAGCCGACGGGTTTCACCTTTTCCACCATTGTTGAAGCTTCAAAAACCTTCAATCACTCAAATTAATTGATTCCAAGTTGTGGGTTTCACTCATCCTTCATCAAACATCAATTAACTGTAAGTACTTTCTTTCAATTTCATCTATTTTGTTCTAGGGTTCATCCTTCAATAATTAGGGATTTTTAAAATTGATATTGAATTAGAACCTTAATAGGAATATGGGTTGACATGGTTATTTTACTATGATTCCTTAGGTTCATATTCATTAAGATTTCACTAAAACCCACTTGTAGAACAAATCCGAATTTTGGCTAAATGATTTTGGTTAAAAAGATGGAATTGAGATGAACCCATGAACAAATAGGTAATTGCATTGTTAATGCTTACCTAAAAACCTTGTTTTGAAAAACCAATGTTCTAGTCCATTGTTGATCCAACATACTTCATATGTTCTTGGTTGATAATGGAATAGATATATTGTAAACATGAGAATGATATGGATTCAATCCTTTGTTTGTCAAGAAATTGATATAACACATTCTCATATTTTGATTTTTGAGTTTATTTTTCATATGAGTGATTGGAAAAATTATTTTCTTGTGTTTATTTAGGTACTAATCATGCCTTCACAATACCAAAAGGATCATCAACTTACTAAACAATACATGCCAAAAATTTCCCAAACCTATGCCTCCACTCAACTTCGAAACTCCTTTTCATCTCTTTCAACTCGAAATTTCCATGAGGGTAGAGTTGTTGATGAGGGAAAAACGGGTTATGACTATATCAAATCTATGTTTGAGCTTTCGGGTTTGATTGCTTGCTCAACATAGAAGAAGATATTTACCCCTTGTTTCTTCTAGAATTCTGTAGCACCTACTCCATGTTTGAATAAAATGGCGAAATCTTCATTCGATTCTTGTTGAACGATCAAATTATTCAATACTCTCTCGAAGATTTCGGTGAATTCTTGGTGTGCCATATGAAGGCACTTGTCCTTTCACGGATAAATGGAGACTTGATGCTCTCTTGGAATCCTACGACAAACCTCCAAATGACTACGCTGAAATTGATCCGGAGTTTATCCTTGATATCATTTCGAAAGAGCGTGATGGAAACGTTGTGAGAAGCCTTCATTCTAATGTGCGAAATGTGAATCGCTATGAAGTGCTCTCAAGCGACCTTAAGGATTTTATGGTCCAACGGCAAATATCCTTAGGGAGAATGTATTTTATCTTGGTGGAAACCGAGATCATATCCCGGCTTGTATGGTGCATATGTTGTGTTGCATCTTTACATCAACCAAGTACAATTTGGCATTCTATATCGCTCGACGAATAAATTATGCCCTTTCAAAGCCCAAAACAAACCTTCCCTATGCTATGCTTCTTACTCGCCTTTTCAAAAGGATTGCTCATGACTTTCCCCACCACGACCTTTCTCGCTTTCACCCGGTTCATCGGGTTATGTTGCCTATTCAATAGGTATATGAAAGAAAAACTATAATTGATCGAGGTTCACGAAAATCCGATCATCAAGAGATGGATGATGAGGAAACCTATATGCTAACAAGTGATGGTGATGGCATAGGTTCTAGTTCTCACTTCAACTCTTCGAGTAATTCCCACCCATCCTCAAACTCATTCGTGGATGGACTTGAAGACTTAGCTCCTCCACCTCATTATTCCTCGAGTGAAGTACCGGAAGATCTCAATATGGAGCATTTCTACCGTGAAAATCTTAGGACTCGAGGTGAATTGCATGAACATCGGGTTGAGTCAAGGAAGGGATTCAAGTACTTGGGGAATATGATCAAGGGATTGGGAAAGAAAAGAAGGTGAAGACTTTGAAGTGTTTCAAAGTATACATGTTGGTAAACATGTAATGTTGAATAATTTTTTCTATTTTGGTTGTGTATTAACTTAATTCTACTTGTTTGGATTATTTGTTATTTATCCTAAATGATTTTCTATGCCATTGTGATTACGATTTGCATAGCTTTGTGCATCCTATCTGTTAGTTAGCTTCCTAGATTTTGGTCAGTAGTTAACTTTGGCTTGAAAATACTTTGGTAAAAATCTGGGCTAACCAAAGTTTGAGGAAGTGTCATTTTGAACACCTCTGGTCGCGGTTCCATATCGACCCGTGGTACCTTATTGATAAGGAACCGCTTCCCCTAGATAAGGAACCGCCGGCTACTGTGTCTGACAGAATCTTTGCTTTACACTATTTTCCTTAATCTATGTAAACCTTGCTTGATTCTTTGCAAAAACCTGCACATTTCCTAAACTAGGTTAGCTAAATTCATTGTTCACATAAAATGTTTTTAACCCATTACTAGTTTGGATCATCCCCTCACCCTTTTAAACCCACCTTGTTAGCCATGTTCTTTACACATCAAACCATTCTTCCTTAAACCTCAAACCTCTCATTACAACCATGGTTTCTACAAGAAGCTCTAGCTCATCCAAAACCTCCACTTCAAGGAAAAATCTTAAGATTAAGATTAAGTTGCCTAAAACCTAACTCTTCACCCTTTCACACACCCAAGAATGAGATTGTCCCAATTCTCATTTCTTCATCAACCTCACCACCTCTTGCTCCATGCAAGACTACATCAACCCATGGTACCAACCATTCTCATGGTTCTACCTCCTCTTCATTCCAATCTAGAATGAATGATCTTTCCTCACCCTTCACTCCAAGTAATCTCTTGGATGTGACTACCCAACCACAACCCATCCAAAGCATTCCCATTGTGAATGACTTTATTGATACCTTGGTGACTTCACCATTTACCCCTCCAAACTCACCCATTTCACCCTTGGAGAGCATAACTCCACACTCACCCACATCACCCTTGGAGAACTTACCTCCTCCACCTCCACCTCCCTCAAACACTCCCATTTTGGGTGTTTCGCTTCCCTTCTTTATGGATGATCCTTACTTCCTTGGGTTCCTAGAAGCTCATGGTTCTCATTTTCCATGTTGCCTCTACAATAACTACATCATTCAAAACCTTAGGATGGAGATGTTTGGACTTCATATGAGGTTGTAAGATTTCTTGCTCACCTTGTTTAACATGCCTCCTCCTAGGAGATGAATGGTGATTTTCTTTAAAAATATTTTTCCAAGAAAAATCAAGCCAAGGAAGATTACTAATCAAGACCTAGTTTTAATTTATCTTTAGTTTAGTTATTGTTTTTCTTTATTTCCTTTATGTATCTCTTTCATGAGTGTTTATGAGGATGAATTATGGACTTAGCTTTATGTGTTTCTATCTTTATGTGCACATTAATCAACTTTAATTCTAAATTAAAATTGAACCTAAATCTATCACAACCTCTAAAACTTGACTAAAATTGGCTCAAAATGTTATCTAAAATAATTTGTCACCCTTTGTCAAGACATTCTTTGTGAATGTGTTGCTTTATGCAACCCTATCATAATTTAGTGCTAATAGAGGTAAAATTCCAAGATTTGCAATTTTTTGAAAAAGTCTTAGTTTTTCTCAAAACCCTGGAAAATCATAGTTTCAAGTCCACTGCACGAGGCTCATTAAAGTCGCGCGGTTCCTTAAGTGATAAGGAACCGCCGGTCCCTATAAGGTACCGCGGACAGAAAAGCCAATTTTTGGCTCATTTTTGGTCTTTCTTCATAAACCTATCCCCTGTCAAGATTCCATGTTTACTCAATTTGGCTAAACATTCCTTGACACTTTACATTTGATTTTCAAACGTTTGCCTTGTCTACTTTCTTCTTATACCTCCACCTTGAGATTTCATTCTCACACCTCAACAATGCCTAACTCTTCATTTCATAACCTTGACATTTCATTGTCACAAACATCCTCACCCCAAAGCTTCCTCATCCAAGCTTTCTAAGATACCGAAGATCTCGGTTCGACCTATTTGGATCAAAAAAAATGAACCCTCTTCATCCAAACCACCCAAGAACCCCACCTTCTCTCCAATCAGGTATTGGAATGAGACCTACTCCATTAACCCCATCACCGGAGAAAAGGAAAATCTCTCCCCACCACCAAAACCTTTTGATACCCCTCAACTCAATGACCTTTTAACCTTCCCAAACCTCACAAGGCATTGTGAAAACATTTCCTACCCACTCTCCTCACCACCACCAAACCCTAGGTGTGATGGCCTTCCCCCATCAACCGAATTTGTGTTGCATCATGGATCCTCGTGTGCTTGTTGTCGATTTCAACAAATTGAACTTGCTCATGTGTATGAGAAGTTAAATTTTCTTGAATTCCTCCTCACTCGACCTCCTCTCGAAGTTTTTGTTCCCCTGGACAAAACTTCGAATGATGCCTCGTCGTCTTATTTTTCCAACTAAAGGGCTAAACTCTCTTGGAGTCAATAAAACTTTAGTTGTTTTAGAGTCATTAATGTTTTCAAGCAATCTTGGAAAATTATCACTATTAGAATAGCTTATGCTTTGTGGTTTATTTTCCATATCTTTTGCTTTAGATACTCATATTGTGTGTAGGACTATCTACTTTGTTTGTCTTTTTCATATTTATGTAATATGAAATCTTTGTGTTGTGTTTGTTTACTTTATTTGATCATTACTCTTCCTTTTGAGTTGATCGTGGTTAATCTTTACAATTGATTATGGGTGATTCCATCAATTCTAAATTTTAGCCCCTTGACAAATTTATCATGTTCATTGGTTGGATGTTTCTTTTCTACCTCCATTCCACCAAGTGAACTTTGATTTTGTCATTTACCTCTTTAGACATACTTAGCAAATACTTGCTTCTAATTTGAGATTTCTTCTCGTTCTGTCTCTCAAGTTACTTAGTAGGTAGTGATCATATATACATTGGTGTTTCTTTTCTTTCTACTAACCTTTGTGTAGCATGTCACCATAGCTCATACACTTGGTGCCCCAAGCAAGGGGGAGCAACCACCAAGGGGGAGCTACTAGCAAAGTCCGGTTCTCTTCAAAGACTTGTGCTTACCTTTTTGCTACGACAAAGGGGGAGAAATGATAGTGATAAACTCGTTAATAATTCGATATTTTGTGTTTCTACGTAAATGAGTTTATAGTTTGTCGTAATCAAAAAGGGGGAGATTGTTAATGCAAGTGATGCCTAAAAACATTATTAGTGTTAACTAATCTTTCTTAGTTTTGATCACAAGAAATTATACAACACATTTAGTGTAAAACACAAAACGAATTATTTAACTAACACTATCATCAAGGTAATAATCATATCACTAACTCTTCTTAATCATACTTAGTGATCATCAAAGTGATTATCCTTAAAAATCACTTTTGTTAATATGACAAAAGATTTTTTAATAAACTTTCTTTTTAAGAAAATGTTTTATTAAAATGGAAAATGTAAATTTGAAAATGGCATATTCCATATGCCATAAGAATATCCTTTGAAGGTTTAAAAACCTGATATATTCCTAGCCCACTAAAAGACAAAAAAGGGAGCAGACTCTACTAGGCGGTACCTTAAATAGCTAGGTGGTTCTTTAGCGATATGGAACCGCCGGGCTAGCTAAGGATCTGTGCCCAGCTAGCCGTTACACTTTGTCATCTATAAATAGTGGATCAAATCTCATTTTCCAATAACCCTCTTGGACGTTTTTCTCAGTCCCCTTTCTCATTTCTATAGCATAATCATTAGTAAATGATCACTTAATGTGTTAAGTATGTTTACATATGATTATCCTTTTGATCCCCTCCTTTACCTTGTCCAATGAGAAGATCACTCACTCTCTAGTGTTGTGATAAAGATGAATCCATAAATTAGTCATGTTCATCATGTTATCCTTTTTGTTTTTGTTGATCCATTTGTATTTATGAATACTTGGACTAGTTGTGTTCATCCAAGCTATTTGTGAATACTTGGATTTGTTGTGTACATCCATTGCATATGTGTTTGCTTGGATTTGTGTTGTGTAGATCCAAGCTACATGTGTGTACTTGGATATGTTTAGTTTAGTTGTAATAGATTGTGTAGTTGTTCTCACTAAACTATTAAGTGATGTGGTTGTGTCTTGTGAGTTCTTACTAAACTTGAAAGTGATTAGTAGTTGTGTTGTGTGAAGTTCTCACTTAGCTTCAAAGTGAAGAGTCGTGAAGATTGGTTCTAGCTTTGGATTAGAACTCGACATCTAGCCTTGTGTCATAAAATGGTGAAGTAGGAAACGTCGTGAAGATTGGTTTTACGTTGAGATTAGAACTCTACATCTAGCCTTGTGTCGTTAAATTGTGAAGTAGGCAACGTTGTGTAGATTGGTCCTAGCTAATGATTAGGTCTCGACATTTAGCTTAGTGTCGGAAAATAATGTAAGCGACGATGTAAGGCTTTCTCCGCCAAGAAGGGAGCTTGTGGATATAGTAGAAATCTCGAGTAGGTGTACTCGAGGAGTGGAGTAGAAACGAGGATAGAGCCTCGTTGTCGAACCACTATAAATCTTGGTTTCTTGTCACTAGGTTGTCTCTTTCCTTACTCTTTACTTATTTCATTATGATTATACTTACCTATTACCATTGCTAATGCATTTGAATTGAACCTAATCATTATGAAACTTAGCTTCAAGTAAAAGATAGTTTTGATACAAACCTAATTGAAAGTAATTTTAATGAGGTGACTAATAGAAGAGAAACTATTCAACCCCCCCCCCCCCCCCCTTCTAGTTTCTACACTATGCATTCTCACAAGGACTTGGATAAATATTTTGCTCCTTTCTTTCACAAAACTATGAATATTCATTTACATTATCCTAAGAAAACAGTTGTTAAGTTGACCTAACAGTGTATGAACTCTAGGTTGGGGTAGGTGAGCGTAAAGTTGCAGTTGAAAACATAGAATGGCTTGTCATGCTAGCAGAAAGCTTTGGCCATTATTTTTTTAATGAATCTTGACAGATCTATCTTCAAACATTTATATCTATCGATTGTGTTCCTGGAAACATTTATAAGGTCTTTAGTTATATGCTACCAGGCGTGGTCACAAGTCGAGTGTTCTCAAGAATCTCACTGAAAACATCCTATGACCTTTGGTCTGGGAAGTGAACCTAGAAGTATGAGGCATGTACTCCTTCATATACATTAAAACCTAGTGAAGTAAATGTATCTACTAAAGTTTGTGTATTTTCTTTGTAAAACCAACCACTTGGTGCATAGCTTGTAAAAATTAGAAATCCATTTATGATATAAATATATATACAACTGAAAAAGATACAATGTTAGTTGTTAACAGTATAAATTAACCTAAAGACCTACGGGGAAAGGCAAGCGAGGCCACCAGCGTGTGCGATGTTTGACACACTATTAAAGCCGGTACAAACAATACAATTGAAGTCTTTAACCACTATAAATCCATCGAAAAATAAAGTTCTTTTGGGACTACAGTCCAACCTAAACGAACTCCTGTAAATCCAAAGTACTTGGAGAAAGATGCAGTTTCAATTGCAACCTGCCACACACAAAATAGAAGAAAAAGACATATTTTTACTTAAATATATTCAAAAAAAGTGAAAACCAAATTTACTAGTAAACATTATATCAAATTTACACAGTAGGTGCCAACATTATATCAAATTTACACCAGTAGGTGCCTGCATGACACCATATTTGTTCTGGTGACGGTACCGAGTTTCTCAGCGGTAGCAGTTGCTTTTTCCAGGCGTGTTAGTGGCGGTTGTGACATAAGAAACGCATAAAAAAATACGCAAATTCACATCACATATATAATTGTGCATGACATAGCATCAAATATAGGTCTATTAAGTTTAGGTCTCAAAAAGCCGCCCCTTTATACTTCTCTATCATTTGGACAACATAAAGATGATGAAGTCTCCTGAATTAATCGAACAGATGGTTAAAGAATGAAGATAAAAGTCATGGATATTCTTAGCATGAATCAAAATAAGGAGATAATAGTAAAATTTAAAAGCTAAATATTATAGAAGAAACACGAATGGATTTATACATATAAGAAAGAATGCATACCAATTTTTATAACAATAGTCTTGAATTAATCATTGACTCCTGACAAGTCCTATTTTTTGTTTATTTCATAATTTTACCCATTTGACCTGTTACCAATTCCATACAAATGGGCTAAGATTGCCACATCTATAATAATCAGGTGAGAAGAAGTTAGAACCTTTGAAAATGCATATGCAGGTTTAGAGCTTGGAGCTTTGGATTTATAATAACTTTTTGGTCCATATATGATTATGGTATCTGCCAAAACAACTTGCTTATAATGAATAAATAATTATTAATAACAAAAAAGAACTGCGACAAACCTGAGGAAGCGGCGGTTATGCTTGTAGAAGTCCTTGAACAGATGGAAGCCTATCAAATAACCAAAGCCCCATCCTCACTTAAAGTAGCAGCTGCCAGTAAGAGTGGCATGCATATATTGAATTTACCATTATAAATCATGGAGTACTTTCCATCCTTAATCTACCATCATTGGGACCTCCTTGGAGGAGGAGAGTACTCATGGCGTCCTCCTTAATATGGTGGTGGGGACCTCCTTGGTGACCTTTGGTATCCATAGTCATCCTGCCAATAAACAGCAAAATTCTATATAATCAAATGCACCAAAATTTCTTGAAGAGCATTCCAAGGTAAAAGGGTAATAGAAAAGCAAGGATTTTGTTAGTTCTCTTTTCCGTTTCCACCGGTTAGAATTTTTTAGTTTAGCACCAACTGAGTTGAGCGATAGTGTACAATGTTTACTATACGTCTACACGTGATACACAATATTTTGCTCTCTCTGATGTGGGACCTGGGTAGACAAAGGTTCATGTTCTGTGTACCACGTGACTTCATTATTATTCACTAGATTCTTCATTACTGGTGTTTATGCTCGGCTAATTTTGTGTTGGGATGGTTGCTTAAAGATTTTTTTGTTGTTGTCTAAGTGTCATACCAAGTTAAAACCATACAGACGATAGTAGTTTACAAAAATACATAAACTATGCCACCATTCAGATACAACCTAAATTGGTTCAAAATGAGGAACACCGCCTGCAAGTTCTGCAATAAAAGATGAACAGTACAAAAAATAGTTGACATCGAAGAAGCAAAAAGCAAATCAGCAAAACACCCATATTCCAAGACCTGTCTGCCAACCCCAAGGAACAAAAAGACAACTAAAGGTACTCGTAGGTCTGCAAAATAAATAAAAGGCTAATCAGATCTTCTTTCGGTTATTATTTTTACTGGACGGTCCTAAAATGATAATTCTAAGTAAATCAGAACCAAAAAATCAATTAATGGCAAGCTTAATTTAATGCATTGTCAGATTTTCCTATATGTATCTCTATGTACAATAATCTATTGCGCGCCCGGTCCAATATGTATCTCTGTGTCTAATATGTATCTCTGTGCAATAATCTAAAATGATATTTGTAAGTAAATCAGAACAAAAAAATTAATGAATGGCAATCTTAATTTAAATGTAATGTCAGATTTTCCAATAGTGCGGAGATCTGCAATATAGATAAAAAGAAGCTGGAATTGACATAAAAAGTAGAGATTGTAGCCGGTTTTATAGAAAAGTGATACCTCATTGAGGAAGGAAACAACATAACAATAAAGCAACAATAAAGCAAGCACTGGGCACTTCCGTCTTTTGAACAATCGAAACATAACCCTCACCACAGTAACGCGGATACAATCAGTTCATGATTCCAAGTACACATAAAATTTAAACTTTTAGAAAAATGATTCAGTATGCTTCTCTGCTATTGCAACTTTGATTTTCAATGTTAATTTCTAATTTTACGTATGATATATTATGGAAAGATGGCATAGTGGAGAAGGTTCACAATATATAATACATAAAACTAGAAATTAACATTGAAAATCAAAGTTGCCATAGGCAAAAGATCAGATGCGACACATTACAACTTGATCATTACCTTCTTATTTATCTGTTTCATCAAAGGCATCTGTTATATTTCTGCGAAAAACGCGTCTCAACAGATGTATAGATTTAAATTATGGAGATTAGGGTTTTTTCATTGGTGTGTGATAAAGATAAAGATTAAGGTTTTAGGAACAGACCTGGTGTTTTTTTAGAATAAAGAGTTGAATGTTTCTTAAACGTGATCTTGATAAACAACAAAGACGGGTGATTTTTTTCTAGAATAAAGAGTGAATGTTTCTTAAACGTGATCTTGATAAACAACAAAGACGAGTATTTATTAACATTGTTTTGGATAACTAATCATCAAAAAGTAGTCTGGCTTAGTGGTAAACATGGATACTCATTAACAATAGGTCACGATGTCAAATCTTGCATTTGACACCTTTTTTACATAATTTCCGAAAACCCTTATCAAAATTGCGTTTCAAAACGTGATTTATTGGCTAATAGATTCTATGTCACATATGACTGGGATTAAGGTTGTGTCAAGTCATAGTTATACCTATATATAATATAAAGGTATAGGGTGGGGTTATACAAAAAAGATTATATAATAAAAAAGGTACGGTGAGATCCTAGCCCTTGGATCAAATCACCTTATATGACACAAAAACAAGCGGTGAATTTTTTAAAATTTCTAAACCTTCGAGGCCATTTATGTAAAATTCCAAAAATTAATCAAATGCAATTTATATGTACACGGACTGTTTTTATTTGCACACATAAACATAGCTAGTAAATGACATTTATAACCTGCTTACATTTTGCCAAAAATTTTTGTTTTGTTTCGGGGCTTCATCCTCAAACACCAGTTAGCTAAAATATTAGTAAGGCTAAACAAAAATTGTCGTTCATGGTTTCCTTAATTTGTGACTCATAATAAAAAAAATTGACTAGCATTTAATCATCAACCAAATATTAATAACGAATAAAATATAAAGATCATAAGTCTGTGCTTGTTTCTTGACACCTTCATGGCGTGTTCTTCTTATTTAACTATATTTCTATCTATAAAGAGTCGACTTCATAAAAAAACCCGAGAGTTGTGCTTCAAAGTGTTTCTTCTACCATTATCGTTAAAATAAGCAAATTAAGTATGATATGTATCATTAAAAAAGATAACTTCAAAATTTCCGATATGTAATACAATGTTTGAGAAAATAACCCTTGCAAATCAATAGCAACCAACTCCCTTTTCCCATAGTTTAGCACCCCTTTTTTCACCAACGTGTGTGATCATTTTATAGAAATCTAAAGTAGGGTTGCAACAAAAGAACATAGACAAAAATATAATATGAAATCAACATTTAATTTACTGTTTATGGATATCTTTCTTCATTATGAACAATTTTGGCTGTAAAATGTGTTAAGAATGAACTTGTTGACGTGTTTAGGAGTTTAGATGAAGTATGGATGGTGACATGGTGTAAAGGGAAAGAGACCAAGTCAAACTAGGCAGGGCATAAATGTAAACATCTTTTATTTTTCTGTGTACAAATAAATTTCATCAGTGTACATATCATCCCCCTTAATCAAAACACATCATCTCTGTTCTTAAAAACACACAGATTAAACTCGATCTATTTTCCATACCAAAACCGAATCAAAACTCTAAATATTTATTGAATCAAACATGTAAATCTATTAAATCCAATCAACTATCTCTCAAAACCAACCATGTTTTAAATACGATGTCAACGATTAACAATGGTTTCGTCGATGGTTCCGGTGATCGGTGACGGTAAATACGATCCCAAAAGAGATACATGTGATGGTCGTTGTAACACCCCACTTTGATAAATGGACCGTTACATGATAATTATGGCGTGTCATCAAAGCATGCAAGGTAAATGTCTTAAAACATTAATGACCATAAAGGAAACCGGAAGCAAACATTGGTTCCAAACATAAGCTCACACCAAATGCATAAGTAACGAATGTAGAATAAGGACTAAACAATGTCCAGCAAAGCAGAAGTATATAAATGCATTAAAAGAAATGAAGTCAAGGGAGCCTCTATCCAAATGCACGTACTCTTGATTGCTTAACTTTGCCCTTTAGTACATGTCGTATGGAGACATGGAAAGAAAATACGGCTGAGCAATACGCTCAGTGCACGGATATATGACAATGATATGAATAGCAGTAAACATAAGTAAAGTATGAAAATGAAAGTGCAGCGGAATAATGTAAGTCCTGGAAAACTTGGAGTATGTTTTATAAACTGGTTTATTTCTAAAAAGACTTATTTTTATTTCCTAAAACTGTATTTTAATACCCAAGAACCCATATAGGTCATGAAGGTATCAACGTGCATGAATACATAAAGAGGTGACCTCATCATGCAATTAGAGGGGTTGCCTCTAATTATAATAGTCTGGGTGGAGGGATCAGCTCCATGTAATAGGTGTAGAGCACACACCATACTTACCTTGTAATCTGCTAAATATTTACTAGGATGCACCCATTCACCCCACATGATAATAATATAAAAGGTCAATAACTGAAAGGGACACCGCGAGTAATCACTCTTACCTCGGAAGAGTCATAACACTAGTGCCTCAAGTGTTATGGTTATGGTACCTTCATAATTAGGTGGAACTGGCATGCATGTATAATACAAGGGTATACCTCGTATGAAAGTTCGTTATTCCAAGTCTTTTCGAATTGATTACTAGTTAAGAGTGCGACTCAGTCGTTCTTGGTGGAAAAGAAAATGGTTTGGTTATCTATTTTAAACTAAAAGCAAATATGTAAATGTCGTTGAGTAAAATAAAAGCTTTTTAAAAAATTAAACTAAAAATTACTAGAAAAACACTTGGTAAAAACAGAGATTTCGGGAAGCGTGCAATTTTTGGAAATTAAAACGTAATGAAAACTTAAACCCATCGGAATGTCCCTCGTCGGAATCCCATCGGAATGTTATGTCGGAATGTGATCGGAATGCACACGTCGGAATGTATAAAAAGGCAGCTATCGGAATATGGAAATTAACTTCTATCGGAATAACAATTAACACAGCTGTCGGAATCCGGATCGGAATAATGATCGGAATCCCAATCGGAATGTAAGAAAGAGGAACAATCGGAATGCTGGAAAACCAAAGCTATCGGAATATCTAAATAAACACCCCTGTTGGAATAACAAAACCCTTTTCTGATCCTATGATCGGAATAACAGTGCAGTTGTCGGAATGTATGGTCGAAAAGGGGAAACCCTTTTCGATGGTATGTATTTCGCAATAAGCCAAGTTTTTAAGCTATTTTTGATAAGCTCAAACCAAGACTTAACCAAATAAATAATAAGCCGAACTAATAAGCATAAAATAAGAACTTTTTAAACTTTAAATAAGCAAATCTTTTAAGACAAACTTTAATAAAACGAAACTTTTTAAGAAAACTAAAAAGCAAATAAGATAAACACAAGATAAGCCAATAAGCATGATAAGCTCAAAGCTTAATCCGTATAAAACTTAGATAGAAACTAAAAGATGAATTTTTTTTTGATCTCATAAACATTAAGATTAAACAAAATCAAAGATTATCACGAATCAAAGATAAACAAAATAAGAAAGGTGGAAATAGATTAGAGATGAAAAGCTTAACTTGAACTTGTAGATTAAAGATTCAAAAACACAAGATTGAATTAAAGCTTGAAACATGAAAGAAAGAAAAGATGAAGTTTTAGTGAGAGAAAGTTAAACACTTTCTCTCTCTAAAGATAAAACTAGAAAAAATGAAAAGTGACTAAAAACTAATTAACTAACACCCTCCTAATGTGTCATTAGGAGGGTATATATAGGAGGTGGGGAGTGCATGTGTTGCTTCCTTCTTTCTTCTCGTCTCGACTCGACTTAAATTCTTTGTCTTTCTCGACGTCGTCTCGGAATTTGTCGATATAAATTGAACTTGTCTTATAATTTTCTTCTTCTATTAGACTTGAGTTATTCGACTTCATTAAACTTCCGTCTTTAGAATTTTTCTTCGATAAATCTTCAGAATAAGCCTTGGACTTCCGTTCTTTTTGCACTCTTGATCTTTTGACTTCGTCTTTTGTCTTTTTCTTTGATAAAAGCCCGTGATAGCCCATTTTTTCTTCCTTTTTCATATTTTTATCCTGAAACACAATAAAAATACAAACCACGCATAATTCCGACTTTTACGACATAAAATACACGTTTTGGTCTTGTTATTATTGGAAATAAGTGGTAAAAGGATAAGTGTTTTCACACTTATTAAATCCCCTACACTTGACCATTGCAATGCCCTCTTGCAATGCATTAATTTCAAAGCACATATTACATTTCTCATCATAAATAACCCACCTTGGCCTTTATTAAATACTAAACTTTAAGGAAAATAAAAAAAAAGAAATATGTACAAAATAAGTAAAGAAATACTAAACTTACATTGGGGTTTTGGCCGTCATGAATGTTCATTATCCTCAAGTTTCATGTTCCCTATACCAAGCTTATAAACGAGATCATTGTTATTATAAGTTAGTAAACTAACACGAACTCATGTGGCCCAAGTATTCACTTAGACTCCCTTATTCCTAGGTGTATCTCTTATATTTTAATATTGTCTTGAATGATCACGAGGATGCATTGTTTGACTTATTTCGATGGTTATTTAGGCTGAAAATAAAGTGGGACGATTTAATCAATAGTTAGCTAAAGGACAAAATCTTTTAAAACTGCTACTCGGGACCTCATAAAGTTCATATCTTGGCATAACTCGCTTCACGATTTGAGACCTTTCTCGGACCGATATTTGACAGCGACTTCAAACTTCAAATCTTGAGAGACGTTCTTGAAATAATGGTCTTCTCTTCATAATAGGAATTTCTTCACTTGAAGTTTTGAGAGATTCTTCATATTTGGACCACGACTTCTTCATTTTTCTCCAATCTTTATTTCAGACTTTGATATACAACGATCCGCCTCCTTTTAGGACTTGGATCTATTTATCCTCATACCTTGTTAGGGCCTTTTTGGATAGACTTCTCCATGATCTTTAGGGGAGTATTTGCTTTTCGTCGTGTGTCTCGATCCTTCATATTGATTTTTGATAAATGATTCTTCACATCACTTGGGATCTTTAGCAACAAAATGTAGCCCTCATGCCTTGTTAGGGCCTTTTCGGACTCGCCAATCTTCGCATCCCGCTTCAATAAATTATGTCTTGGCTATGAACTCTAATTAATACCGAGCAACTTTTAAACGATCTTGGGCTAGAAGCTAAGTAACTTTTCAAATCATACAACCTTATTTATTGCAAATATATTTATTAACAAGCGATGGGAGTAAAAACTTATAATCAACTCACATAAATTCATGGAAGAATACCAAACTTATAATTGACTCTATCATCTCTCGTTTTCCACAATTTAAATCCTCAAGGAATGAGACTCGTGGATGCTTAGCCAATTAAATCAAAGTTTTGGGTTTTCGAGTCATCTATAGGATCTTGCAAACTCTTAGACTTTTTCAAGTTTAGAAATCGCATTTTAAAGTTCCCTTGATAAACGACTCTCTAAGATCAAATATAGGAACGTGCGAAAAGTTCTTGTTCTTAACCCGTGAGAGTTAAGACTTTCGCGTTTTAAAGTTCCCTATATAAAAGCCTAGCAAAACTCGACTTAAACACGTTAAGGGTACTAGAGTAAACTTAGATAAGTAAACTCGGGTTGAGTCAAAAGATTCACAACGTTTGAAAATTAAAACCACTTTATTAAAAAAATTTATTCTAGCAAAGAAAGTAAATAACGATAGCAAAGGAAAATACTACTATACAACTAGGCCAAAATAGATTAAAAATTTTGAAAAATGTCGAAAAATTGGATTTTCCGGTTAAAATGAGGACAAATTCATGGAAAAGCCCACTTACTTCGATAGAAGTCCCTCCTACACTTGAGATAAACATTGTCCTCAATTTTTAGGCATGTGGGAGTAAACTCCCCTACACTTACGACATTGTGCACGTTGTTTAAATCTTGCTAAGAATAGGACAACTATAGTGATTTCAATGTGAACATATAAGATAAGATATATTGAATCACGATAGTTTAGGATAGAACCGGGAAGACGGGTACACGGGATCACGGTCGTCAAATGTCATCAAAAGTGGATCTTTGAAGCTTTAATCCCTGCACGTCATAAGAAACAAGACAACAAACACATACGGGGCTCCCCCTACACTTATTATGAAAACGGTAAAGGATAGATCAACGGGTTGCCTCCCGAGAAGCGCCTGTTTTTGTTAACGGAGTACAGCTTCACTCGCTGGAAACGTGGTGAGGGATGGAATCATCTCATGAGAGATTTCCTCACCAAAGTACAGCTTCACTCGCTGGCCATTCACTTGAAAATTAGGCCCATTTGGCTGAGAAAGCTCAATGGTGCCATAAGGGAAGACTTTGGCGACGGTGAATGGACCAGACCAACGGCTCTTCAACTTGCCCGAAAAAATCTTCAACCGAGAGTTAAAGAGTAAAACTTGATCACCAACGTGAAACTCTCGGTTCTTAATTCTTGAATCATGAATGATCTTGGTTTTCTCCTTGTAGATCAATGAGTTCTCATAAGCTTCATTCCGCAGTTCATTGAGCTCGTTGAGTTGAATCTTCTGAAGATCACCAGCTTTGTTGATGTCAAAATTGGCCCACTTCAAGGCCCAGTACGCCTTATGTTCCAGCTCAATAGGGAGGTGGCATGCCTTCCCGTACACAAGACGATATGGAGTGCAACCAATCGGAGTCTTGTATGCGGTACGGAAAGCCCACAAATCATCGTCTAACTTATCGGCCCACGAGGCACGATGCTCTCCCAAAGTATGCTAAGAATTCGCTTCAATCCACGGTTAGATATCTCGGCTTGACCATTTGTTTGGGGATGATAGGCGGTGGAAATACGGTGATTGACACCATACTTAGCCATGACTCTTGCGAATTTATCATTGCAAAAATGAGTCCCGCGGTCACTAACGATAGCACGAGGAACACCGAATCGAGCAAAAAGTTGCTTCAGAAAGTTCACAACCACCCTCGCATCGTTTGTAGGGAGAGCCTTTGCTTCAACCCATTTAGATACGTAGTCAACGGCTATGAGGATGCACTTGTTCCCTTTAGATGATGGAAATGGCCCCATAAAGTCGATGCCCCATACATCAAAGATTTCACATTCTTGTATGAAATTTTAAGGCATCTCATCTTTATGTGTGATCTTGACTTGTCTTTGGCAAGCATCACAATGTTTAACCATTTCATGAGCGTCATGATAAATGGGTGGGCCAATAAAATCCAGAGTCGAAAACTTTCTTCGCGGTGTAATTGGGACCAAAGTGACCACCGGTGGGTCCTTTATGGCAAGCTTCAAGGATTAGTAAAGCTGCCGGCCCATCAAAACATCGACGAATGACAAGATCCGCACATTGTTTGAAAAGGTAAGGGTCGTCCCAAAAATAGTGTTCAATGTCTTTAAAGAACTTTTTCTTTTGTTGGGACGTTAACCCTTCCTTGAGAATTCCACCCGCTAAGTAGTTTGCAATGTCCGCAAACCACGGGGTGTCATCAAGATTGGAATTGATAGACATTAAAGCCTCAAGAGGAAAAGAGTCATTGATCTCTTGATTCGGATGATCCCCTTGATAAGGATGCTCAAGTCTACTTAGATGATCCGCGGCTAGGTTTTCGGCTCCCTTCTTGTCACGAAATTCAATTTTAAATTCTTGAAGGAGCAAAACCCAACGAAGAAGTCTTGGCTTGGAATCTTGTTTAGTTAACAAGTACTTCAACGCGGAATGGTCGGTGTACACGATTGTGGTGGAAAGGACAAGATAGGGGCGAAATTTTTCAAAAGCATACACTACAGCTAAAAGCTCTTTTTTGGTAGTGGTATAATGAAATTGAGCCCCCGTCATTGTCTTGCTAGCATAATGGATTGGTTGGAAGTGTTTGTTCACTCTTTGGCCCAAAACTGCTCCAATGGCAAAGTCGCTAGCATCACACATCAATTCAAAAGGTAGCTCCTAATTTGGGGTAACCAAGACCGGTGCCTTAGTTAGCTTGTCCTTAAGAAGATTGAAGGATTCAAGACACTCTTTAGAAAAGATAAAAGGAGTATCTTTTTCCAAGAGGTGGGTCATCGGGCGAGCGATTTTTGAAAAATCTTGAATGAATCGACGATAGAAGCCCGCATGACCAAGGAAACTTCTCACACCCTTCACGCTTGAAGGTGGAGGTAATTTGGCTATGACATCAACTTTAGCACGGTCCACTTCAAGACCGGCTTTTGAGATTTTATGTCCAAGCACAATGCCTTCTTTTACCATGAAATGGCATTTTTCCCAATTTAGAACAAGGCGAGTGTCTTCACACCGCTTAAGCATACGTTCTAAATTGGTAAGGCAAGAAGAGAAGGAGTCACCATAGACCGAGAAATCATCCATGATGACTTCCATAGTTTCTTCAACCATGTCATGGAAGATAGCCATCATACACCTTTGGAAAGTCCCAGGAGCATTGCATAAGCCAAAAGGCATTCTTTTGTAAGCAAATGTCCCATAGGGACAAGTGAATGTGGTTTTCTCTTGGTCTTTAGGATCGATGGGAATTTGAAAATACCCAGAGATACCGTCTAAGAAGCAGTAATAGTCATTACCCGCTAGACGTTCAAGCATTTGGTCCATGAAAGGAAGGGGAAAATGATCCTTTCTCGTAGCATCATTGAGTTTGCGATAGTCTATACAAACTCTCCACCCTGTAACGAGACGAGTAGGAATCAACTCGCTGTTTTCATTGGGCACAACGGTGATTCCGCCTTTCTTAAGCATACAATGGACCGGACTAACCCATGGTGATTCCGAGATAGGATAGATCATTCCCACATCAAGAAGTTTGATAACCTCTTTTTTGATAACGTCATGGATGTTGGGATTCTCCTTTCTTTGGTTTTGAATAGTGGTTTTAAAGTCGTCCTCCATGAGAATTTTATGTGTGCAAAAGTGAGGATCAATTCCACGAATATCGGAGATTTTCCAAGCAATCGCTTTCTTATGATTCTTCAGCACGGAGATAAGTCGAGATTTTCCGTCTTCTTTCAAATCCTTAGCGATGATGACGGGTAACTTCTTATTTTCTTCAAGGAACACGTATTCGAGATGAGACGGAAAATCCTTAAGCTCTAAATCCGGAGGATTTTCGATGGAAGACGTTTTCAAATTCGGATCATCGATAGAGATTTCCTTAGGAGATGGTGGAGAAATATGGTCCTCATTGAGAAGTTTCTCAATGGTACGAATGTCTTCATCCCAATCGGTGGGAGAATCGTCATATTTTAAGTCCACATCTCCCAAAGTTACTTCAAATTATTTGAAAAGGAAATCACTTTCTCCAAATGGAGTTAGTGATGGAGAAATAGAGGCAACGGTCTCAACAATGGGAAGAGAAGAAGAACCACTTTTACAAGCGTCTTTGAAATGTTCTTCACAAGCCTCATCAAGAACGTCAGTGAAATTAACGCTCTCGTTTTCAGAAGGCTGTTTAGAAAGTTTACCCATGTTGAAGACGATTTTATCGTCACCAACTCTCATGATTAATTCGCCCGCGGCTACATCAATAAGAGTGCGACCGGTCCTCAAGAATGGACGTACAACGATTAATGGAACACGGGGATCCATCTCGTAGTCAACGAAAACAAAATCCACCGGAAAGGTGAATTTGTCGACACCGACGAAGACATCTTTACCTATCCCCACCGGATAAGCAACCGTACGGTTAGCTAATTCCAATGTCATTCGGGTGGGGACTAGCTCGGGTAGAGATAATTATTTCCAAACGCTTAGAGGCATTAAGTTGATACTAGCACCTAGATCGACTAGGGCCATACAATTCTATACCCCATGGAAGTTGCAAGGAATCAAGAAACGACCCGGATCACCAAGTTTGATTGGTAATTTCCATAAGAGCACTGCGGAGCAATTCTCATTAAGTTGGGTTTGAGAGATATCAAGGAGTTTCTCCTTATCACTGAGAAGATCTTTAAACATTTTGGCATACTTCGGCATGTGAGCGAGAGCCTCAGCAAAGGAAATGTTGAAATTCAGTTGTTTAAACATTTTGAGAAAGTTAGAAACCTGAATATCATCCTTGTTCTTCAACTTCTCTTTCCTCAACCTTGAGGGATAAGGTATATTGGGTTGAGATGAAGGCATTGGAATGGAAATATCACTTACATCCTTGGGTGGTGGAGGGGTGGAAGTAGAAGGTGGAGGAATTGGAGAAGTAGAAGGTGGAGGAATTGGAGAAGGGGACTCGTTTTCCTTTGTCACAATCACCGGTGTAGGTGTAGGAAGCTCGGGTTCCTTTAAACCTTCTCCACTTCGAGTGGTGATTGCTTTCATCTCCCCTCTTGGATTAGCAACGGTGTTACTCGGAAGAGAATCCGAACCAGAGGCTTGATTACTTTAGAAGAAACTAGCCATCATATCCCTTAAGTCATTCGTTTGACTGCTCAAAGAGTTTCGCATATCGGCTCGAAGATCATTCCCTTGTTTCACCATATCTCCTTTCAAGTTGGCCATTTGCCGCTGAAGATTCTGCACTATCGCATCATTAGTCCTCATGTAAGTTTCAAACTCGTGATTAAATGCGATGGGTTGGTTGGGAGGAAGAGCATGGTAGGCAGGTGGTTGATAAGCGGGTTGTTGGTAAACTTGGTTGTTTCCTTGAGGTGGATATGGGTTTCTTTGGGTTTGATATTGATTTGGGGCTCGAGGTTGGTTTTGATTGTTGCGATTGAGGTTTTTTGGGTTTTGAGGTGGAAAACCGGGTGGTGAAAGGAAGCTGTTTGAACTATAACTGAGCAAATTGCGGTCACCTTGAGGACGTGCTTGATAGCCTCCCGTAGAAAAGTTACCGTCGGCGGCATACACATTTTCCGGATTGTCATGAGTCGAAGGACAATCGGTGTATGAATGAGACCCCCCGCATATTTCACATGACTGACTCATAGCATTAACTTGTGCATTGATGGCTTTGGTATTGTTAGCGGTTTGTAGAGTAAGTGTTTCAACAAGCGAAGTAAGCTTATCAATTCTCTTGTCGCTCTCACTAGTACTAGCACTAGCCACATTAGTCCGGACACTCTTAGTTTGCACTCTAGACTTATTCTCAATAATGTCCCATGCGGCATTAGAAGACTTAACCAAAATGTTACCCCCCGAGGCACTATTTAGTGAATCTTGGTCATTCATGCTTAAACCATTGTAAAAAGTATTTATTTGATGTACTTTTGTGAAACCATGTTGTGGACACTTTCTTAAAAGTTCCTTAAAACGGTCCCAAGATTCACTAAATGTCTCACCGTACTTTTGTTCAAAGGTAATGATTTCATTCCGCAAAGCGGTAGTACGTGAGGGTGGGAAAAAGTAGTTGATGAATATAGTCTCTAAATCTGTCCACGTAAGAATACTTTGTGGCGGTTCCTTATCAAGCCAATGTCGGGCTTGTCCCTCTAAGGAGAAAGGAAAAAGTTGCAAGCGAATTATCTCTTGTGAAACCCCATTATACTTGACCGTATTAGTGAGTTGAAGAAACCTTTTGATATGGTTGTGAGGATCATCAAGTGTACATCCCAAGAAAGGTTGAGCAGAGACCATTTGAATAAAGCCGGATTTGAGCTCAAAATTGTTGGCTCCAATCTCGGTTATGACAATAGCATCGGTGTTTCCCTCTACGTGCGATTGCAAAAGCTCGATCATTGGTTGATTGTCCATGGTGACAATAGGTGGATTAATGACTTCGGCTTGAGCTGATTTCTTCTTTCGAGCACGAGTACGCATACACACCTACAAAAGGAAGAGAAAAACAGACAAGAAATATTTTTGATTTTTTTATGTTTTTCTATTTTTTTGTATTTTTGAAAATTTTTAATTTTTATGGATTTTTGAAAATTTTAAAGCAAGAAAAATAACGTTCAAAAATGAACGGATCCCAAAATCCAACGCGTCTCTCACTAAAAACCGTTAATCTTAAAGAAAAGAGCTGGCAGTGGCGCCATTTAATAACTAGGTTTTCACTTAGTTATGAAAGTTCGTTGTTCCGATCTTTTCGAATTGATTACTAGTTAAGAGTGCGACTCAGTCGTTCTTGGTGGAAAAGAAAATGGTTTGGTTATCTATTTTAAACTAAAAGCAAATATGTAAATGTCGTTGAGTAAAATAAAAGCTTTAAAAAATTAAACTAAAAATTACTAGAAAAACACTTGGTAAAAACAGAGATTTCGGGAAGCGTGCAATTTTTGGAAATTAAAACGTAATGAAAACTTAAACCCATCGGAATGTCCCTCGTCGGAATCCCATCGGAATGTTACGTCGGAATGTGATCGGAATGCACACGTCGGAATGTATAAAAAGGCAGCTATCGGAATATGGAAATTAACTTCTATCGGAATAACAATTAATACAGCCGTCGGAATCCGGATCGGAATAATGATCGGAATCCCAATCGGAATGTAAGAAAGAGGAACAATCGGAATGCTGGAAAACCAAAGCTATCAGAATATCTAAATAAACACCCCTGTCGGAATAACAAAACCCTTTTCCAATCCTATGATCGGAATAACAGTGCAGCTGTCGGAATGTACGGTCGGAAAGGGGATACCCTTTCCGATGGTATGTATTTCGCAATAAGCCAAGTTTTTAAGCTATTTTTTATAAGCTCAAACCAAGACTTAACCAAATAAATAATAAGCCAAACTAATAAGCATAAAATAAGAACTTTTTAAACTTTAAATAAGCAAATCATTTAAGACAAACTTTAATAAAACGAAACTTTTTAAGAAAACTAAAAAGCAAAAACACAAGATAAGCCAATAAGCATGATAAGCTCAAAGCTTAATCTATATAAAACTTAGATAGAAACTAAAAGATGAACTTTTTTTTGATCTCATAAACATTAAGATTAAACAAAATCAAAGATTATCTTGAACTTGTAGATTAAAGATTCAAAAACACAAGATTGAATTAAAGCTTAAAACATGAAAGAAAGAAAAGATGGAGTTTTAGTGAGAGAAAGTTAAACACTTTCTCTCTCTAAAGATAAAACTAGAAAAAATGAAAAGTGACTAAAAACTAATTAACTAGCACCCTCCTAATGTTTCATTAGGAGGATATATATAGGAGGTGGGGAGTGCATGTGTTGCTTCCTTCTTTCTTCTCGTCTCGACTCGACTTAAACTCTTTGCCGTTCTCGACGTCGTCTCGGGATTTGTCGATATAAATTGAACTTGTCTTATATTTTTCTTCTTCTATTAGACTTGAGTTCTTCGACTTCATTAAACTTCCGTTTTTAGACTTTTTCTTCGATAAATCTTCAGAATAAGCCTTGGACTTCCGTTATTTTTGCACTCTTAATCTTTTGACTTCGTCTTTTGTCTTTTTCTTCGATAAAAGCCCGTGATAGCCCATGTTTTCTTCCTTTTCATTTTTTATCCTGAAACACAATAAAAACACAAACCACGCATAATTCCGACTTTTACGACATAAAATAAACGTTTTGGTCTTGTTATTATTGGAAATAAGATGTAAAAGGATAAGTGTTTTCACACTTATTAATGTATATAGCTCAGGCAGTTTAAAATGGTAATCATATTAATTACTGATAAGTTTAATATAAACTACTGGGGAAAACAGATGGCTGCAAACAGGAAATCCTAGATATAGGAAGAGAATGTCCTTACTGAAGGACGGAATATCCGTACCTTATGTCCAGTAATGAAAACGAAGATGAAAGCGGAAGAACTACTCCGACTTCACAACTGCTACATAATAAAAGGGACATGAATGAGTTGTCTGATTACGTATATTTACTGATTATTAGTTTACTTGATGTGTTCTTAACTTGTTTTACTTGCTCTTGTCTTATTTTACTGTTTCATGTTTAAACATGTGTTTCTTTGTATTTCTTGTGTTCTTGATTAGTGTATTTCATGTTATATGTGTTATTGTACTTGTTGTGTCATAATGAGTAACTTTCTAAAAATAGCAGGTTCCTATATATAGTAACTTTCCAAAAATAGTACTTCCACATGTAGTAACTTTTCAAAAATAGCAAGTTTCCATAAATAGTAAGTTTCCAAAAATAGAAAGTTTCCATAATTAGTAAGTTTCCAAAAATAAAAAGTTTCCATAATTAGTATGTTTCCATAAATAGCATGTTTTCATATTTAGTATGTTTTCTATCATTAGTATGTTTCCATATTTAACATGTTTTCATATTTAGTAATAAGCTTATTAAATAAGTATACGATATAAGTTATAGTTTAATAAGCATATAATATAAGCCATGATTATTAAATGTAATAATATAATAAAGTTTATTAATAATAAATACTTTAGTCTTAATATATTAGTATTAATTAATAATACAATACATGATGTTATAAGTAATTACTAATTAATATTATTACTTGATTATATTAATTAAACTTTACCTTAACTGATTATTATATAATTAAATTAAAGTATGTTATTAATTTAATTAAACCTTGGTTAAAACAAAATAAATTAATTAAGTTAAGTCCTTAATTAATTAAATGTAACATGAACATATGCCATGAATAATAATTATTTTAACCTATAGTTTATTCAAATAAAATGGTCATGTTTAATATCATATAATTATATAAAATTAATTATATCATAAGTCTTGTTTTAATTAATTAATTATACACGTAAAATTTAATTAATTAATTAAGTCATAACATATTTTGGAAAAAATTAACCAAACGCACCCTGTGTGTTTTGGTTCTACCCGAGCCCAACAACAATGCCACACCGAGACCGCGAGGTCTCGGCTTCAGCTCGAACACCACGCAACACCACAGCCGTATGGTTGTGGCTTGCCGCTGCCCTGACCAACCTCACCCCTGGCCTAAGCCGGTTCCCCTTGCGTGCACAATATACCCACCGAGAGCCATACGGCTCTCGGTTCCCACTGCCAAACCAAACGTGCCCCCGTTTGGGGGTCCTGGTGTTGCGGCTGAAAAAATCCAATAACCATCGCCCTATTAAGGGTGCGGTTGGCAGAAACCCACCATCGAGACCTATAAGGTCTCGGTTCCCGTGATAAACCGAACCAAAACCCTCCATTACATGTTTTAATTAATTCACCATGATCTTATTATTAATCTTAATTTAACTACATGAATTAATAATAATAATTGAAAAAGAATGAAGGTTTTTAGTGATACCGTATGTGTAATATTTTGGAATAATGAACACGAACACAAACCCGTAATTATTCAAGATCAAACAAGCAAAAATCCCTCCTTGTGTTCCTTAAGGTGTCGCGGCCAAGAGAGAAAGAAAAATGATTTAGGTTTTAAATATATTCTGTAAAAGTGTATAATGAATAAAATCCCTAAAGGTTTTGTTTATTAGCTAATATAGATTAATGAGTCGGGCCAAAGGCCCTCTTTCTTTCTTTTGAACCGACGGCCATAACATCCCTTTATATTGTTTTCGTTTTTCGTGTTTAACCAGATTATCATGTGTGTTCGTGTTTAAGTGTCGTGTTTTATTTCTTGTTGTGTTTTTAAGTATTATACGTAAATACTTATCGTGTAATAATAATAATACTAATATACGTAATACTTGTCGTAATTAATTAATATACTTAATAATTACATTAAATGTTCATGATACGTGTCATATTTAATTAATCGTAAAGTTTTAATTTATTCGTGTTTTCATGCATTTGATGTTCTAAGGTATTTTAAGCGAGTTTTACAGTTGTTGATAGAAACGATGCCGATGTTTTAGTTGGATATCAAACATGTAGAAGATTGTGTGTAAGTGTGTATTTATGATTGATGTATACAACGTGTTTGATATAATGTCTCAATAAGATTTCATTTTTTTGGTAAAGGGAGTTACCCCGGTAAATATATTAACCAAAAAACCAATGTTAAGTACAAATGGAATACGGCTGAAATACCGTATTAACCTCAAGCCAAGAGCTTGATCAACAAGTGCTTATGACAGGCCATAAACACAGCAACACTAAGCTAACATTACAAATCGAAAACTAGTGTAAAAAACAGCATTAGAAAACTCCAATAAGAAGAAATCTTGGAACCAGGCGACCACCCCACACCACCACCAGCAGCATAATGGGATTAAAGGATCCAGATAAGGTTGCCTCCTTAAAAAACCTTTTTGAGAAAAAGCCTGTGGTAAAAACCCCAAAAAGGAAAAAAAGAGTACAACCCTTACCCGGTACCCTCATCATGAGAAACACTCGAGGACGGAAGTCTCCACCGATCCAAAATAGCCAAAGACCGTGTAGTCATCTTCTTGAATATGAAAGTAATAAGCTTGAGACGAACAGTAGAAGTAATGATACTAACAAGTTTATCCACAAAAAGTTGTTTCCCTTTGAACAATCTAGCATTTCGTTCAAGTATACAATAGCCGCAACAACCAGACGAGCAATAATACTAGTAGTAGATTTTCCTTCTGATATTGGTATAAGAAATGCCAAAACATCATCCAAACGAGGAGGAATGGAATCCATACCACAAAGTACCCTAATATGCGTCCACACCTGTGAAGAATAAAAGCACTCAAAAAACAAATGAGAATGAGAATTGGGAGTGACGTTGCACAAAGGACACCGTAGCAGACTTTAATCCACAGCAGGCCCAACATCCCATTGTCGCAACCGATCCTGAGTCTTTAGTTTCTGCTTAACAACAAGCCATATATGCACCGAGTGTCGAGGAATACAATGGGAGAACCAAACAATATGGTACCAAACCACAGACTGACGTCTGGTTCGCAGCGTATCCCAAGCCAGAGCCACAGAAAATGACTGCAAAGAACCACCACAATCACGCCATACAAGAGAATCCGGCCGCCCCTCCTCCAGAGCGGGAGCAGGAATAGAGACGACAACAGGAAATCTGTCCACCCAATCAGCCGGCCATTTCCAGGCGTTGTTCTCAATCAAGTCAGCAACCGTATCCTGAAGGGTAAAACCGGACCTAACAATATTGCGTACCGTAAGAGTATCACGTAATGGACACTCGGCAGCCCACCTATCAAACCACATAGATGCAGATTTACCATCATGAAGCCTACACCAAATAAACGGCCGCACACATGTCCTAAGCTGAAGAAGCTTACGCCAACCCCAACTTACATCACCAATACAAGGAACATCCCAAAAGCTCCTACCCCTTAACTTATACGAATGTATCCATTGAACACATAATGATTCCTTACGCGTTAGAAGAGACCAAATATGAGAGGTAATAAGAGCAGCATTAAAATCATCAAGCCTCCTAATACCAAGACCACCCTCACTTTGTGGAATGCACACATCCTCCCACGCCACCTTTGCTCTCCCCTTTTTCATCTCACCTTGACACCATAAAAAGTTCCTCAAAACCTGCTCAAGATCATGAATAATCCGAACAAGCAGAATAAAACTGAAGCTCAGTACAAGTGCATAGATGATAACACAGATTTAACAAGTTGAAGTCTCCCTGTAGTAGATAGAAATTTGTTACGCCAATCCTGGACCCGACTCACCAACTTTTCCACAAGAACTTTGCAATCCCTATAAAGCAACCTGGACGAGATAAGAGGAACCCCAAGATAACGCACTGGCAATGTGCCTTCCGCAAACGGCATAAGATCCAGAATACTAGCTTTCACATCAGGTGGAACATTACAAAAGAAAGCTGTACTCTTAGGAATACTTGGAACCAAACTTGACACATTTTTTAATTCTTCCATATCATCCATAATGGTGCGAACCGAATCCAGATGCCCCCTAGCGAAGATAAATAAATCATCTGCAAAACATAGATTAATAATACACTGGTGCTCACAATGATTATGATACAAAAACTACTCTGCCATACGAACACGTCTCTGCATCAAAAGAGTCAAAACTTCCATAACCAACGTAAATCAATAAGGTGACAATGGATCACCTATCTTAGCCCACGTTTACCCTTAAACCAGCCATGGAGATTCCCATTAATACAAATAGAGTAAGAGGCCGTAGTCACGCACTCCATAATCCATTCAACCATCGTAGTATGAAAGCCAAAACCCAGCAGAATCACCCTAAGAAAATCCCAATCAATAGTATCATAAGCCTTTTGAATATCCACTTTGAAAGCACAACAAGGCGGCCCAATATTCCTATGATAACTTCACATTAATTCATGTGTAAATAATATATTATCCGAAATCCTTCGCCCCTGAACAAATGCAGATTGATTGATATTAACCAAGTCCCCCAACACCACTTTAACACGGTTAGCAATAATCTTCGTGATGCATTTAAAAATCACATTACAGCACGAAATAGGTCTATAATCCGTGATTTTATTAGGAACAGTCACCTTTGGAATAAGCGCAATAATAGTATGATTTATTTCTTTAAGCAACTTACCATTAGTGTAAAAATCCTGAATAGCACATGTAACATCACCACCCACAATATCCCAGGCATTCTTAAAAAACGCAGCTGTAAAACCATCCGGACCAGGAGCTTTATCATCACCCATCGAGAACATAGCATTCTTAATCTCAGCATCCGACACCACATGAACCATATCCAAAGCACGTTGCGCATCAAGAACATTAGAGAACAAATCCTGTTATTCCAGGGTAGAAAAACCCTCCAAACCAAGAAACTGCTCATAATGTGCTACAAACGCAGTCGCAACATCATTCCCTTCACACAACACATTAGACATGTCTCGCACCATATCAATCCTGTTGTGGGCATTCGAACACTTAACAATTTTATGAAAATAAGCTGTATTAGAATCACCTGCATCAAGCCACTCAATCTTAGCTTTCTGTTTTAAAAACCTTTCCTCATCAAGAGACGCTTCCCTAAACGCCAACAGACATCGAGCATGAACTTCACGAACATCTGTATTTAATAAATTTAAGTCAAGAGCCCTTTGAGCCGCGTCAAGCTCATCCCTGGTCCGAATCACACGCGCGTGCAGATTACCATTATCATGAAGAAGCTTACGAAATGGCGCTTTAAGATATTTCAGACGTCTAACCACACGATACATAGCACAACACGAAACACTAGCATTCCGCTCATTCAGAACAGTAGAACGAAACCCTTCCTTATGAATAAGAAAATTAGGAAATTTGAAAGGCTTTGGCTTCGGTCTACTAACCTTAGGAATGCGAAGAACACATGGAGAATGATCCGAAATACAATAAGGCTGAAACACCCCAAGAGATCCCGGAAACGCATCCATAAAAACCATATTAGAAATGATCCTGTCAATCTTCTTAAGAACACCACAGTCACCCTGAGGTTTTTGATTCCAAGTGAAGTAAAGTCCAGTAGCATTAACATCCATAACCTCCATGAGTTGAACACATTCTTTAAATTCACGCATAGAAATATTCGGCTCATACCCACCATAGGAGTGATCTTCAAGATTAAGAGCAGCATTGAAATCACCCATCAAAACCCATGGCTTATCACGCATGAGATAAGCATGAGCAGCAAGATCATTCCATAATCTACGACGATCCATATAGTGTGAAACCCCCAAAATCTGACATGGAACAACTAGGCAACTAGGGGGTAACACGTCATAGTACAAGAAACAATGAATTACAGTTAATACAAAGCTGACGAAATAAAAACATGTACATTACATCATAAATGGTCAGAGTTTTTAAACATAGGTCCCAGAGTTTTAGAAGCGGAAAATTATATTATTTCGTCTCAATTTATAACATAACGTTGCCCAAAAGTTAGAATAAACTCCTGACAGTTTTTACTAAAAACAGTCTTTTTAAAGCATCACAGAAATCTCCAAGCTGCGATAATCTCCTGCGGGCTCCCATCCAAGCAAAGCTAAGTAATAATACCTGAGATTAAACATGTAAAATCATCAACACAAAGTTGAGTGATATTCATAGGTTTAGCAGTAAAAATGTGGAACACAATAGAATTTGTAAAACACGTAATGGGGGTTAACTATGTACGTCCATAGTCACGATGCATATTATTGCTGTTTAGTCTCATGAACCGAAGCTTAACTCAAATGTAAGTTCCTCTAGGGAGTATTCAGCCTAAATACTCAAGTATAAACGAATATTAGTGCGTCAAAGTAATCGGGACGGGGATTGTAAATCCCGATGGATCCACCTACAACATTCGCGCTTAGCGCAAAGCATACGGGACAATTAACGGTTCATGATAGGAGAGGAAACTCAAGGCTAACGTCTAAAAGCAATAATACCATTGAAATCATCTGTAAAGCATACACGTTTAGAATAACATACGAGTTCTGGATAGCAATACAAATTTTTTTTTAATTGGTTGTGTTCCACCATGTAAAATCTTACCCCGTGTTTAGAAACCATCTACAAGTAAAAAGGGGCTATGAACTCACCTTAGCCACGAGGTAATTCGATCACGGTACTCAGCAACTGAGTAGAAACGGTAGTGGTAGACGATCACTGACGATATGGATGCCCGGGAAACACGAAAACCGCAACCTATCAAAATAAGGCGCGCACGTCAAGACTCGAACTCAAGTATCGATATGTACCAAATATAATATGACTCAAATGTTTTCAAAGTATACACGTTTCAAAACCATTGGCACGAATCAGATGAATACATTTATCTAACGTTACACGTTAAAACACTTGAACAATTAAAAATGACCCGTTATACGACGCCAAGTCAACGCAAGTCAAACTATCCTTTAACCTTACTTGGACCAGTAGCTAAGTCATTTATATAATGACTAAGCACTTGAGTAAGTCACCATGTCCAATGGTGAATACTCAAACTCACGCAACACAAAAATTGAACTAAGTGTCCAAAATAAAATCAGCAAGTACACCCCGAATGTACACACCGATCTACCCTATCTAGACTTTTCCGTTTTAGATGAAAATTGGTGTCAAGGTCAATTATAACCTGTATAAGACCTCACCAAAATTTTGAGCCAAAGTTCACACTTTAAAATCCATCAGCTCGACACTTTACTCGACTCCAAATTTGGGACAGATTTGTGCACTTGTTTTGCAAAACCGTTTGGACCACTTTAAAAGTACATTCTCGACAATCCGTCTTTTAAAACTACTACTAGACTCGTAAAACTCAGTTTGTAAACTTTGAAAACCAGTAGTATCAACTATCTAACCAAGCCTAAAGTCCCCGAGAGTCGACCCAAAATCAGCCACAATTTCGGATTGTGCCGACTTGCGTCTCCCGGTACACGAAAACTAAAACTAGCATAACTTTTGACTCGTAATGACTTAGAAGCTCTATCTTATACCAAAACGACCGTCTCGGAAAAATCTACAACAATATCAAATAATCTTAGCCTTTCTCAGAACTTAAACCCACGAAAAATCTGTTTAATACCTGCTGTCCCAAAATAGCCTTTTAGAAAACAAGTCAAATCCATTTTTCAATCAAAACCAATCATTCCCATACCCCTAGGATCACCATACCATCATTTCTATCAACCAAACACTCCTAAAAACACTTGCATGAAAAATCTAATAAAAATCAAAGATTAAAAACAAGACTTTTTATGATCAAAACAACATAATCTTACCAAAAACAACACATGCATGATGATTAAAACATCATGCAACCATGAAATCATAAGTTTATAAAAACTTGATGCATGTATGAAATTCTTGGATCATTAGAATCGCCATTCAATTCCTAACATGGGTCTTATTTTTGTTTTGAATAGATCATAGTAAAAATTGATGTTTGGAGGGAGTTTTGTGGTGAATGTGTGACGAAAAAACAAGGGGAGGAGAGAGTTGGTGACTTTTTTTTTTTAAATGATTGTGTGTGTAAGTTGGTGGAAGTAAAAATGCTTTATATATGGTAGTTTAAGTGGGGGGGACCAATGTTGCCAAGTTTGAAACTTGTGGACTTAAAAACAATTAATAGTTTTAAAGGGTAGAAAATGGTCATTGGTAAATATTAATAATATTTACGGGGCTCGAGTTTCGTAAAAATACTTTTCAAAAGTTATAATGCATCATAAAAATGATTATATGATTTCCCGACACGACTTAATACGTAATTAAAACGAAATCGTCGAAAATATTAATTATCGAAACAATCGATAAATAAACGTAAACTTTTGGGCATCCGTCGGTATCGCGATCACTATGAATTCCCGTTGTACATTGATTTTGAATAAACTCGTTGTAAAACGCACGCGGGTGATTTTAAATCAAAAACTTTGATTTAAATTAAATATGGAAAAATAAAATAAAAATTTTATAATTCCATACAAAGTATTTATCGATGATCAGAAAATACTTAAAAAGTATAATTTAAAAATCTCAGGATTTACATATAGCAATACAAGAAAACGTAATACGTTGGAAAATTCAAGAAGCACGAATAAAAAAAATAAAAAAATGCTGGGAAAGTACGGGTTCTCACAGTCTTCCCCCCTAAAGGAACTCTGGTCCCCAGAGTTCTCCTGAAAACTGTAGAAGATGCAAACAATAGGAGGTACAAAGTGTAGAACAAAATTCATTGCTTCCCAGGTAATTTTGTTTTGCATCACGGCGAACCTTAACAATTGGAATTCACTACGCTTCAGTTTCTTGACTCCTTTTCGTATAACTTTTCAGTCTTGGATTAGAAAACGATCTTTCAATACGAGGATACATCAAGAGATAGAATTTTTGGAAATACGTGCGATAAACTAACAAGAATGAACACAAGAATTGCTTAAACAGGCAGAGTGCGATAAAATGAACCAAGATTGTAAATCAACAAGGGGTCGCAAATCGTGCAACTGTAAAACGTGAAAATCTTAAAATGTAAGAATCTAATCACAAGCGAAATAGAAGGGAAAAATGAATACCATATGATCATTCACAATATAGGCTGTCAAAATCAGTTGTCTAGTATTTTGGTATTACTTTAAAACTTAGTTTTAAATATTTTCTTGATTAAAAGAAAATTTACAAGGTGTAGTGATTTAGAAATCAAACTCTATATAAAATGAGTGGGTAAGCAGTTGCCAAATCTTTTTCTTGATTAGGATTTTCGAAGCAAAAGTAGAACAGTTCAAAATAGTTATCCTGATCGGCTTAAGAACTTTTGGGTGACTGTATGAAATTATTGTTAAAACTCAGGTTTAACGTTACCATTAGGAAAAATCAGATTTTCCAAGTTATTTAGAATCATCGTTAGAAATTATAAATAAATTTAATAATTCCATTAGGTTGACAGTAAAGTACGATATAATCAAATACTTTAAAAGATACAGCTTGATATCCTTTGAAACACTAGGTAAATTTCCAAAAGAGGATATATAGATCCGGTACTTAACTTGATATAGTTATTTTAGTAATTTAAACATTTGATAAAATGTATAAAACGTTCTTAAAAATTAATAATAATTTTTCAGAAATCCAAGAAGGTGATTAAGATATCAAATGGTAAACACGTAACATTTCCTGGTTTCAAAAGGTGACAAGACAACAATGAATATAAATCATATAAAGGTCAACAATCTGTATGCGAGCGATAACACAAGGGAATAGAACAAAAATCGTATCAATTCTTAACAAACGTGATAGAATAGACGCGTCGATGATAAAAATAAGAAACAAAGGATTATAGCAAGATTAATTCACGAGTGCGGTTGGCGTCACCAGTAACGGCTTATTAAGTTCTCATTGGTCGATACACAATCGAAAGAGAAAATCCACACAATAAATTTTTTTCGAATTACAGAAAATTTTTAAGAAGTTACTCGAGAGGAATTCCGGTAAATGAACAACATTCGCAATGAGAGGCGAAATCAACACATGGTTCACACGAACAAATTTCAAGACGATAAAGTCTAACACACGTCATGACAATTACACGAAATCACCGTTCACGTCCGGTCATAAATAATTAATCGCGTCCAAAGACGTTTCGTAGGTCTACCAAGATAGATAGAGAAGGTCGATTGATGTAGAAGCATAAAAACGTTGAAACTTCCAAGTCAGGTATCAATGATAAGAAATTAGACAAGCAGTAACAAGAATGGTATCATGAAGGAAAATGATGTAACAAGTATAACAAAGGTTGTTGAGTAAGGAAATAGGTGCTTGAGGCACGCACTTTGTTCAAGAAAAGATGAGGGTTCTTATGTGTAAGTCACGAATTGTTGTTAATCGCATAATATGTAAAAGTTTTCTAAACTTTATTTATCTAACTTTTTAAGGAACATATTTGTTGATGCAAAAGTTGGTTGATCCTTGCTAGACCCGAATTAGGCTTAATTCGGGTTGGCTGGGTACCGGCTCCTGCACCAAGTGAATCGTCTGGTTGGGATCCTGCACACTAAACAACACGCGTTAAGCTTACCGTGGGAAGGTTTCCCACGATTAGACTCCGGCGTGAGAGTAAGTAATCGATTTAGGGTTATATGTGAGTTTAGAGAGAGTTGTGTTACCTTCGTGGAACCCTTGGGGGTTCCTTTTATAGGCAGTGAAACCCTAGTGGGCTTTCACTGATCCTTCGGCCCCAAGGAAGAGATAAGCACCAGAATTAGAATGATTGTTATCTTCTAATTCTGGTAGTGAATATCCTCTCTTATTGGGGTAAAGATATTCCTAGACAGAATATCATTCTGTCTAACCCTATGTCGGCCGTGTCGTACCGGGCCGTGGGCCGCACACGTGTGTGCGGTTACTGTTCATTCAAGCCCATAAGCCTAACTGACATTTATCCCACCCATATGTGATGGGCCGGATACGGGTAGTACCCTTGGGCCGGGTTCATGACCCGGCTGGGGACTATACGTCATCATGTCCCCCCAGTCTAGTTGTTACGACCGTAGGTGGAACCTCTAGACTACAAAGATGCTCCCGGACGTACCAAGGAATTCATAACAAAGGACAATGATGCTCGATACATAGTAGCCGAGACAAATTAAATATATCATTAAATGTCAAGTCTTACGTTAGAGCCGCATAACCCGACATGAACAACTGTTCATCTGACTTGTTTGACTGACAAAAGTGCAGACAGTCAGAACATTGAGCAGTGCAAACGTGTGGGTCAGATATGACCCGTGGGTCCCATCTGACGTTTCACTTGCCACTTGCCCCCTAGCCACACGATTAAGAATAGTGGCCAACACGTGTCACATATCCAACAGGCTGTGACCCTCAAGGTAACCTTATAAATAAGCCACCCCTACGGCTGTGTGAAACACACAGTTCACAACCTCCATTTCTGCCATTAAAGCTTTCCTCTTATCTTGAACCAAGTACGCACGGATCCCTTCACACGCAGGTTAGAATACCACGTCCCTACACTCTTTTTTAGTAATGGCCAATAGAAACAGCCCTACCATCGGATCCGTGCTAAATGTCATGACCCAAGACCAGTTAAACCATTTTTGTACAAATTACTTCATCCCTTCCAACCTACACCCCTCACTTCCTGGCGTCGGAGACCTCATAACTGAGGCTCCAGCGGGTAAGATAGGCCTCTATACTCGCCTGTTTGACGCGGCGAATTACCGTATTCCTTTCACCCACTTTCTCATAGATTTGTTAGGATATTACAATGTACACATTAGTCAACTCCACTGCATAGGTGCCTGTAAAATTAGCCAATTTGAGATTCTTTGCCCTGCTAGGAGAATCCCCCCAACCGTAGAGTTATTTAGGTTGTTTTACACCCCAAACTTAGTGAACGGTTGGGTATCTTTCAAAAAACGAGCCTCCAACAGCCCACAATCACACAACAAACCAATGGATTCACTGAAAAACTGGTATGACCATTATTTTTTCATTGACGCAGTGGTATGGCCGGGTGATTTCATCATTAGGACCAGACTCCCGCACGACCCCAAGCCGCACACCAGTACATACAATCCCCTTCACTCTCAAGAGTTAGACCTAAATAGGACTGGGTTCCACAGAAACCTACCCGAATCATTCTTATGCTTGCTAGGAATTAGCCGCAATTACTTTGGTCCCTACAATAGGTATCCTGTTTTTTGGAGAAGGCAGGGCGAAGGTAGGCTAATCATCCGTTCGTCAATAAGAATGTATACATGTGTTTGTATAATAACTAACATCTATTGTTTTGTACTGGACAGAGATGAACTTTTTTGGACTGTTGCGCCAGGGCGATCCAAGACTTGTGCCGGAAGGTCTCCGTCCTCTTCGTGAAAATGAACAACCCCTCCTCGAGCACACCCGACCAGTGACGGTTGCCTTGGAAGCCGTGCCTGATCCCCATTCTGACGAAGAACATGGAGACCATGATGATGGTAACAACCAGATGAACCAAGGAGGTGCCGGGCCCTCCTCACTTCATAGAGAACAACAGGGAGACAACATTGAACAAACCGACTCTAGCATCCGCCGACTGATGGGCGATGATGATGATGATGAAGTGCAACAACATATCAACTTGGACGAAGAGGAGGAAGCCGAAGAGGAAGTTGCTGAACTCACAACGCAGCCCCTCACCAGGCGCACCTGGAAAAGAGGAAACCGTGCGAGAGGGACTGCATCGGTGGAGATTGGTGAACACAATGCTCCCGCCAAGAGGCTTCGAGAGGATCACCCCATGTATCAATCTGTTGGGAGTGCCACGCAGGGTTCCGAGGCTAACCGGGCCGCTCATGTCGATCCCGTCACACAAATTGCTCCAACCGCCTCCGAAGGAGCAAGAAGCAATATGTAAGAAACCATCTCAATATGCAAGAATTTCTGCTTCCTCTCTTCTTTTTTTTTTAAAAAAAGCCATACTTAAGATATTTCGTAATACTCATGTCGCAGGGACAACCAAGCTGGTGCCGCGCCTCCTTCTGACACCCAAGTGGATAAGGAGAAAGGAAAAGCTGTCGAAGAAGACCCCGCGGCCCCCACAAAGTCCGGCCCTGTTTTTGAAGATGGTTCACCTCTGGTTTCCCAAGACTTCCCTTCATCCGGCGCTCCTCAACCTTTCAACCCTATTTGGACTATTACCACGGCGTCGCGATTGAGGAGTGCTGACGAGTGCCGGGAGTACCTCAATAACTGTATACCACCAAGCTTGGTGCAAGAGGTAAACTCGCTCAGTCATGCGGATTTGGCAGATGAATATAATGGGACGCTAGTGCATAACATGGCGATGGGAACCTCGATGAGGGTCAGGTTTGAAGCTGCGCTTGGGCACGTGGACTCTCTCAAGAGGAAAGTTGGACGGAGAGAAAAAATGGTTGAAGATAATGAAGCCATGATTGCTGACCTCCAATCCAAACTAGCGAATGCTGAGGCAACCATCAAGACACAATCGGCCCGTGCGAGTGAACACGATCAGCAAGTAGCCCACCTTGAGTCTCAACTAGATGCTGCAAACACCAAGGTACATATCCGTGCCGCACCACCCATATATACCAAACAATGAATGTACTAACACGTCTTTTACTATAGGTAACCACGGCCGAAGCTTCTGCCCATTCTTACGCCAGCCAAGTAGATGTTCTGAACCAGAAGCTAAAGGACGCGCATTTGGCCGTCCAAAAACATGGAAAAAATGCAGACAGACCTTGCTGAGGAAAGGGCCATCACCCAAGAGCTGAAAGAGGCAGTTGCCCAAAAAGAATTGGTGATGGATGCCCTGACCGCTGAGCGTGACAATGTACTGTGCCCCCAACTGCTAACAGCCATTGCGGGCCGTAGGTGGATGGTTGGGCATGGAGCACGCCTGGCCGTGACGAAGGTGCTAGAGGCCCCATCCTTTGTACAACAATTTGCCAACCTTGTATCTGATGGTATCGACCATGGACGGCACGAAGGAATGGTTGAGGCTGCTGAACTGATCACCAAAGGTGGGGACATCGCCCGTCATACCTTCTTTAAGCCCGAAGCCGCCAGCAAGATGACTGCCTCCATGGCCGCGATGCAAGATCTGCATTACCCATTCCTGGATGAGCTAGAGGCCACCAAAGATGCCCCGAACACTGAAATCATGGAGAAGCTCAGTCCTAGCACGCCTTCCACTGCTAACTTTCCTCTAACCCTTCCTGTATATGAGGACGTAACCAGGGTCGTACTTGACGAGGAACCCCTAGACGTGGTGTTGGAAAGGACCGCGGCCCAAGCCCAGAAGCGGGGAGAGCGTGATGAATGGTTGCCGCGTCTGGTGGAAGAACAAGCAGAGATGGGTAGGTTTCTCCCCTCAATTTAGGATGCTCCTTTGTCCACAATCAAACACTTGTTTTGTAATCTATGAATATGTATTGTTTCGATTCGTCCGTGTATGTACACGGCTAACAATTTTTATGTTTTGTATATAAGTCCGTGGGTAACCACGGCAATTTTGATTTGTTTGGAAACTTGTGTATTTGTGCTTGTGTTCGAAATATTGTAGTTCAATACTGCATGATACCACGTCTTACTCACAAAGAAAATACATTCAAGTCTATAATTTACTAGACGTGCGACGTGCGTCTTTACTATGCGGAGCACGGTATGGCTATAGCATATGAAACTTACCCCAACGTCTTGTGAGTAAGGTGTCTAGTAAGGATACGTGATCCGTGCGGCTGGGGTTGCATCCCTCTTACGCGGCAAGTTAAATTAGTAGGTTCACTTAATCCTCTTACCCCACCTGGAGGCGTATAGTACATGTACGGTAATTTTGAGAGAACGCATACGAAAGAAACATGGCATATTATATCACAAGTAAAATTCATACGGCTAACAAAGAATCTAACAAAGGGGAAAATAATTTGCACGAAACAGGCCGTGGAACTAGCTAGGCACCACGGCATTTTATTAGAACATTTACATTTTTGTTTGAATAATGACGACAAGTCCTAAAAAAGGTCCATAAAGGAAACTAAAACAAACATAAGAAAAACAAGTAAGACAAATAAACCCGCATGGTCTTTATTGAGACCGCCTAGAGCGAAGTATCCATGCGGGAGCCGTAGCTTTCAAAGATAGCACCTTTTTAGATTGGCGATGTTCCATGTGCGCTCTAGGTCGCGGCCATCCATGTCGCGTAACTTGTACGCGCCTCGTCCCAAGGTTTCAATGACTTCATACGGTCCTTCCCATTTAGGGCCCAGTTTTCCTGTATTTTCCACTCGACTTGCTTCGTTAGCACGATAGACGTAGTCTCCCGGTCGAAAAGAAACACCCTTGACCTTGGCGTCGTAATAAGCCTTCATCTTAGCCTTGGACTTAGCTTCATTGATGGCTGCTATTTCCCTTTTCTCTTCCAACAGATCTAGGTTGATTCGCAGTTGTTCATCGTTTGTGACAGCATTAACCTCCGCCGTGCGGATGGTAGGCATCCCTATTTCTGCTGGTATAACGGCTTCAGTGCCGTAAGCCAATGCAAACGGAGTATCTCCGTTAGCTGTTTTTATCATGGTTCTATGTGCCCATAGCACGTGTGACAACTCATCAACCCATTTGGCGTCGTAAAAAGTTGATTCTTGGTTAAATATTTAAGGCGACTACTATTTGACCTTGCATGGCTCCTTCTAAATTAAGCATAGGTGATCAGGCCATGCATAATTTAGGACTAGCAATGCGATGCTCATCTTCGTCAAATCAGTATTACATATTATATGATTTAAAATATGTATATAATGTCATTTGTAAAAACAGGAATCAAAATAACATATGAAACTGTTCGCCTATAAGTTACTGGCTAACTGTTTAAATCGACAATTCGTATAGTTACAAGGGTTCTTTATAAGACCGTATTAGAACAATTTGTGAAAATACATTGTAAAATTAATATAAATTAATTTTATAAGATGGCATTCAATTATTTAAGAAAGCCCAAATGAAATCATTTGTAAAATGATTCGCAAACAAGACCAGTTTGAGTTATATGGTAACATGACAATAATGTATAAAGTAGCGAAGTGGGTTACAAGAGGGAAATAAGGAGTAGTTCAAGACAGTCAACGAAATGGTTACAAGGTGATAAGGTTTCAAGAGGTTTAGCCGAAATCGTCAAGAGACACGTGTCAAAACGATTACGAACGATACGAAAACAAGATCTTCAATTCTCGGTCCAAATCAGTGGTACGATAGAAGCAAAGAAAGACAATGGAATGACAAATAAGTCATAAATAAAAGAAATGAATAAGGAATCCGTATGTGCACATCGTGATTATTTTGACAATAATATACCTTTAAGAAAGTAGGGTATCAGTTAACAATAGTACAATCACACCGAAAATTTTCTATATTAGGATGTTACCAAATTTCAAAAGTTCAAGATCTATGTATAAGTATGACCGAACTCAAAGTTACTATTTTATACTTGTTCAAACGCAATCATTGTTTTTAGTTTGCAAAATATCATTAGTTAAAGTTTTACGAGCTCAACGAACTCAAAACGATTGAAATCATATTTTTAAAGTCTATCAGTTTTGACTTTGGGGGTTTGACTAGACCAACTGATTCACTAAATGGCATTTTAAGACTCGAAGTCTAGAGTAATTTGGTGTAAAACTGTTTTGAACAACTTTCTAGTTTTACCCGAGACTTGAAACGGAATAAAAATGGACGAAAATGCCCTTGCATTAAATCTGTCAGCAATATGATATTTAGAATTATTCAAAAAAAAACTTCTTAGATTTTACAATCTCAAATGAGCGTAACTTGCTCGATTTTAAAGTTACTGGTCAAATTTTATGTCCTAAACGGACGTCTCAACAAGTAGAAATATATATTTTTATGTCTAAGGTTATAAAAATATTTTCTCAACACTGTTAAATTCCCTGTAAAGTTTCTGTACAAAGTATATTTTTCGACACAGCTTGAAATTAAATCCAATTTCATAATAACCCAGAATTAATGTACACACAAGACTTGTGGATTCCACAAAGACGAAAGAAGATAAACTGTATAGTTAGTCATGTAAAGAAAACACAGTATGGAAATGGTTCAAGAATGCCAACGGTAATCTGAGAAATCAAAAACGACGCATATCATCCGTGTCTTCGGCTGCAAGATGCAATGCAGGAAGGTCTCCTGGCGGCGTGATTTTCCAAAATCACAGGACATACCGAGAAAGAAACAAAATATTAACAAGTCACGCTCCTGAGGCAGGAGGTTTAATGAAAAAGGGAGGATACAAGTAGGATCGTATTCCAAACAATCGTCACATAATAAATGACGATCATGTGTTCAAGGTACAACGGATGTTGTAAGTCGAAGTCGAAACGTAGAATGGTCAATGAAATAAGATGTAATCCATGTACAAGTGTCGTGTAAAACGGTGGTGTAAAGGTCAATCAAGATTTCGAAAACTCGTGATATTATTCAGGTACTGATTCAACGAATGCTTCGAGATGTGTGACTCACACGATGTCCTTTAGTCTTTTCCGGAGACACGTTGAGCTACACAATGGTCTATAGACTAGACATTCAGTTACGAATGGTCGGAAAGAAAATCTGCATATCTAAATAGATATTTTTAAGGGAAATAAACAATGAAAGCAACATGCACGGTAGTAAAATGAAAATCAGGAGTTTTATCGAAAACAATACTTCTTAATCCCGAACAATGGTATCTCGAGAGTACACACAACATGTATCAGCGAGTCGAGAAAAACAAACGGTTCAAAACGAACGAGCATATGAAGTCAGTCGTATCACGCATAAATGAAATAGCAATAGTACTCAGAAGAATGAGTATGAAAAGTCGGTAGTACACGCGCTCTGAATACAAGTATGTAACATCATAACGATATAAAATCATCGTAACCAGATCAGTTCACAAGAATAAGAATTCCAGAAATACAGTAAGAGCAGATGAAATCACGGTAACAACCAATAATAATTCATGAAGCACAAAGGCTTTGAAAAGACACAGTAATTATCGTCATCAGGGTAACATAATATTTCAACATGAAATCAAGAGATGAAATACTACAACGATAATTAAAAGTAAATAATAAGGATTAGAGAGTTACCCGCGCAGATATCGAACAACATTGGCAGATTCTGTGGTTGACACTTAAAACATGAAATATTTGAACTTTCGGTTATAGACTAAGTTTTTGAAAAATGACTCAGTTCCCTATAACCATCGCTCTGATACCACTCTGTGAGACCCCCAAAATCTGACATGGAACAACTAGGTAACTAGGGGGTAACACGTCATAGTACAAGAAATAATGAATTACAGTTAATACAAAGCTGACGAAATAAGAACATGTACATTACATCATAAAAGGTCAGAGTTTTTAAACATAGGTCCCAGAGTTTTAGAAGCGGAAAATTTTATTATTTCGTCTCAATTTATAACGTAAAGTTGCCCAAAAGTTAGAATAAACTCCTGACAGTTTTTACTAAAAACAGTCTTTTTAAAGCATCACAGAAATCTCCAAGCTGCGATAATCTCCTGCGGGCTCCCATCCAAGCAAAGCTAAGTAATAATACCTGAGATTAAACATGTAAAATCGTCAACACAAAGTTGAGTGATATTCATAGGTTTAGCAGTAAACGTGTGGAACACAATAGAATTTGTAAAACACGTAATGGGGGGGTTAACTATGTACGTCCATAGTCACGATGCATGTTATTGCTGTTTAGTCTCATGAACCGAAGCTTAACTCAAATGTAAGTTCCTCTAGGGAGTATTCAGCCTAAATACTCAAGTATAAACGAATATTAGTGTGTCAAAGTAATCGGGACGGGGATTGTAAATCCCGATAGATCCACCCACAACATTCACGCTTAGCGCAAAGCATACGGGACAATTAACGGTTCATGATAGGAGAGGAAACTCAAGGCTAACGTCTAAAAGCAATAATACCATTGAAATCATCTTTAAAGCATACACGTTCAGAATAACATACGAGTTCTGGATAGCAATACAGTTTTTTTTTAATTGGTTGTGTTCCACCATGTAAAATCTCACCCCGTGTTTAGAAACCATGTACAAGTAAAAAGGGGATATGAACTCACCTTAGCCAGAGGTAAGTCGATCACGGTACTCAACAACTGAGTATAAACGGTAGTGGTAGACGATCACCGACGATATGAATGCCCGGGAAACACGAAAACTACAACCTATCAAAATAAGGCGCGCACGTTAAGACTCGAACTCAAGTATCGATATGTACCAAATATAATATGACTCAAATGTTTTCAAAGTATACACGTTTCAAAACCATTGGCACGAATCAGATGAATACATTTATCCAACGTTACACGTTAAAACACTTGAACAATTAAAAATGACCCGTTATATGACGCCAAGTCAACGTAAGTCAAACTATCCTTTAACCTTACTTGGACCAGTAGCTAAGTCATTTATATAATGACTAAGCACTTGAGTAAGTCACCATGTCCAATGGTGAATACTCAAACTCACGCAACACAAACATTGAACTAAGTGTCCAAAATAAAATCAGCAAGTACACCCCGAATGTACACACCGATCTACCCTATCTAGACTTGTCCGTTTTAGATGAAAATTGGTGTCAAGGTCACTTATAACCTGTATAAGACCTCACCAAAATTTTGAGCCAAAGTTCATACTTTAAAATCCATCAGCTCGACACTTTACTCGACTCCAAATTTGGGACAGATTTGTGCACTTGTTTTGCAAAACCGTTTGGACCACTTTAAAAGTACAATCTCGACAATCCGTCTTTTAGAACTACTACTAGACTCGTAAAACTCAGTTTGTTAACTTTGAAAACCAGTAGTATCAACTATCTAACCAAGCCTAAAGTCCCCGAGAGTCGACCCAAAATCAGCCACAATTTCGGATTGTGCCGACTTGCGTCTTCCGGTACACGAAAACTAAAACTAGCATAACTTTTGACTCGTAATGACTTAGAAGCTCTATCTTATACCAAAATGACCGTCTCGGAAAACTCTACAACAATGTCAAATAATCTTAGCCTTTATCGGAACTTAAACCCACGAAAAATCTGTTTAATACCTGCTGTCCCAAAATAGCCTTTTAGAAAACAAGTCAAATCCATTTTTCAATCAAAACCAATCATTCCCATACCCCTAGGATCACTATACCATCATTCCTATCAACCAAAAACTCCTAAAAACACTTGCATGAAAAATCTAACAAAAATCAAAGATTAAAAACAAGACTTTTTATGATCAAAACAACATAATCTTACCAAAAACAACACATGCATGATGATTAAAATATCATACAACCATGAAATCATAAGTTTATAAAAACTTGATGCATGTATGAAATTCTTGGATCATTAGAATCACCATTCAATTCCTAACATGGGTCTTATTTTTGTTTTGAATAGATCATAGTAAAAATTGATGTTTGAAGGATGTTTTGTGGTGAAGGTGTGACGGAAAAACAAGGGGGAGGAGAGAGTTGGTGACTTTTTTTTAAATGATTGTGTGTGTAAGTTGGTGGAAGTAAAAATGCTTTATATACGGTAGTTTAAGTGGAGGGACCAATGTTGTCAAGTTTGAAACTTGTGGACTTAAAAACAATTAATAGTTTTAAAGGGTAGAAAATGGTCATTGGTAAATATTAATAATATTTATGGGGCTCGGGTTTCATAAAAATACTTTTCAAAAGTTATAATGCATCATAAAAATGATTATATGATTTCCCGACACGACTTAATACGTAATTAAAACGAAATCGTCGAAAATATTAATTATCAAAACAATCGATAAATAAACGTAAACTTTTGGGCATCCGTCGGTATCGCGATCACTATGAATTCTCGTTGTACATTGATTTTAAATAAACTCGTTGTAAAACGCACGCGGGTGATTTTAATCAAAAACTTTGATTTAAATTAAATATGGAAAAATAAAATAAAAATATTATAATTCCATACAAAGTATTTATCGATGATCACAAAATACTTAAAAAGTATAATTTAAAAATCTCAGGATTTACATATAGCAATACAAGAAAACGTAATACGTTGGAAAATTCAAGAAGCACGAATAAAAAGAATAAAATAATGCTGAGAAAGTACGGGTTCTCACATATAGTAGTTGGCAGCATACACAAAAGAACAGAAAATGGTTTTCCGGTCTGCCCGAGTATTAATCTGACAATGAATAACTTGTTCCGTTTGAGCCATAATACCAACATCAACCATATCATCATTCCAACCAACAATAATACGAGAACCTTTAGTACACAAGCTACCATTCGAACGCCACTTTTATCTCCTACACACCTTACGACATGTATCATACACAACAGATACATCAACATGAGACTCCAAAATAGCACAGACACTTAAATTATTCTTAGTAACCACCTGTCGAACCTCTCTCTCCTTAGGGGACTGGTTCAAGCCCCGTATTTTCCAAGAAGCAATACTAAACATTAAAAACATTTACAGCATGAGTGCTTGCCCCTGATTGAGAAGAATGCATAAGATTAGCCGTCTCATCATAAACATTTTCCACATCCTCCTCATCATCGGAAACAGTAACCTTAGATGTACCACTATCCTCCTTATTAAGAGTAGATAAAGCATCATAGGGATTATAAATCACAATAGGGTAGCCTGCGATAAAGAAGCAGCCTTAGACACCAACGACCTATTCGGATTAGAAGTCTACCCATGCAAACCCTCACTATTCCTCCCTCAACCACCAGATGACGTATTAGGAACATGAGGTTTTCCCTTAACATTCTTACCATCCGCCTTTGGAGCATACACAAACTTCTTTCCTGGTTGAACACCCCCTTTATTACTCACATTAGTTTTCTTCTTTCTATTGACCACTTGCTGAAAACCATCATTAACAGTTGCATCTTCTTTAGTAACCACCACCCTATCCGGACACGACTCAGTGGAATGCCCATAAATCTTACAATTATCACACTTAGGGGGTTTCCATTCATACTCCACCTTAATAGTAGCCTTCGTAAAACCCGTACCCTCTAAGAATGGAATACCAACACTAATTGATTCACGTAAAGGAGCCTCAGAACTAACCTCAATAAGACATCTTGCAAAACTACTGCGGCCCCATGACTCCTTACACATAGCACTAGTATAGGTATCCAGCACTAGAAAAACTGCAATGCGGTAAGTTATTGTTGTTATTTAAGAAATGATGTAAGATAAATGTGCTTTACCGGTTTTTCCAAAAGAAGTGTATGTGGCTTATTATACATGTGATGTGGTTGAATTTGAACCGTAATGTGATAGGTTTTTAACTTGTTGTTCATAGATATGATTTAGGCTAAATTTGCTTTGCCCGTCTTCCAAAAATAATCGTGTTTAGATTATTATATGTCTGATGTGGTTGAATTTCAACTATAATGTAGTAGGTTGTAAATTGTTGTTCATAAAGATAATTTCGGCTATATGTACTTTGCCAATTTTTCGAAAATGCTTGTGTGTGGATTATTATATGTATGATGTTGTTGAATTTGAACTAAAATGCAATAGGCTTAATAGTGTTTGTTGTTCGTTCAAAAATGAGTATGTGTCCCTGAATATGCTTATAATGTGGTAGAAGTTCAACTATGATGCTCTAAGATGTATGTTCACGTATATAGGCATGAGTAATCTTAATTGTGTTTGTCGTTTGTTTGAAAATGAGTGTATGTGCCTGAATATGCTTGTAATGTGGTAGAATTTGAACTGTGATGCCCTAGGATGTACGTGTTTCTAAATATGCTTGTGATGTGGTAGAAGTTGAACTGTGATGCTCTAGGATGTTTGCTCGCGTACATAGGCATGGGTTAGGCTTAATGATGTTTGTTGTTTGTTTGCAAATGAGTATATGTGCCTTAATATTCTTGTGTTATGGCGGAATTTAAACTATGATGCATTAGGATGTATAACGATGTACATAGGCTTAAGTTAGGCTAAATGATGTTTCTCATTTGTGAGAAAGTAATTGAATGTGCTTGAATAGACTTATGATGTGCTAGAAGATAAAATTTGATGAATTAGTGTGTAAAATGATGTACATAGGAATGAGTTTGGGTAAATGGTATTTGTCTAGATAAAATGAGTGAATGTGATTGGATCTGATGTGGTAGAAGTTGAACTCTACTGCTCCATAATGTATGCTTATGTGCATATGCATAAGTTAGGCTTAATGGTGTTTGTTGTTCATTCAAAAATAAGTATGTGTGCCTGAATATGCTTGTGATGCGGTAGAAGTTGAATTGTGATGCTCTAAGATGTACGCTCACGTACATAGGCATAAGTAATCTTAATTTTGTTTGTCGTTTGTTCGAAAATGAGTGTGCGTGCCTGAATATGCTTGTGATATGGTAGAACTAAAACTGTGATTCTCTAGGATGTATATGTGTCTAAATATGCTTGTGATGTGGTAGAAGTTGAGTTGTAATGCTCTAGGATGTTTGCTCACGTACATAGGCATGAGTTAGGCATAATGATGTTTGTTGTTCATTTGAAAATGAGTATATGTGCCTTAGTATGCTTGTGATGTGGTAGAAGTTAAACTATGATGCTCTAGTATGTATGTTCACGTACATGTGCTTGTCGTTTGGTCGAGAATGAGGGAATTTGATTGAGTATGTTTGTGATTTGGTAGAAGTTGGACTCTGATGCTCTAGGATGTATGCTGATATTTATGGTATATATGCTCATGTTTATATTATAGGTTAGATATAGTTTTAATGTATTTACAATATTATGTTTCAAATCATCTTCATTACACTAGTAGAACATAAACTACAATGTTGTAAAAATTAAACTATAAAGTTATACAAAGTAAACTATAATGAAGTAAGAAAATAAACTATAATGTTCTAAAACATAAACTATAATGTTGTAAAACATACACTACAATGTTGTAGAAAGTAATCAAATATATTTCATTACATGTTAGATTTAGTTTAATTTACTTCATTATAGTGTATGTTTTACATCATTATAGTTTACTTTAACATTTTGTCACAGTCGGCAATGCTCTCATTTCAGGTTGTGGTGCTTGATATGAATGCATTCTCAGTTTCCTTCATAACCTACTTTTTACCCAACCCTAGCAGTCCAGTGATTTACAAGAGCTGGAAATCATTTGTGTATAATGGTGGTCATGTCAAAAGTCCAAAAGGCGCAAAACCAAAGGATCTTGACTAACTTGTTCGTAGGTTGATGTTTGTATGTACCAATGGTGCAACGTTATATGTTGCAAGGAAAAAGGAACCTTCTATTGAAGTATATCGATCGAAGATAGATTTACATATGAATCACCGCTAGTACTTTAATATTCATATTCCTTTTAAATATTAGTATGCTAGTTGATGATACTGCATTTATACATAGTCTCATCGTCCAAATCAGGGCTTAAAATGCTAAAAATATCATTAAAATACCCCAAAATATGCTTGTGTTTGTTCATTGTGTATTTTAAGTACGGATATCGTGAATTCAACAAAAGATCACAAGGTTCAAGAAAAAACGAACACGGGAAACGAAGCCGCACAAAGAACCGGACCCGAATCATGAATTTTCATTGAAGTCCTTGAAGTTTTGAAGATTGGCAAGAATGGTCCCTTAACTTTGGAAGACTTATCACTTTTAACCCTTGCAAATATTCAAAATTGCGTTTGGGTCCTTTAAGTTTCATGTGAATACAAGAAAAACCCTTGAAGAATGTTGATATGGCATGTTAAGTCCTTGGAACAAGATTTGATAAACTTTTTGTGGCAAATGTATGAAAAAACAAACTTGTTTTACAAAGGAAATAGATATGTGGGCTGATTAACTTCATTTGACAAGTCTATGGAACTTGGGGACCAATTGTGTCAAGCATCATAACCCACCACACCCACTCTCACGCTGCCACGTCACGAAGACCAGTGAACCAGCCAATCATAAGCCCCCTTCCTCACACGTCACCTTCCACTACTTTCTTTTTAAAATGAATTTTTTTTACTAATCAGTTATTTGGGAGGTAAACAAAAAATTTAAACTAACCCCCCCCCCCCCCCCCCCCCCCAAAAAACTAATTAAAACCCCTGTTCATCACCACCCAACACCATAAACCCTAACCTAACTATTTATCCTAATCAAAGGGGTTTTACCCCAACTCATCCAGATCAGTAATTGCACCTATCCTCACCAAAACCCACTTACCTTTTTTCACTCACACTCACCCAAGACCCAACACCCATGGTCCCCTGACCCGTCACTCTCTCCCCAACTTCAAAAAGAGACAAGATGAACAGCTAAGATGTTGTTCCTTGGTCCCAAAGTCAGAATGAACGCACAAGATCGCCCAAACAGCTTGCACATCATTCTCCATGGACAGAGATCACATGAACGATTTTGACCAAGAATTCAAACAAAAAGACTTCAAGGGAAATTAGGGCTTTTCAGCTATTAGGGTTACACATTTGTATTTTTATATTCAAGTATTCTAGATCCTTCATTAGTCTAGTATAAATACGGGTGTCATGTACCCGTATTGCATGTACCAGATTTTTGTAAAAAATTTTCAAGTTGATGAATAATTAAACTGTTGCTTTTAAAATTTGCAAATATCTGAGTTCCTTTAATTTTTTTCTTAGTTTAAGGTTTTAGTTTTTATTCAAGGTAACTTAGTTTGTCAAAATATTTTTGGTTCAAATGTTTTTATTAAAATCTGAATCAAAGCATAAGGGAATGTGGATTTTATGCTTTGGATTCCGTTTTGATTTAAGATTTGTTGGTTACTGATGACTTTTCAAGTTTGTTTTCAAAAGAAATCCGTTTTTCATAAAGTTCTCAAAATCTTTTGGGTACCTCATTTTTTTGTTGGGGGTACTACTGTTCTATAAGCCCCTATAAGCTCACTTGACAACTGAGCTTATAGGGTCACTTGTTAGAACTTGCTTTGTGTTACTTTGGTTTGCTATTTCATTATCAGGTACCATTGTCCAAGATATATTGGGTGTATGTAATCTTGTGTCCACCACCATCATTTCTCTACATTCAGCAAGCCTAACAAGCCCTTAAGCTAGCATTAAGCTAATGGAGATGGCCTTTTAGCCATAGTGGGGCCCGGGTGTGGGTCCCACAAGGTACTACACAGGCTTGAACCCTCCCTTTGCTTGAATCTATCATTTTGGACTTGTGAGAATTGCTTGTTTTAAGTGATTTATTTGCTTCTTGGTTATGCTCATGTTTAATGTTTTGTTTAAGGTTATTCAAGTTTGTTTATGTTGTTAAGGCACATTTGAGTGAAATTTAATCAGTTTTAAGTAGTTGTGAGTACAAAGTATTTATTAAATTTTGTTTATAGAATATTAAGGGGTGTTTGGATTTGGGTTTTAAACGGTATTGGTTGATTTTTTTTGGTCTAAAACTCAGTTAAACATAGTCCTTATTATTAGTAGTAGTTGTTTATGGTACTTAGTTTTCAGCTTGGTAGAGTGTAACAGGTTTTACTTGTTTCATAGTTGGGTAAAAATCAGGTATAAGCAATCAGTAGGCCTCATAGGATAATTTAGTAATTTTTAGAACACCAAATCTTGTCATAAGTTAGAATACAGGTTAGGTTAGGGTTGAGTGATGTTGTTGATGACTATGGTGTGCTAGGGAGTGCATTTGGTTTGCTTGAAATCCACTAAAGTGCCATATAGATCAGTAAACACTCATTAGACCCCTTAAGCCTATATCAGAAACTTTGATGTGCTTTTTTTGTGATTTGTGTATTGTGATTTGTGAATTTTTGCTTTAAATCGACTCCCCACACTCCACTGAGTGTGGGGGTGCCTTGTGTTTCCAAAAATACCAAGAAAATAGCAAGAAAATAGCAAGAAACAAGCAAAAAGTTGCTCAGATCCGTTTTCTGTGAAGGTCAGTGGGAACAAAGTTCCCACTGCTAAGCTTCTTGTTCCCACTGCTTTGCATAAGGACAAAGCAATTTGACATGTCACTTTCAGTTTTGATAATTTTTTGTCTTTAGTGCCAAAATTCCAGTGTTTCTCCTAGTTTTTATTTTTCCATGTTTTGTTGATTTATTTAATGATTTTTCATTTACTTTACTTTTAATTTACTGTTCATTTGGTTTTTTTATATTTAATTCCATTTTGATTAGTTTTTATTAAACTGTCCTTTGTCTTTTAGTGCAAAATTTTAATATTTTTTTATTTTAAAAATTTTCTTATATTCAGAAAAATATTTTAAGATTTTTAGTTTAAAAAGTTTTAGTGTTCACTCCTTTTTATCTATTTTTTAGATTTAATCTTAGTTTAAATAGTTTTCAATCAAAACTATTTTGTCTTTTAGTGTAAAAAAATTCTTTTTTCAAACTTTTTCATTTTTCTACTATTCAGTAATATAAATTAGGATTTTTCAAACAGTAAGTTTATTTTTAGCTTTATTTTATTATTTTTAATCATTATTTTAGTTTAAAAATTGTTTTTAGCATTTAAAAAAATAGAAAATAGTTTTATAAATTTAGGAAAAATACTTTTTAGTCTTTAAATAATATAAGTGAGTTATTAGTTTAATAAAATAATATTTTGGGCTTTTTCTTAATTATATATAATTTTAGAGCTTTAATTAGCATTTAAAATTGAATATTTAATTAATAAAAGGTTTTAAAATTTATTTATTTAATTTTTATTCTTATTTATATTATTTGAGACTTAGTTGTCATTTTTAATTAATTTTTATCTTTAATTTTTAATTTTGTCGCGTTTTACGTATTTACGTCATCGTTTTACGTCATTACGTCGTAGTGTAATCGTAGTCGTAGCTCGCCTTTTAATTTTCTTTCTCAAACCCAAAAACAACACTAATCCAAACTTTGATTTTACATATTGGCACTCATAATCATACACCTCCTTCGAGAACGAACTTGGAATTTTCGTCTTCACGGTTTTCCTAAATCGTGTCGATTAATACTTTACGCCTTATACTCTCTTTTTCCTAAAAGAAGTATATAAAAACACTACATCAATTTTGGCGCCGCTGCCGGAGAACTGTTTTTGAATTGCCATTATTATTATCGTGTTTGTGTGAGTAGTGCATTTTTGCTTTTCATTTTTGGAAAGCGTAAATAACGTACATACTCATTTTTGTTATTTTTCTCTATTATATTATAGTATCCAAATAAACCGTGTTTAATTTTCCTAAATTAAACACACAACAATCATTTTACTATATTGTAGATATCCCATTATCGTTTTCGTTTTTCTTTGTGAATATTATTAATATATTGTACTACGTATCACAATAAATTTACAATATCTCCAAAAGCGTGAAAACGCAACCTTAATTTGGATTTCATCACTCAATTGTTGTATTCGAATCCAAAGCAAACGTTTAAAGGCAAAATAGATAAATACTTTCGTGAGGCTTAATTTTGATTAACACAAACTATAAGGTGGGTATAAGGCGATTGTATTTCACGACCTAAGGGAAAAAGGCTCTTAAGTGCTTAGCGCCGCCTCGTTTCCCCCGCTTGCTTGTGCGCGTTTTGAGAAAGAGGGCTAATCGAGGATTTGCCGCCCAAGTATTATCTGCGTATATTATATTTGCTTGTTTTTAAGATTAAACCCTCTTGAATGTTTTGGTGTTCCACCAACGTTCTAAAGTCATCGAAAGCATTCACTACACGTGATCGTTTTCATTCTTTGAGGCTCCTTTAATCGAGAAATCGATTTGTAGATTTGAGTCTACGTAATACATTCCAAAATCCAAAAAAAATTAAAAAACAATCAAAAACCAAAAAACTGAAAAATCGAAAAACCACAAAAAGAATCTTCTTTGCTACCCCCATTCTACGCTTAGTGCATGCGCACTCGATCGAAGGATTATTCTAATTCTAGCGGCGCTTCGGAACGACGCAATCGTAATCGAAGGAATCGACGACGTCGACAAGAATTAGAAACCGACATTCCTAATATCGTTGTTGAAGAGACCGTAGACGAGATGGCCGACAATCGTTTGATGATGGAATTGCTCCAAGCGCCCACCGAGGGTTATGGAGACACGATCGTAATTCCCGCTATCGAAGCGGAGAATTTTGAGATTAAGAGCAGAATGCTTTCGTTGATACAAGCTACGAAATTTCGAGGTCGTGAAGCCGATAATCCTCTCGATCATATTTGGAATTTTGATCGTCTTTTGGCCACGAGCAAGTTTAAGAACGTCGACACCGATGTCGTCAAGCTTATGCTTTTTCCGTACTCACTCGTTGGTGCCGCCATGGTACGAGAAAGAGCCACCTAATTCCATAATTACGTGGAAGGATCTCGTTTCCAAGTTCGTTAATCATTTTTTTCCCACCGTCTAAGACGACGTTTTTCAAAAACGAAATTACGAGATTTGAGCAAAAACCGAATGAATCTTTTAGAGACGTGTGGGATCGTTTTAAGGAATTGCTTAGGCAATGTCCTCACCATGGATTTTCCGAGTTGCACCAAATCGATACGTTTTACAACGGTCTTAGTTTTCAAGAACAAGATTCGTTGAATTCCACCGCCGGTGGCAACTTTTTGTGTAAAACTCCGAAAGATGCTTTAATGATTATCGATAATCGATCTAAGGTTTACCAACTCCGCAACGCGCCGAGTGTTGCCAATGTCGCCAATGTTAGTAATTCTAATCGCGACATTGAGAGGGTTGATGCGAAAGTCGACAAGCTAACGAATGTGTTCACGTCTTTTCTCATCGAAATGCAAAAGAAAGACGCTCCCGCTACGGTGAAAGCGGTTGAGACTTCGTGTACGTTTTGTGGTGGACCTCATAATTATTACGAGTGTGCGGCTACGGATGGCCAAACGTCGAATGTGAGTGCGTTAAACAACAATTTTTCTAATCAAAATCAAAATAACGCGGGTCCATCGCAACAAGGCAATTATAACCAACGCAACAATTTTTCGAATCAAAATCGTAACAATTTTCAAGGAAATAATCAACAAGGGAATTTTTCAAATCAAGGTTATAATCAAGGTCGAAATTTGAATTGGCAAAACCCAGATAACAACAACAATCAAGGTAACAATTTTTCGAGTGGTAATCAAGGAAATTTTCAAAGAAGCAATCAAAACCAAGGGAACTTTAATTCAAATCAAAATAGTTCGTCAAATGATTTTCAAAATTACATGAAAGCGAATGAGGCTAATATGAGACGATTAGAGGGAGAAATTGGTACTTTGAAAAACGAATTTTCTAATACTTTGAAAATGCAAAACACGAAGATTGAGCAAGGACAAATCGACATTAAAAAGATGTTTTCGGCTATTATGAACAAAGCCTCGGGTGCTTCATCGAGTTCCTTACCTAGTGACACCATTGCAAATCCGAAGGAACAATGTAAAGCCGCCTCGTCTCGTGGAAAAAGTCGTGTGACTACCCCTTACCTTGATGGATTTCGAGTTGTTCCTTCTTCTCAACCCTCGACTTCTAAGACGCCTTCTTGTTCTAAAGACGATGGGGTGAACGTGGCGACCAAGGAAAAGAGTGCACACCCTCGTGTACTCAAATTCCATCCACGGTTCAAAAAGAGAGTTTTATCGACCTTACCCAAGTAACCCTTGAAGAAACTTGTGCATCGATCCTTCTTAAAAAAACCCAAAAGGCATATGACGAGAAAGGAAAAGGATCCAGGCCAATTTCTATTACCTTGTGATTTTTCCGAGATTGAGGGATGTTTAGCTGATACATAGGTTTTACTAGTTAAAAGTTTGTTTTGTCTCGACTCAGTTCGAATTGAAAAAGGATTAATGTGTGACTCAGTCGTTTTTGGTGAATAAAAAGAAAGGTCGTTGATTATCTATATTAAACTAAAAATGAAAACTTTAAAGTTATAAACTAATAACAAATGAAAACTAATAAAGAAAATCAAGAAAATCAAGAAAACTAAAACTTAATAAAGAAGAAAAATAAAATAAAAATAAATTTTGAAATAAAATAAAATTGAAAATAAAAATAAACTTTCGACTTAAAAATAAAACTTACTAAATAAAAATGAAAGAAATTGGACTATATGGCTACTATAAAACTAAACGAGGCAAATATTAAAGCGGGCACGTAATAAAAGTTAAAACTTAAACTTTTCGATAAAATACTAAAACTAAAATTTGCGGAAAAATATAACTAAAAATAACTGACTTTCAGAATAAAAATTAACACGACTTTCGGATAAAACTAAATCGACACGGAACAAATGTTACACTAGAGGGAACATGTTCCCCATGGGGGAACATACTATTTGGCAGGAAATATATGGAAGCTAGCACGCATGCATGACATCCTGAATAGTTATTCAGAATGTTGACTTGCTATCTTTATTCGGAATATGGTTTTTACCATTGTTATCCGGAATGAAGATTTCGCTCTCCGGAATGTCATGCTAGCCACTATCCGGAATATCAGTTTTTGCCACTATCCGGAATATCAGATTTCACAAGTTATCCGGAATAAAATTTCGCATGCTTATCCGGAATAAGTAAAGATGCTAATCCGGAATATGGAGAACTCTACCTTATTCGGGAAAAGAGGGTTTTCAAAACCGGATAAGAACAAAAATAAGCGAAAATAAAAATAAGCTAAAATCTAAATAAGCACTTAACCAAAACTTTAGCCAAAATGATTTTAAGAAAAAGCTAATAAGCCACAATTTAAAAACTTTAAAAACACTAAATAATCTTAATATTAAAAATCAAATTTTTATAAAAATAAACTATTAAAAACACTTGATTAAAAATAAGAAAATAACACAATAAGCACTAAACACAATAATAAAAAATAATCAAACACATGAAAATCAATAAGCACAATCAACAAACACATCAATTAAACAAAGAACATGATTAAACAAATTACATGATTATCTAAATCAACAAGATTAAAAATGAGAAAGGTAGAATGAGAATGATTGTAAAAAGCTTGAAATTAGATGAAGAATAAAGATTCAAGATTACAAGATTCAAGATTACAAGATTAAAGATTAAAGCTTAAGAACATGAAAAATCTAGAGAGAGAAATTAATTACACCTACTCCTACTCCTAAAACTTGAAAAATAAACTAACTACTAAAATTAACTAACTCCTCCTAATGACATATTAGGAGGGTATTTATAGAAGGAGGGGATGTATTGATGCTTCTCTCTTTCTTTTTGTCTTCTCGTCTTTTAATTTCTTCGTCTTTCTCGACGTTGTCTCGGGATTTGTCGATATGAAATGAACTCGTCTTCTAATTTTCTTCTTTTATTAGATTTGGTTCTTCGACTTCGTTAAACTTCCGTCTTTAGAATTTTTCTTCGATAAATCTTGAGAATGCCTTTGACTTCCGTTCTTTTTGCACTCTTGATCTTTTGACTTCGTCTTTTGTCTTTTTCTTTGATAAAAGCCCGTGAAAGCCCGTGTTTTCTTCCCTTTTCATCTTTTGGTCCTAAAACACAATAAAAACACAAACCACGCATAATTCCGACATTTACGACATTAAATACACGTTTTGGTCTCGTTTTTAATTGTCTTAAGTGGCAAAAGGATGGGTGTTTTCACACCTATCAAATCCTCTACACTTAACCATTGCAATGCCCTCATGCAATGCATTAGTTACAAAGTAACATTTACATTCTCCATCATAATTAACCTACCTTGGCCTTTATTGAATACTAAACACTAAGGAAACTTAAAAAGAGAGAAAATTATAAAATGCTTGAAGGAAGAAACTTGTAAAGAATCTAAGACTTACATTAGGGCTTTGGTTGTCATGAATGTTTATCACCCTCAAGTTTCACGTTCCCCATACTAAGCTTAAAAACGAGATCATTGTTATTATAAGTTAGCAAGCTAACAATCACTCATGTGGCTCAATTATTCACTTAGACTCCCTTATTCCTAGGTGTATCTCTTATATTTTATTGTTGTCTTGAATGATCACGAGGATGCATTGATGACTTATTTCGATAATTTATTAAGGCCGAAAATAAAGTAGGACGATTTAATCAATAGTTAGCTAAAGGACAAAATCTTTTAAAACTGCTTCTCAAAACCTCATAAAGTTCATATCTTGGCATAACTCGTTTCGCGATTTGAGACCTTTCTCGGATCGATATTTGGCATTGACTTCATAATTCGAATATTGAGAGATGATCTTGAAATAATGGTCTTCTCTTCATAATAGGAATTTCTTCACTTGAAGTTTTTGAGAGATTCTTCAAACTTGGACCACGACTTCTTTATTTTTCTCCAATCTTTATTTGGATTTTGATATACAACGATCCACCTCCTTTTAGGACTTGGATCTATTTATCCTCATACCTTGCTAGGGTCTTTTCGGATAGACTTCTCTATGATCTTTAGGGGTGTATTTGCTTTTCGTCGTGTGTCTCGATCCTTCATATTGATTTTTGATAAATGATTCTTCACATCACTTTGGATCTTTAGCAACAAAATGTAGCCCTCATGCCTTGTTAGGGCCTTTTCGGACTCGCCAATCTTCGCATCCCACTTCAATAAGTTATGCCTTGGCCATGAACTTTAATTAATACCGAGCAACTTTTAAACGATCTTGTGCTAGAAGCTAAGTAACTTTTCAAATCGTACAACCTTACTTATTGCAATAATTTATTAACAAGCGATGGGAGAAAAAGCTCATAATTAACTCACATAAATTCATGAAAGAGTACATAACTTATAATTGACTATATCATCTCTCGTTCTCCACAATTTAAAATCTCAAGGAATGAGACTCGTGGATGCTTAGCCTATTAAATCAAAGTTTTGGGTTTTCAAGTCATCTATAGGATCTTGCAACTTCTTGGACTTTTTCAAGTTTAAATTTTGCATTTTAAAGTTCCCTTGATAAACGACTTTCTAGGATCAATTATAGGAACTTGCGAAAAGTTCTTGTTCTTAACCCGTATGAGTTAAGACTTTCACGTTTTAAAGTTCCCTATATAAAAGTCTATCCAAACTTGATTTAAACACGTTAAGGATACTAGCTAGAGTAGACATCAAATAAGTAAACTTGGGTTGAGTCAAAAGATTCACGACGGGCCTAATATATCAAAGACATCTAAACTCATTAAAATCATTTTATTAAAATAAATAACAATAACAAAGAAAAATACTAATAGGCCAAAATAGATCAAAAGTTTTGAAAAATGTCGAAAAATCAATTTTCCGGTTAAAATGAGGAAAAATTCATGGAAAAGCCCACTTAACTTCGATAGAAGTCCCCCTACACTTAATATAAACATTGTCCTCAATGTTTAAGCATGTGAGAGTAAACTCCCCTACACTTAGGATATTGTGCACGTTGTTTAAATCTTGCTAAGGAAGAGACAACTAAAGTGATTCCTTTTTTAATATTGAAGAATATAAAATAGTGAATCAGAAGAGTTTAGGATAGAACCGGGAAGACGGGTACACGGAATCACGGGTCTTCAAAAGTCATCAAAAGTGAATCTTTGAAGCTCCAATCCCTGCACATCATAAGAAAGAAAACAACAAATATCAACGGGGCTCCCCTACACTTATTATAAAAACGGATAAAAAGGATAGATTATCGGGTTGCCTCCTGAGAAGCGCTTGTTTTTGTTAACCTAGTCACGAGCCTGACTCGACCCCGAATTAAATGGTCCATGGGGAAGCCTCTAATGTAATACCGGGATCAAAAATCTTGTCCTCGGTCCCGGAGGAACATAATAAATGAGAGGCAGGAGGATAAGTCTTGAAGTGTAGAAAAGTCCTCATAACATACGAAAAGTATGTGAAATCATGATCCACGGGAGGTGGGGTGGGTAAAGGAAGCAAATTTTTATCCTACCAAGACATTTGATGCTCACTAAGCGGCAAAGCCGTAAAGGTATCAATCATAGAATGGTCAATGTCACCTCCCGGGTCAAAGCACTCATCCTTAGTAATGGTGTCTAAGGTATGGGATAAAAGGTGCTCAGGAGGGGGACTTGGGGCAATATCTTCATGCATCAAAGTATCAATAAGAATATCCCCCTCCGTGTCATCATTATCAATACCCGGAGGTATTGAGAGAATTCGATTTCTTCCATAAATGTGTCATTATTCTCAACTGGAGTAAGAGACGGGGGTAAAGACTCGGTAATAGGAGTAGAATTCAACGCTTCAATTTCAGCAATAAGAAGATGAACTTTCAATAGTTTGTTGCGAATAATAACGTCTTCCACCTCATCTAAAAGACCAAGTTCATTGGTGAACTTCTCGTAAGTCAGAGAGAATAAATCAACATTTCCCTCATCTCCCGGAGGAGGTTGAGAAATTTCAAAAGTGAAATTCTCATAGCATGGAGAAAAATCATCATAGCGACCTCGTTCGTAAGCTCAACAAAAGTCGGTACATCACAAATCTCCTCAAATAAGTTGTCGAGACCAAATTCACTAATCTCACTCGATGTATCACAATCCTTAGATGCATTTGGGATATCGAGAGAAGGAATTACAATTGCACTAGGATGTTGAGCAAAAAGATCATTCCAAGAAATATTATTCTCATCATCATCATCATCATAATAGTATGGACGCACAATATAGCACTAAGATTAGATACTTGCTCTTGTTGATTATCCTCATGACATTTCTCGAGATATTTATTGAAACATTCATTAATTTTAAGAACTTGATTCAAAAGAGTGGCTAGTGGCTCATTAGGAATTGCAAAAGAGGGTTGATGATCGAGGGAGTATTGTGGGGGCTCAAAATTTTGAAAACCGGAATTATAGCACGGATGTGGCTCATAATAATTCATCGGCTGAGAAAAATTGGAACACGGATTTGGCTCATAATAATTCATCGGTTGAGAAGAATGAGGACACGGATTTGGCTCATAATAATTCATCGGTTGACAAGAAAAGCTATCGTGAGGGCCCCCACAACTATTGCAACACGGGTATTGAGAAAAACCAGGTGCGTTTTGTGGATAGCTATTACCATTGTTATAATTGTAACCCGGTTCTTGCTTGTCATGAGACGGGTATCGAATCGGACACGAAACATGCCAATGAGAATCGCTTCCACAATATATGCAAGAGGGGGGAGTAAGTGCATTAGAAGCAAAGGATGAGTTAATCGAATTGCACGAGGGACAAAATCCAAATTGTGTATTGTCGATATCATTTCCGCACCGCTCACATGTACACCAATGACATGTTTGAAAACCATGCAATGGTCTCCCACACCCTACGCAATAGACATACGAATCAACGAAGAATTAAAAATAAGAAGGGTTGAGAAAAAGAATTAAACACAATAGAGGATTAAGAGGAATATTTTTGGTGCAAAACTTTTGAAAAGAAATGCTTTTTATAATTTTTCAAATGTTTTTGGATTTTTGAAAGTTTTGATTTTTAGGATTTTTTTTTTTTGAAAAATTTTGAAAATTTTGACAATTTTGACAAGAAAAGTAACGTTCAAAAGTGAACGAATCCCAAAATCCAATGCGTCTCTCACAAAAAACCGTTAATCTTCACAAAAAGAGCCGGCAGCGACGCCATTTGATACATAGGTTTTACTAGTTAAAAGTTCGTTTTGTCTCGACTCGATTCGAATTGAAAAAGGATTAATGTGTGACTCAGTCGTTCTTGGTGAATAAAAAGAAAGGTCGTTGATCATCTATATTAAACTAAAAATGAAAACTTTAATGCTATAAACTAATAACAAATGAAAATTAATAATGAAAATAAAGAAAATCAAGAAAAATAAAACTTAATAAAGAAGAAAAGTAAAATAAAAATAAATTTTGAAATAAAATAAAAGTGAAAATAAAAATAAATTTTCGACTTAAAAATAAAACTTACTAAATAAAAATGAAAGAAATTGGACTATATGGCTACTATAAAAGTAAACGAGGCAAATATTAAAACGGGCACTTAATAAAGTTAAAACTTAAACTTTCCAATAAAATACTAATACTAAAATTTGCGGAATTTCGGAATAAAAATTAACACGACTTTCGGATAAAACAAAGTCGACACGGAACAAATGTTACACTAGAGGGAGCATGTTCCCCATGGGGGAACATACTTTGGCGGGAAATATCTGGAAGCTAGCAAGCATGCATGACATCCTGAATAGTTATTCGGAATGTTGACTTGCTATCTTTATTCGGAATATGATTTTTACCATTGTTATTCGGAATGAAGATTTCGCTATCCGAAATGTCATGCTAGCCACTATCCGGAATATCAATTTTTGCCACTATCCGGAATATCAGATTTCACAAGTTATCCGAAATAAAATTTTGCATGCTTAGCCGGAATAAGTAAAGATGCTAATCCGAAATATGGTGAACTGTAACACCCCATTTTGATAAATGGAATGTCACGCGTAATTATGGCGTGTCATCAAAGCATGCAGGGTAATATGTACTAAACATACATGACCATAGGGAAAACCGGAATCAAACATCGGTTCCCAAACATAAGCCCAAAACATAAATAAAGTAAATGAACAAAAAGGAAGACTAAACAAGCATAAATATGAAGGCAAGAGGAGAAGGCATCTAAGGTAGCTCCCATCCTATGCGTGTCCTCCAAATGCTCCAGTCAGTCCTTGAGTACCTGCCGTTTTGGGACATGGAAAGGAAAGTAACGGCTGAGCAAAACGCTCAGTGCACGGATATAGACATAGTATGAATGACTAAAACATGATAAAGACTTAATAGCAACGTAAATGTATAAGTCCTGGAAAACCTGGAACATGTTCATAAAATTGGTTTTATAGTTTGAAAAGCCTTATGTTTATCTTATGAAAACTGTTTAACATATTTTACCATTAGCCAATATAGGTCATGAAAATCCACCGTGCATGAATAATTGGATGGGTGACCTCATCACGCAAATTAGAGGGGCTGCCTCTAATTTAATATATTGGTTTGGGTAGGAGGGATCAACTCCTTGTGAAGGATGCAAGGCACACACCACATTCACACCGAGTAATCTGCTGAAAACATGTAACTAGGATGCACCCATACGCCCCACATGATAAATATAATAATATGGCCAAAAGCTGAAGGGACGTCACGAGCAATCACTCCGCCGTGGTGAAGTCATAACATCAGTGCCTCTAATGTTATGGTTATGGTACCTCCATAACTAGGTGAAACTGGTCATGCATGTAAATGGCTATAGGTATTCTAAATTAAACATAAGCAAGTCAAACATATAAACTTATACTACGGGAAAACATTTGGCTGCATACGGGGAATCCTAATAAGGAAAGAATGTCCATACTGAAAGGACGGGAATCCGTACCTTATGTCCAGTGAACGAAGAAGACGAACGGAAGAGAGTCCTACTTCGGTATCACTAGTGCTACATAAATACATACGTGTATAAGTATCTGATTACTGAATACGTAACTGGTTTAATGTTATGTCTTAGCTTATTTTATACGTTCATGTCATGTTTTACTGTTTTAAGCTTTATACTGAATTTATCTTATATTCTGTCTATTCTGATTAAGTATTACTTGTATTTCATGTATTATCATACTTGATGTGTAATAATAAGTAACTTTCTAAAAATAGCAGGTTTCCTAAAATAGAAAGTTTCCAAAAATAGAAAGTTGCTAAAAAAAGAATTACTGCTTAAAATAGATAAGTTTCCAAAAATAGAAAGTTACCAAAAAATAAGAATTACTGCTTAAAATAGATAAGTTTCCATAAATAGATTAGCTGCCTTAATTCAATAAGTTTCTAAAAAATAGAAGGTTTCCATAATTAGATATAAGCTGGTTAATTAAGCTAATAATATAAGCTAAGTGTTTTCTGATTAATATTCGAAGTCATGAGATTATAAAGTATAGTTTATTAATTATTCATGTGAATTAAATAAACTATATGTTAAAGTATTTAATTAAATATAACATTATTTTAATTAAATAAAGGTATAAATACTTAGATTAAAACATGTATTATTAACTATTAATAATATAACCTAAGTCATGTAAATTAACTAATTATAAGTCATGGTTTTAATAATTAATTAATTATATAATCTAATAATAAATACTTAGGTTAAAAATCCATGTATTATTAATTAATAATAATAAACCTAAGTCCATGCTTATTTAAATTAATTATCTAGCATATTAAATTAATTTGATTAATCTTGTAACAATTAATCTTGTAGTAATAAGTCGTATTTTATTAATTTAATTTACCTTGTAAAATTAATAAACATGTAAAGCTAATTAACTTGTAAAAATAATAACACGTACTCTTGTATTATTTTATTAAAATGCGTCGTAAATCAAACCCGTGAAAAGCCATGAAAACGTGTTGTGTTTTACAAATAAGCCGAACCAAACAGCCCCTTAAAAGTTTATGAAACTGTTATCCAAACACCCCCCCCCCCCCCCCCCCCCCTTGACTGATTATAAACCCACAACCAAACATCCCCTTACTGCCAGTTTTCCCACTGGCAGTTATATGTTTCCCCTGCTTGTTTAAAAATTCCCACCGACAGGCTAAACCTGTCCAACCCGTGGGTTCCCACTGGCAGACTACACCCAAACACCCCCTGTTAGGCCACTGTTTCCACTGTTAAGCCAAGCGCACCCCTGCTGACTGCAGGGGTTGCGGCTGAAGGGGAAAAACGACCATCGAGGGTCTAGGACTCTCGGTTAACGTGCATATCCAAACCCAAACAGTAACCCCATTACCCGCATAGTTTAAACTTGTAATTAACGTGTTTATCAATTAATTATCCGGATGCTAGATCAATTAATGAAGGAACAAAATAGAATAAAAAACAAACAAGATTAGGGTTTTCTTACTTGCGTTTCTAGGGTTTAGGAATTAACACGAATCACATCTTGTTCTTGATCAAGCCCTGATGATTTCCCCCTGGTTTCTTGATGTTGGTCGACGTCAAAGAGAACAAGGAAACGAAGTGGCGGTTGTTTTCTATGTTTTAGGGTTTTATGGAATGTTTAAGTGTTGTCTAAAAAAAAGAAACTACTCCTCCCGTCTTTTTGATATACACGGCACAAACACACTTGGGCCTTGAGCCCAAGTCCTTCCTTTTCTTATTTGTCTAAAACAGCCCCCAAATAAACATTATACTTATATGTTTGTATTATTCGTTTAATAAAACGTACGCGATTAATTAAACACATATTCGGTTTCTTGTAAAAATTATGTCGTGAAATATCTTGTAATAACTTCATGTGTTATAAGTAATATTAATTTCGTAGTACTTGTCGTATTACTTTAAATCTACGTAATAAGAATAATCGTGTCTAATTTTCGTGTTTACGTGTTACGTAGTTTAAGTGATTTAATTAGTTATCTATCGTGACATAATATATTTATTCGTGTTCGTAATAATATATATACGTAACTAATATTATCTCTTGATTAAATTACGTTCATGATTTCATGATCGTATCTTCATGATTATAATTATTATTGGAATAATTATCGTGTGTTCATACGTAATAAATACTTATCGTGTTCTAACACGTACGTAATACTTAAAATTCTTATTCGTGAACGTAAACATGCTATAAAAGGAAAGTTTTAATCTAGTACGTACGATTTAATGGGTACTATTCATGGTAAAAGCATGCGGGGTTTTACAACTCTTCCCCCCCTAAAAAGAATAATTCGTCCCCAAATTATAGATAACGTAAATTGAAAGAGAAACATACCCGAATCAACTGAGAGGGTATGTAAGATAAGTGAACGTCCAAGTGACCTGGCAGAAGGAACGCGGAACGTGGCATGTCTTGAAGGGACATGGAACGTGACGTAACTGAAGGGACATATCTAATTGATAAGAGAAAAACGGATAAGAAGTCCGGATGAACTTGTCGTTTCCGAGTGGCTTCCTTCTTGGAACGGTTTCTTCTCAAGGTTTTGACGTCATGATAAATCTTGGTCCTCCTGACCTTGACTTGAAAAAATACGAAAACAAGTTATTGGTTATCAACGTAAGATGGATCCCCTGAATTCAATCGAGGGAATAAGAATTAACGTGCAAGGGTAACTGAACGTTACGATGCAAGACAATCTTACTTAACTGATAATTAGAAACGATGCGCGAGACATAAAGAAACGTAATACGTGAAAAATTTTGAACGTGATACGTGAAAAATTTTGAACGTGCTACGTGGAGATATGGTGAGTGTAGTATGAGTAAACATATCTTGATCATGATATGAGAACGTGGAATGAACATGACATGTGAAACATATCGTGAACATAGAATATGATGGCGGTAAGCCAAATGCTACAAGGTGAGACATAGAATATGACGAGAAACGTCTATATGAGGATAGGGAGTTATACTAAACTTGGGTTTGGTCTCTCAAGTTCTTGCAAAACTTCCTAGAACGAAAATGAACGTAAAATCGTAAGCCCAGATACGATCATGAACGTGAATAGTGTCATGAACGCGAGCGCGAAAGCAAGTCGTGGAATTATAATGAAGACGTGAAGTAAATAAGGAGTACCATTATGAATCTTTGTCTGACCTGATAACTGAGGAATTGCCAAGTGATCGGATAAGCCTTTGTTGGAACATGTCCGATCAGTCTGTTGGTTCTGCAATCCTTGCGGATGTAAGGACTCTGCAAACTTGATCAAACTGTTTACAATAACCCAGATAGCATCATGCTTCTCCTGAGTTTGCGTTAATCTGGTAACCAAAATCCGTGGGGATCTTGTCCCATATTCAATTCACAATTTCAAAGGATGAAAACATCCCAGTTTGTTGGTGTCCTACCTTAGCCTGTTGGTATGTCAGGTACATAGATATGGACGTAGCTGTATCCTGCTTCGTAGAAACTTGATACATAGAAGGTTGCGAAACTCTGAGTCTCTGAATCTAGACTTCTCCTAGCATAGGATTTTCTAGAACACCTAATGTAGTGTAGGGTTCTCTCCTTTACGCATAAGCAGAGTCATGGTAAGATTAACCGTAGAAACCAATGTGATTCAGCGTGTCACTGTAATCAACCAAAATTGATATTGGAAAAAAAATTTCCAGGTAAAAATTCTCTTGTCATAGAATTTGGAACATAGTGCAGATATGATCTTCCTGTTCTTCTCTAGGCTTAGAGGAAATTAGGTTATCCTCAATGAAAACACTAATGAATTTGCTATGAGTTCATGGAAACTCATTCTTATAATGCCGTTTGGAGCATTGATCAGATAATTCAAGATCATAAATCTAGCTTGACCGAGTCGTGTACGAATAGCAGTCATGGACATGTCCTGCTCTTTCACTCGTCACTGTTGGCACCATGATCATGAGTTCGATCTTGGAAAAGTGATTAACACTATAAGGTCGATTGGACATGTTGTCAATGCGTGGAGGAGAATAACTGTTATGAATGGTGATTTATTTAAATCGATGGTAGTCGACAAAAAATCTCATGGTACCGTCCTTCTCCTTGAAGGTTCTTCTGAAATATATGGGAAGATTTTGGAATAATCAACTGGCTATGCGTAAAAGGACTTAAGTAGTCGTGTCTTACTGAAAGCTAGAAAATTTTAGCGACCATTGCTAACAACACACATGCTTGTAAGCATAGATAATTTGTACAGATTTTCCTGATGGAAAATCAAGCTGAATGTATTCAGGAGCCTGAACATTACTGTACATCATTATGAATCGTAGCATGGTGTGTTGTTCATAGTCCATAATTAGGATAAAATTCATCTCGTGTCTGTCCGAGGAAATGCGTTAGCAGCTTGGATCTCATCATTAAGCTGAAGGAAAACCTTTCGTATACGTGGGAATACGAAAGGCGTCCTTCATGGTCATGAATATATGAAATATGGTGAAAGAAATAAAAGTGACATCGGCAACGTGACAGTTCTCACTGATGTGCCGGTAATGGTATTGAAATTCTTGTGGCCTGATTAATACATGGCACAACAAAATGGATATACCCTTGGAGGGTACCCTGAATTTCTTAGAAATGTTCCATAGTTGGACGTGAGTCATGTGTCTTGACTCATGTCTTGGAACTATAAGCATGACATATGTCTCGACTGGTGTCTTGACATGTGTCTTCAAAAAGTACACGTGAGACATGTGTCTTGACTGATGTCTTGACGTGTGTCTCGAGACGTAAAACAATAGAACTACAATATTAGGTTATTATGCCAGACTTGGCGGATCGGTTGGACTACTGATCCTTTGTGTGTCTGATCACGTCTGCGGCCGGAGCCTCGGTTGCGATTTCTAGGATAGTTTCTGTCATAGTGGTGGTTACTATCGTCCTGTCTGTCAGTTCCATGACGGTCATTCTCATGACCGTGTTTCATGTAACTATTCAGCTGAGTGGCCGGCTGGTACCCGGTTTGCACTCATATGGCTGAAATGACAGTCGAATGACGTGTGACATGTAACTAAGAATTAGGGACAATGATTGATGGAAATCGTCTGATGGTGAAGCATCTTCTCGTTCAATTGCTTTGCTCTGACGCCTTTGTCTTCGTCTTGCAGGATCTCCAGGTTGTGAACAGCATCCGCAACTCGTAGCGTCTCCGAACGTTAGCAGCATCAACCTTTAGTAACATCCCCAAGTTATGAGCGGCATCAATAATTTATAGAGTATCGGCAAGTGGAAGTATGCACATGAAATAAGGTACATGAAGTATACATGGAATGTACATGAAATGATCGGTATGGGGTCGATCATTTGTCATGCTTTAAGGAAAGTATATCGGTTAAACGGTTAGGAAAACCATCATGACAACCTGGCAGTATTAGCATAGACATAATTCTGGTTGTATCGAGAAACGTTAAAGCATGGTTACACAAAATTCAACGATGATTTGCCTCACAGCATGGTCAATGAAAACCAACCATGACTATCATGAAAGAAGGATTCAATGAAATCCACCAATGTCTTGCATGAAAGCATAAATAACAAAAGAGGCGTAAGACGTAATCAACATGAAGACGGAATTATCATGAAGAAACATGAAACCATCTATCATGAAGGAGTGTATAACATAATCAGCATGAAACTGAAGTTAACCATGACAGTATGAAAACATATTTGACATAAAAACATAGTAACTTATGAGGGGACATGAAAAAAATTTATGCCAATAAATCATGAGAAAAATTTTATGCATGAAAAACAGTGCATGAATGCGTAATATAGTTTGTAAAAACCTTTATATGTGCGAGGGGACGCCTATGGGTCAGTCCCAAAACAAAAGACTCGGCGAGGGGACGCCTATGGGTCGGTCCCAAAGTTAAAAGTTTCGATAAAAGCACATGCGACTAAATAGGGCCAGTCCTGTACCAACCATTACTTAGTCATAATCCCTGCAACAAAGATACATGAAACATAAATAAATGAAACTCATCTGTCAAAATTTATCAGAAGAAATTTTATGTGACTAATTATGAACTATTTAGGTTCAATCCACATAGTCATAATTTACGAGGAACGTCATGCATGAAACAATGACCCATAACTAAATATGAATGGCGGTTGTCCATCCATATTAGTACAACAATATCGATGAAAACATCAAGGTTAAAACCTCAAGGTGCTGAAAACATCATGGTTAAAACAACAATGCGCTGAAAACATCAATACGTAGAATAACAAACGTTGGCTTAGGAAGCTTCTGGTGACTACCCACTAGTCACAGGTCGAGTTTTAGAGCCTACAGGTCGAAGCCTTGTCTCTGATACCATAATTGTAACACCCTATTTTGATAAATGGAATGTCACGCGTAATTATGGCGTGTCATCAAAGCATGCAGGGTAATATGTACTAAACATACATGACCATAGGGAAAACCGGAATCAAACATCGGTTCCCAAACATAAGCCAAAAACATAAATAAAGTAAATGAACAAAAAGGAAGACTAAACAAGCATAAATATGAAGGCAAGAGGAGAAGGAATCTAAGGTAGCTCCCATCCTATGTGTGTCCTCCAAATGCTCCAGTCAGTCCTTGAGTATCTGCCGTTTTGGGACATGGAAAGGAAAGTAACGGCTGAGCAAAACGCTCAGTGCACGGATATAGACATAGTATGAATGACTAAAACATGATAAAGACTTAATAGAAGCGGAAATGTATAAGTCCTGTAAAACCTGGAACATGTTCATAAAACTGGTTTTATAGTTTGAAAAGCCTTATGTTTATCTTATGAAAACTGTTTAACATATTTTACCATTAGCCAATATAGGTCATGAAAATCCACCGTGCATGAATAATTGGATGGGTGACCTCATCACGCAAATTAGAGGGGCTGTCTCTAATTTAATATATTGGTTTGGGTAGGAGGGATCAACTCCTTGTGAAGGATGCAAGGCACACACCACATTCACACTGAGTGATCTGCTGAAAACATGTAACTAGGATGCACCCATACGCCCCACATGATAAATATAATAATATGGCCAAAAGCTGAAGGGACGCCACGAGTAATCTCTCCGCCGTGGTGAAGTCATAACATCAGTGCCTCTAATGTTATGGTTATGGTACCTCCATAACTAGGTGAAACTGGTCATGCAGGTATATGGCTATAGGTATTCTAAATTAAACATAAGCAAGTCAAACATATAAACTTATACTACGGGAAAACATTTGGCTGCATACGGGGAATCCTAATAAGGAAAGAATGTCCATACTGAAAGGACGGGAACCGTACCTTATGTCCAGTGAACGAAGAAGACGAACGGATGAGAGTCCTACTTCGGTATCACTAGTGCTACATAAATACATACGTGTATAAGTATCTGATTACTGAATACGTAACTGGTTTAATGTTATGTCTTAGCTTATTTTATACGTTCATGTCATGTTTTACTGTTTTAAGCTTTATACTGAATTTATCTTATATTCTGTCTATTCTGATTAAGTATTACTTGTATTTCATGTATTATCATACTTGATGTGTAATAATAAGTAACTTTCTAAGAATAACAGGTTTCCTAAAATAGAAAGTTTCCAAAAATAGAAAGTTACCGAAAAAAAGAATTACTGCTTAAAATAGATAAGTTTCCAAAAATAGAAAGTTACCAAAAAAAAAAGAATTACTGCTTAAAATAGATAAGTTTCCAAAAATAGAAAGTTTCCATAAATAGATTAGCTGCCTTAATTCAATAAGTTTCTAAAAAAATAGAAGGTTTCCATAATTAGATATAAGCTGGTTAATTAAGCTAATAATATAAGCTAAGTGTTTTCTGATTAATATTCTAAGTCATGAGATTATAAAGTATAGTTTATTAATTATTCATGTGAATTAAATAAACTATATGTTAAAGTATTTAATTAAATATAACATGATTTTAATTAAATAAAGGTATAAATACTTAGGTTAAAACATGTATTATTAACTATTAATAATATAACCTAAGTCATGTAAATTAATTAATTATAAGTCATGGTTTTAATAATTAATTAATTATATAATCTAATAATAAATACTTAGGTTAAAAATCCATGTATTATTAATTAATAATAATAAACCTAAGTCCATGCTTTATTTAAATTAATTATCTAGCATATTAAATTAATTTAATTAATCTTGTAACAATTAATCTTGTAGTAATAAGTCGTGTTTTATTAATTTAATTTACCTTGTAAAATTAATAAACATGTAAAGCTAATTAACTTGTAAAATAATAACACGTACTCTTGTATTATTTTATTAAAATGCGTCGTAAATCAAACCCGTGAAAACCCATGAAAACGTGTTGTGTTTTACAAATAAGCCGAACCAAACAGCCCCTTAAAAGTTTATAAAACTGTTATCCAAACACCCCCCCCCCCCTGACTGATTATAAACCCACAACCAAACATCCCCTTACTGCCAGTTTTCCCACTGGCAGTTATATGTTTCCCCTGCTTGTTTAAAAATTCCCACCGACAGGCTAAACCTGTCCAGCCGTGGGTTCCCACTGGCAGACTACACCCAAGCACCCCCTGTTAGGCCACTGTTTCCACTGTTAAGCCAAGCGCACCCCTGCTGACTACAGGGTTGCGGCTGAAGGGGAAAAACGCCCACCGAGGGTCTAGGACTTTCGGTTAACGTGCAGATCCAAACCCAAACAGTAACCCCATTACCCGCATAGTTTAAACTTGTAATTAACGTGTTTATCAATTAATTATCCGGATGCTAGATCAATTAATAAAGGAACAAAATAAAATATAAAACAAACAAGATTAGGGTTTTCTTACTTGCGTTTCTAGGGTTTAGGAATTAACACGAATTACATCTTGTTCTTGATCAAGCCCTGATGATTTCCCCCTGGTTTCTTGATGTTGGTCGACGTCAAAGAGAACAAGGAAAAGAAGTGGCGGTTGTTTTCTATGTTTTAGGGTTTTATGGAATGTTTAAGTGTTGTCTAAAAAAAAGAAACTACTCCTCCCGTCTTTTTGATATACACGACACAAACACACTTGGGCCTTGAGCCCAAGTCCTTCCTTTTTCTTATTTGTCTAAAAGAGCCCCCAAATAAACATTATACTTATATGTTTGTATTATTCGTTTAATAAAACGTACGCGTTTAATTAAATACGTATTCGGTTTCTTGTAAAAATTATGTCGTGAAATATCTTGTAATAACTTCATGTGTTATAAGTAATATTAATTTATGTAGTACTTGTCGTGTTAATTTAAATCTACGTAATAAGAATAATCGTGTCTAATATTCGTGTTTACGTGTTACGTAGTTTACGTGATTTAATTAGTTATCTATCGTGACATAATATATTTATTCGTGTTCGTAATAATATATATACGTAACTAATATTATCTCGTGATTAAATTACGTTCATGATTTCATGATCGTATGTTCATGATTATAATTATTATTGGAATAATTATCGTGTGTTCATACGTAATAAATACTTATCGTGTTCTAACACGTACGTAATACTTAAAATTCTTATTCGTGAACGTAAACATGTTATAAAAGGAAAGTTTTATCTAGTACGTACGATTTAATGGGTACTATTCATGGTAAAAGCATGCGGGTTTTACATGAACTCTACCTTATTCGGGAAAAGAGGATTTTTAAACCCGGATAAGAACAAAAATAAGCAAAAATAAAAATAAGCTAAAATCTAAATAAGCACTTAACAAAAAGTTTAACCAAAATGATTCTAAGAAAAAGCTAATAAGCCATAATTTAAAAACTTTAAAAACTTTAAAAACACTAAATAATCTTAATATTAAAAATCAACTTTTTATAAAAATAAACTATTAAAAACACTTGATTAAAAATAAGAAAATAACACAATAAGCACTAAACACAATAATCAAAAATAATCAAACACATGAAAATCAATAAGCACAATCAACAAACACATCAATTAAACAAAGAACAGGATTAAACAAACTACATAATTATCTAAATCAACAAGATTAAAAATGGGAAAGGTAGAATGAGAATGATTGTAAAAAGCTTGAAATTAGATGGAGATTAAAGATTCAAGATTACAAGATTAAAGATTAAAGCTTAAGAACATGAAATAAATCTAGAGAGAGAAATTAATTACACCTACCCCTACTCCTAAAACTTGAAAAATAAACTAACTACTAAAATTAACTAACTCCTCCTAATGACATATTAGGAGGGTATTTATAGGAGGAGGGGATGTCTTGATGCTTCTCTCTTTCTTTTTGTCTTCTCGTCTTTAATTTCTTCGTCTTTCTCGACGTTGTCTCGGGATTTGTTGATATGAAATGAAATCGTCTTCTAATTTTCTTCTTTTATTAGAATTGGTTCTTCGACTTCGTTAAACTTCCGTCTTTAGACTTTTTCTTCGATAAATCTTCAGAATAGGCCTTTGACTTCCGTTCTTTTTGCACTCTTGATCTTTTGACTTCGTCTTTTGTCTTTTTCTTCGATAAAAGCCCGTGAAAGCCCGTGTTTTCTTCCCTTTTCATCTTTTGGTCCTAAAACACAATAAAAACACAAACCACACATAATTCTAACATTTATGACATTAAATACACGTTTTGGTCTCGTTTTTAATTGCTTTAAGTGGTAAAAGGATGGGTGTTTTCCCAGCCATCATTAGCCCTTGCCGATTTAGGTGCTAGCATCAATCTTATGCCTCATTCTCTATGGAAATTGATGAGATTGCCTTCACTTACCCCCACGAACATGACAATCGAGCTTGAAAATTGTACACCATTAATACCAATTGGAATAACTGAGGATGTCTATGTCAAAGTTGGAAAGTTTGCTTTTCCCGCGGATTTCGTTATATCCGATTACGAGTGTGATCCTAAATGTCCCATTATTTTAGGCCGACCATTTTTATCGACGGCTCGAACCGTAATAGACGTCCACGAGGGGAGACTTATTATGAGATATGGGGAGGATAAAATGGACTTTTTCGCAAATACATCCCAAGTGTCTAATGATCATGAAAAAACCGAGATATCAAAACCTAATGTTTCAAATTCTAATGATTTCAAAATGTTAACTTTAGCGGAAAATATGAGGCTTAATGCATGTTTGAAAGAATTAAGAAAAACGGTTTTAAAGATGATGATTTTAACGATAAGGAATGCGTGTACCTAATTCAAAAGGGTATGCGTAGATTTATGGATGAAAAATCACTTTGGGATATATTTGGCGAGACAACTGAAACACCAATTCCGAAGGGCGACGTTAGTGCCATCACGACAATGACAAAAATGGACTCGTCTTCACCACCTTCGAAGGACCACGTCTTTGAGGCTTCAACTTCTAACTCCATCGAAGTGCCTCCTTTTCCTAGCCCAACACCCGTTGAGGCTAAAGGTTTCATCGACATCGATCCTCTCGTCATAGAAAAGTCACCTAAGAATAGTCATTCGACTTGTAAGACCATGGTTGTGAGTGCTCACATCGACTCTTTCTTTGATGATGACGATGGCGATTTTGCCGAGATAGATCACGTACTTCGAAATCCACATGCCATTTTTGAGGATTCTCCCAAAAAGACCTCTTCACATGTGAAGTACGATGATTACGAGTTTGATCCGAGATTGAGGAAATCATTGAACGAGAGCTAGCTCTTTTGCCTCCACTTCCACCTACAAGTGAGGTCGATCTTTCCAAAATCGAGGATAAACTAACTGAGTTGGAACATATTATTTTCAATGACGAACCAACTCATGTGACCAAAAATCCCATTCTCGAGGAGTTACCTAATCAACACTCCTCAATTTAGAATTACGTTTACCACATTCGTGAGGATTTAACTTATCAACAATCTCCACAAATGAATGATGGTTTCGTGCTTGATCGTGATCTTTTCGAGAGAGTTTCTAAGATACTCAAGGAGGGGGAATGACAAACCTTGGTTTGACAAGCCTATCTTTGATGAAGAAATCGATGAGATCGACGTTCATGAGGATGACGAGTATGTAGACCCCGAGGGGGCGGTGTTCTTTGTTGATCGACGTTTTGAGGACTTATACAATCCACCACCCCCTAACCGCGACTTAAATGTGAGGATTTTTAGCGCGACTAATTTTGAATTTGACACGCCAAATATTTTCGACATTATTAAATCGGGTTTTCATAAAGAGTTTTTAAACGATGAAAAAGGAAAAGATTTTAAAAACGATTTAAAAGATTTTTCTAAATGTCTAAATCTGCCATCACATCGTGTTATGAGTACTACCATCTCGGCTACTCCTTTTGACGATGGTGTGCGTGGTTTTAGTGTGGGGGAAGCCCCTTATGTTCCCTCACATTTCTCCACCGAGGACGAGATTTACGATCCCAGAATTGCTTGTAAAGGGAAATCTCCGTCTTCTACCGATGTAATAAATGGAAAATCTTTCTATTTGCTTGGTGTGAGTCTACCTCGAGTAGCTCATAAGTTTGCCTTACCCATTGCCCCACCTTTCTATTTCTCATCTCTTTTCTTCTACCCCTTTGGGGTTTTGGCACGTGTTGAAGTAGCGTTGTTTCGTCTTTCATCCAAAAACGAGGACGCTATCTTTGACCCCGGTATACATATATGGGTTTTTAAGTACTCCACGTACTTTTGGGCATTGTTTATCATGTAAGCCCCACCAAAAATGACCAAACCATGATTATCCCTAAATGATCACATTTATGGGGATTCGAGTCGAGCTTTTGACTCGGTTATCAAAAACAAGGTGCCTCGTGGGGGATTCTCATGCTTATCCTTGTAAATATTATCGTTTTTCTAGTAGTGTAACGAGGGGACTTGTGCTCTTCCAACCTTTGTTCCGTGGTTGTTTGTGATTGTGATTTATTAGGTTCATCATCATCATTGAAGCCTCTCGTGTTCGTTTTACGGATCACTCGAGCTTCGATCGTTGCCTTTGGAGATTCCGATATCCGATGATATCCTTTTATGTTCTAACGTTTATCTTATTAGCTTAATTCATAAACGACTTATAGGTTATTCATTTTACCCTTTCCATGCTCGAGATTAAGCATTCGACTTCGTCTCTAGTATGGGGGTGTTTTTCACCCCTAGACACAAAACATTGAGGACAATGTTTAGTTTTAGTATGGGGGTGAGTAGATACTTCACCTTGCTTACATCACCACGCAATCTAATTTTCATCTTTTTGTTATCGTTTTGTTGCAAATAAGGCTAAAAATGGCCAAATTTTAAAAAATTTCTTGTTTTTTATAAGTGTTTAAGACACGAATGTAGGTTTTCCGATGGTGAGAGTAAGAGTAATTTTTTACTCTAACGTGCGTGTTGAGCATTTAGCTTCGATTCATTAACTTTTTAGGCTAAGTCTCTTAAATGAGGACGAGAAATGATAGAGCTATTTATAAGTCTCGTAATCTTTCACGATCTCATATGTAGTAATTATTAGCTTATTCTCCCCGCTTTTATAATAAATTGTTAATAAATATTGATTTAGCGGTTTAGTCACTATTGTTGGTTTCTAATTTGTTTTAGTAGCTTCCATGTAATTAACGCCAACATCACGGTTTTGAAGTATTGGCAACCCGAATAATCGAAAACTTCACCCAATAATAAGATTTCAAGTGCTCACCTAAATTAAGCAAAAATTTGAAGCTCACAAGGCCGAAAAATCTATGCCCAAATTGAAAGTGAATCAAGCCTTAATCTTTGAAGCTTTAAAGATCCAAAATTCGCTTTAGCGTGAGGATATACGTCAAGTCATAATAAAACCACCGATGATGGCGGATAATAAAAGACAAGGGCAAGACCAAAGTCATAATAAAAGCTTCATGGCGAAGTTGAATAAAAGATGGAGGTAAACTATGATAATAAAACCACTGATGAAGAGGCGGATAATAAAAGTCATGGTAATAAGTCTCATGTTCAAAACCGTTCTAAAATCGTGTTTATCGATCCTTCTTGTTAACTTAATTTTTTGACACCATTGTCTATTAGGGTGAATTATTAATTCGATGATTTTGGTTACACCGTTAAGACTCTATTTTTAGACCTAATCTCTATTCACGCATAAGTCAATTATGTATCCTCGTGATCATTAAGACAAAAATAAAATATAAGAGATACCAATTAGGAATAAGCGAGTCTAGGTTCGTAATTAACACTCATGAGTAATGATTGTGTTGCTAACTTATAATAACAATGATCTCGTTACACGCTTAGCATGGAATTGGGTAAAAATCGAGGACGACAAATTATTTCTAACGAAGCATTCACGTGTTCTTATTCCTTGACCCTAAAAGTCACTTAATCGTGATGAAAACAATACATTATGTCTAAAACACATGTATTGGTTTATTTAAGTTTATGTCTTTAATAAATGTCACCATAAAATGAATTTTGGAAGTTCTACAACACGGCAATGGTTTAGTATGGGGGAGTGATGAGACTGCAATTATACATAGTCTCATCGTCCAAATCAGGGCTTAAAATGCTAAAAATATCATTAAAATACCCTAAAATATGCTTGTGTTTGTTCATTGTGTATTTTAGGTACGGATATCGTGAATTCAACAAAAGATCACAAGATTCAAGCAAAAACGAACAGGGAAAACGAAGCCGCACAAAGAAAACCGGGCCCGAATCATGAATTTTCATTGAAGTCCTTGAAGTTTTGAAGATTGGCAAGAATGGTCCCTCAACTTTGGAAGACTTGTCACTTTTAACCCTTGCAAATATTCAAAATTTCATTTAGGTACTTTATGTTTCAAGTGAATACAAGAAAAACCCTTGAAGAATGTTGATATGGCATGTTAAGTCCTTGGAACAAGATTTGATAAACTTTTTGTGGCAAATGTATGAAAAAAAAAACTTGTTTTACAAAGGAAATAGATATGTGGGCTGATTAACTTCATTTGACAAGTCTATGGAACTGGGGACCAATTGTGTCAAACATCATAACCCACCACACCCCCTCTCTCGCTGCCACGTCACGAAGACCAATGAACCAGCCAATCATAAGCCCCCTTCCTCACACGTCACCTTCCACTACTTTCTTTTTAAACTGATTTTTTTTACTAATCAGTTATTTGGGAGGCAAACAAAAAATTTAAACTAATCCCCCCCCCCTAAAACGAATTAAAACCCCTGTTCATCACAACCCAACACCATAGACCCTAACCTAATTATTTACCCTAATAAAAGGGGTTTTACCCCAACTCGTCCAGATCAGTAATTGCACCTATCTTCACCAAAACCCATTTACCTTTTTTCACTCACACTCACCCAAGACCCCACACCCATGGTCCCCTGACCCGTCACTCTCTCCCCAACTTCAAAAAGAGACAAGATGAACAGCTAAGATGTTGTTCCTTGGTCCCAAAGTCAGAATGAACGCACAAGATCGCCCAAACAGCTTGCACATCACTCTCCATGGACAGAGATCACATGAACTATTTTGACCAAGAATTCAAACAAAAAGACTTCAAGGGCAATTAGGGCTTTTCAGATATTAGGGTTACACATTTGTATTTTTATATTCAAGTATTCTAGATCCTTTATTAGTCTGGTATAAATACGGGTGTCATGTACCCGTATTGGATGTTCTAGATTTTTGTAAAAAAATTTCAAGTTAATGAATAATTAAAGTGTTGCTTTTAAAATTTGCAAATATCTGAGTTCCTTTAATTGTTTTCTTAGTAGGGTTTTAGTTTTTATGCAAGGTAACTTAGTTTGTCAAGATATTTTTGGTTCAAAAGTTTTTATTAAAATCTGAATCAAAGCATATGGGAAGTGAAAGTGGATTTTATGCTTTGGATTCAGTTTTGATTTAAGATTTGTTGGTTACTGGTGACTTTTCAAGTTTGTTTTCAAAAGAAATCCGTTTTTCAGAAAGTTCTCAAAATCTTTTGGGTACCTCATTTTTTGTTGGGGTACTACTGTTCTATAAGCCCCTATAAGCTCACTTGACAACTGAGCTTATAGGGTCACTTGTTAGCACTTGCTTTGTTTTACTTTGGTTTGCTATTTCATTATCAGGTTCCATTGTCCAAGATATATTGGGTGTGTGGAATCTTGTGTCCACCACCATCATTTCTCTACATTCAGCAAGCCTAACAAGCCCTTAAGCTAGCATTAAGCTAATGGGAGATGGCTGTTCAGCCATAGTGGGGCCCGGATGTGGGTCCCACAAGGTACTACACAGGCTTGAAACCTCCTTTTGCTTGAATCTGTCATTTTGGACTTGTGAGAATTGCATGTTTTAAGTGATTTATTTGCTTCTTGGTTATGCTCATGTTTTATGTTTTGTTTAAGGTTATTCAAGCTTTTTTATGTTGTTAAGGCACATTTGAGTGAAATATAATCAGTTTTAAGTAGTTGTGAGTACAAAGTCTTTATTAAATTTTGTTTACAGAATATTACGGGGTGTTTGGATTTGGGTTTTAAACTGTATTGGTTGATTCTTTTTGGTCTAAAACTCAATTAAACATAGTCCTTATTATTATTAGTAGTTGTTTATGGTACTTAGTTTTCAGCTTGGTAGAGTGTAACAGGTTTTACTTGTTTCATAGTTGGGTAAAAATCAGGTATAAGCAATCAGTAGGCCTTATAGGATAATTTAGTAATTTTTAGAACACCAAATATTGTCATAAGTTAGAATACAGGTTAGGTTAGGGTTGTATGATGTTGTTGATGACTGTGGTGTGCTAGGGAGTGCATTTGGTTTGCTTGAAATCCACTAAAGTGCCATATAGATCAGTAAACACTCATCAGACCCCTTAAGCCTATATCAGAAACTTTGATGTGCTTTTTTTGTGATTTGTGTATTGTGATTTGTGTATTTTTTTGCTTTAAATCGACTCCCCACACTCCACTGAGTGTGGGGGTGCCTTGTGTTTCCAAAAATACCAAGAAAATAGCAAGAAAATAGCAAGAAACAAGCAAAAAGTTGCCCAGATCCGTTTTCTGTGAAGGTCAGTGGGAACAAAGTTCCCACTGCTAAGCTTCTTATTCCCACTGCTTTGCATAAGGACAAAGCAATTTGACATGTCACTTTCAGTTTTGATAATTTTTTGTCTTTAGTGCCAAAATTCCAGTGTTTCTCCAAGTTTTTATTTTTCCATGTTTTGTTGATTTATTTTATGATTTTTCATTTACTTTACTTTTAATTTACTGTTCATTTGGTATTTTTTATATTTAATTCCATTTTAATTACTTTTTATTAAACTGTCCTTTGTCTTTTAGTGCAAAATTTTAATATTTTTTTATTTTAAAAATTTTATTATATTCAGAAAAATACTTTAAGATTTTTACTTTAAAAAATTTTACTGTTCACTTCTTTTATCTATTTTTTAGATTTAATCTTAGCTTAAATAGTTCTTAATCAAAACTGTTTTGTCTTTTAGTGTACAAAATTTCTGTTTTCAAACTTTTTCATTTTTCTACTATTCAGTAATATAAATTTGGATTTTTCAAACAGTAAGTTTATTTTTAGCTTTATTTTATTATTTTTAATCATTATTTTAGTTTAAAAATTGTTTTTAGCATTTAAAAAAATAGAAAATTAGTTTTTAAAATTTAGGAAAAATACTTTTTAGTCTTTAAATAATATAAGTGAGTTATTAGTTTAATAAAATAATATTTTGGGCTTTTTCTTAATTATATTTAATTTTAAGGCTTTAATTAGCCTTTAAAATTGAATTTTTAATTAATAAAAGGTTTTATAATTTATTTATTGAATTTTTATTCTTATTTATATTATTTTAGACTTAGTTTTCATTTTTAATTAATTTTTAGCTTTAATTTTTAATTTTGTCGCGTTTTACGTATTTACGTCATCGTTTTACGTCATTACGTCGTAGTGTAATCGTAGTCGTAGCTCGCCTTTTAATTTTCTTTCTCAAACCCAAAAACGACACTAATCCAAACTTTGATTTATATATTGGCACTCATAATCATACACCTCTTTCGAGAACGAACTTGGAATTTTCGTCTTCACAGTTTTCCTAAATCGTGTCGATTAATACTTTCCGCCTTATACTCTCTTTTTCCTAAAAGAAGTATATAAAAACACTACATCACTAGTACTTGAATGTTCATACTCCTTTTTAATATTTGTAATGTTTTAAATTTATTGCATTAGAATGTATAAATTATTGCATCACAATGTTTTCTACTCCATCAAAATGAATAATCTTGTGCATCACAATTATTAGTATTATGCTTTTTTTCATAAAAGAGTCGTTGATACTTGTGGTAATATAAGGATCCAATGAAAAAAGGCTAGGAATGATGCATTATGTGAGCGTTCACGTTTGTATGTGATTAGATGTTATCATGACACGTTTGTGTTATGTTTTAAATGAATGTCATCTTTAGATATTGTTTCTCTATTGTGACGCCATTGTGTCGTGATGATGTCTATTTATTCACGTCTCGTGATTTCCACCTTCACGGGGTGTGACAGTTTGATTTTATAAAATTGAATTCAATTTTATTGAGGCTTGATTGTTGGCTGTGAGAGAGAAAGAAGAAAGTATAAGGTTGTGTGGTGAAAAAAAAAACATACAAGTTTTGTTATAATATTTTTAATTATTAACAGCTAAACCTAATAATAAAAACTCATATATTTTTTAAATCTTTTACTTTTACAAGCTCAGTATAATATTGGATAAAAGAACTGCCATTAATATACTACGCATCACTTATGTTATTAGTAATTTCATATGACTATCATTCATTATAGAAAAATCGTTAAACAATATACAAAAAGAAAAATATAAAATCGTTTACATTATTTGTTTTTGAACCCGTTGCTTTGCACGGGAACCATGATTATTAATATATAATTGATACAACATATTACCTAAAATTAAAATTATATATTCACATAGTAAATAATTAGATTTAAGTTCATTTGGATACCAAACTTTATTTGGATACCAATAGACTAATCTTAATCCTTCATATCCATCTTAATCAAATGGATAAGATTAAATTCAAAACTCATTCCCCTCCTTTTTTTTAAACATTAATATCTTAAACCGTTGATCGTTATGCGAAAAAATATACCATCACGACGGGCATTTAATTATCTTTTTACAGATATGCTATATGATACACTTTCGACAAAAAAAATGTCTTTTTTTCACGTTCTTTTTCGTTGTCGAAAACTATCATATATGATACTAAATATCATATATGATATAACTTATCATATATGATATATACCAATATCATATATGATTCAATAATAATTTGTAATTTGGCACTAATATCATATATGATGAAACAATTTATCATATACGACATTTTACGCAAATTTCAAAAACGAAAAAAACGAATTTTCTTTTTAAAAAGTATATCATAGTGCAAATATGTAGAAAGCTAATTAAAAGCTCGTAGCAATGGTATATATTTTTTAACACTTAACGGTGTAAGAGATATTTAAATTATAAAAATAGATAAAATAGTAAAATATTTTAATCTTATCCATTTGATGAGATGAAGATAGATAGTTGGATAAGTCCTTTGATATCCAAAATAAATATGGTATCCAAAATAACTCTCCTCAAACAATTAAAAGCATATATATTTATAAAAGTCGTCAAAAAAGGGTTCAACCAGTAACATGAGTGGTCACTGGTTCGACTAGCAAATAAAAGACCTCCAAAAACGAACTATCAGAAACATATAAATATGAGTAAAACGGGTCTGTCCGTGATATTTTTTTGTTATTCTTCAATTAATCACAGGGTACCCGTCGTCGCATGCGGCAGGTACCCTACTAATATAATGAAAGATATTTTATATTTGGTTATCTGATAAGGTTTCCGTACTTAGAGTCTTAAAGATCACATTTTTCTAGATCACATGTTAATCACATTTTCTCCCTATATCTATAATGGAAAAATCTTTTGATGTTAAAGATATCAATTAATTAAAATAATATTTTTTTTTAATTGTGTGGGAATTAAAGATCACATTTTTCTAGATCACATGTTAATCACATTTTCTCACTTTATCTATAATAGAAAAATCTTTTGATATTAAGATATCAATTAATTAAAATAATATATTTTTTAAATTGTGTGAGGATTCCCCCCTCGCCCCCAACTATATTATTTTTTTAAATAATATTTTTAAAATAACTCTCCTCAAACAATTAAAAGCATATATATTTATAAAAAGTCGTCCAAAAACGGGTTCAACCAGTAACATGAGTGGTCACTGGTTCGGCTTGTGACACCCCCAAATTGAGTCAAACGCAGCGGAAATAATATTTGGGTGTCACGTAGGTGGATCAACAGCAGACAGAATGTAGAGCAACAGATAAAAGATTATCCTTACATTTATTACATGATTGAAAGTGCAAATAGTATTACAGTAGTCTTTAACATTGTTTGAAAGTTTGAATTTATTCCTAATTTATAAAACCCCAGATGAGCTCTATAAATGCAGCCTATCATGATGCTTGACTTCATGCACACCACTACCTACTTCAGTTACCTGAGAAAACATGCTTAGAAAGTCAACATAAAGTTGGTGAATTCACAGGTTTAATTAAAATAGGTTTGGACATTAAATATTCTCAGAAGTAGTAATGCAGAAAGCATCAATACTTAAAAGTAATTACATTTCCATATTGCCCGAAACTGAAACTTGACAGTTAAGTCCTTAACAGATAAGGACCCTTCGCCTTGTCTTGATCAAGGCACCCATAACAAAAATAAGTGCTGACATGTGAAACATCTGTTGTCCTGGCCTAGGCACAGTGAGCATGACTCACCCAGATGGGGACGGTCAATCCCAAATAGATCTATTTATAACATTCAGGTAATTTAATAATTCTAACAGTTTCGGATGCACGGGTCATGCGGGTTCATCTACAATAGGCAATGTAATCAAAAGTTTCACAGTTCAATCCATGTCCATAAAATCAAATATGTTGCATGTTTTCTTCCCCATTAAAAGGTTTAAAAGTTTGTCAATATATAAAGTGGGGACATGAACTCACCTCAGTAGTACAGCAATAAGTTAGTAGATAAATCTGATGAGGATGCTCACGATACAGTCAACGACCTAAATAATTATAAGGTCTCAGTAAATGCATAACATAATGCATAAAAGTTCCAGAATAAATCTGTACATGCTTAAACTGGTTTTAAGCATTTAATTACAATACTTGTATTTTGTTCATCGTAGTACCAGTTCTAATAGTATTTATTTTATGTATAAAATAAATAATAAGGTTTAATTAATTAATTCATTTAATTAATATTTTGTACTTACGTTGTTTATAAAACACTTTAAATATCTATATAGGATAGTTTTATGCACATTTAAAGTGATAGGAAATAAATATAATTATTATATTTATTTTATATGTGAATCATTTTCAATTTATATTTAATATATAAATAAGGTTTATAAATGTATAACATTTTATTTAAAATCCATGTTTATGTAAGATTTATATTTATTAAGTTATAGGTTTGGAAAAATAACAATCGTTACGTTTATTTAAGTTTTACGTTTAAATAAAGGTTTAAAATGTATAAGATTTTAAGGTTCGTAATACTTGTATAAAAATACGTTTTAGTCCTTTTAATTAAATAAATACTCGCGGTTAAATTACTTTTATACCCCTAGGGTTTCTAAATCTTTTAATAATTACAGTTTTGGTCCCTCCCTAGTTACACGTGTAACTAGGGTTTCTATAAGTTTCCATAAATGGCAAAACTAGTCCCTAAGGTATACGGCTCATATTAGGGCTTAATTAAGTTTCACCTATTGGCAGTTTTAGTCCTCTAACTTGCGGTTCATATTTAAGTTTAATACAATTTTCATTATTGCCCCCCCCCCCTTATGGCTTGTATAGGTTTCGGCAAAAGGCAAGTTTAGTCCCTAGGATTACTTAGGGCTTTATTAAGTTTAGTATCTTGACACATTTGGTCCCTATTGTTCATATTAGGTCTCGGCTTGTGCTCAAAACAATCCCTAGGTTTTCTAAAGTTTACACAACTTACCCTAATATTTTATTAATCTCTTTTTAGTCCTTTTTAACCCTGTAAAGTTTCTGATATGTTCAAAACACACCCTTATACTCTCGGCAATATATTAAAAAGTGATCCAAGGTTTATGTTTTTGAAATATAAGTTTCTACACTTAATCATTTAGATCCCTTTTACTTTGTAAATTTATAAATCCAACCCAAAAGTTTATACTTGTTATATTTAATCCAAAAATTTAGTAGATCTTTTATTTAAATCCAAAATAATTATAGATTTATATTTTCAACATGAAACTTTATAAAATCATATTTTTGACACTAAAAGTTATATAAAAACATTTATTTAATGAAAATGATTATTTATCTAGGCAAAGTATTATAGTGAGCTTAAACTAATCTTATGAGGCCTAATAGTGATCTTAACATTTTAAGGCACCTAAAAACATAAATCTAATGTTTCTAGTTATATCTAAACACTACAAGATTACTCAAAATAATATTATGAGCTTATAGCTCACGTCCAAAATATATGCATGGTTAGGTTTTCATGATTTTTCAAGTTAAACAAGATCATGTTGATGTGTTCTTCAAGGTTGACAAGTTTTTACATCATGTTATGTTATATATAAAATCAAGCCGGGGGTTTCCTTTAGATTTTTAGGGTTTCAATACTTGTTTAAAAGTTAACTTTACCAAGAATAACCATGTACACATTAATATATATAAAGGTAATGTATTAGAAAAGATAGGTTTTAACTTGGACTTACTTGTTTAGATAGGTTTAGGAATGATATGAGAATGAGTAGAAACAAGTGACAAGCTTTCAACAATGGAGGTCTAGGAGATCATAAACATGCCGTGAGCTTTAAGTAGGCTTCTAGGGTTCTTGTTCTTGCTTCAAGGATCAAGGTTTCTTGTAGGATGAGCTTAGGATTAACCTTTAGATAGTAGAAGACATAGTATAGGAGTAGTAGTAAATCTTGGAAGTTCAAAAATGGTGGAAAGTGGAGTTTAGCCGTGAGCTAGAGAAGAAGAGAGTGAAGTGAGATATGAAATGTTTTGTGTTGTGTGTTGTGTGTGTTTGTCTCGGCTAATAACAAAGAGAGAGAGAGAGAGAGATCCAATCAAATCCTAGTATTTGGTACTTAGTATCTCACCAAGATACACATAAATCTAGTTGGGATTTGGTTGGCTTATTTCCACATGTGGCAAAACTAGCAACTTTCTTTCTTCCCAAATTGGTGATGTAGCCGTGTGTTTTGGACAAGTCAAAAGGGGACAAGGTCTTACAAGCATAGTAGAAGGCATGAGGGTTTGGAGTGTGTAAGTGGTTTATGTAAGAAAGTATGCTTAGGTGTAAGTAAAGCATGGTTTATGCATGCATTAGTATAGGGAGTTAGTGGAGTGATATGATTACACTAGGTTACTTATAAGCTAGTTAATCAAATGATGGTAGTGTGTGCATGCATACATACACACGTTTTGTTTATGCATGGGAAAAGGGTTTTGGTAAATTTTGCCAAGTGTTGTATGATAATAATAGTCCTTGTATATTATTATAGGTATTTGTTGTGTTGTAGGTATTTTTATTGAAGCTTTTAGATAACTTAGTGAAAGTGTATTATTAAATATATTACTAGAATTAATTTACTTAAATAAAGTAAATAAGTGACAATATAAAATAATATACATTGTTCTTAAAGTGTTTAGGTATTTATTCTTTTTAAGTAATATATGTAAACATGTACATATAAAAATAATTCAAGTACTTAATAGATAAATTAAGTAAGGTTACAGTTTATCTCAAAATATGTACTGAGGTGATGAATTTCATCATTCAATCAAGTGGCCAGTCAGTTGCCAGAGTAGTCAATAAATGACTAAAGGTTCATATAAATATAAAATAAATATGAAAGGTAGTATGACAATAGGTATATGATAATTAATAAGTAAAAGTGAAATTATATAAATTCCAAATATAAATAGTACTACAGTTGACAAAGTCAATAAGGGTAAAATCAGAGGTTTTACAGCACCATCCCGTTATTTTAGCTTTGTCCTCAAAGCTTAAGATGAAGCTATTGGTCAGGTGAACAAGTGTGGATACTTGGTCTTGAACGAGTCTTCTCGTTCCCAAGTGAACTCAGGACCTCTCCTAGAGTTCCAACGTACTTTGACCAGTGGGATGCGACTGCGTTTCAACTTCTTAACTATCCTCTCCATGATTTCCACTGGTTCTTCTACAAACTGGAGTTTGTCGTCAATTTGAACTCCTTCCAATGGCATAGCCAGTGGTTCTTCAGCATAGCACTTCTTCAGGTTAGAAACATGAAAGGTAGAGTGTACCCGACTCTGTTGCTGGGGCAACTCTAAACAATAAGCTACTCCCCGATCCTGACTATTACTTTAAAAGGGCTGACATAACGTGGATTCAGTTTTCCACGTTTGCCAAAACGTACAACACCCTTCCAAGGTGATACATTGAGCATAACACGGTCACCTACTTCAAATTGCATAGGTTTGCGTTTCAGGTCCGCGTAGCTCTTTTGTCGATCGCGAGCAGCTTGAATTCTCTGCTTGATGAGGACGATCTTGTCAGTAGTCTCTTGGATTAACTCTGGTCTCGTGAGCTGAAATTCACCTACTTCTGCCCAGCACACAGGCGAACGGCATTTGCGACCGTACAGTGCTTCAAAAGGGGCAGCCTTAATACTGGCATGATAACTGTTGTTGTAGGAGAATTCCACTAAAGGAATATGGTCAACCCATCCATTTCCAAAATCAATCACACATGCTCGTAGCATGTCCTCTAGAGTCTGGATGGTTCATTCACTTTGACCATCAGTCTGCGGATGATAAGCAGTGCTCATATCCAAATTGGTACCTAAGGCTCGTTGGAAAGCCCTCCAAAAGTTTGACGTGAACCTACCATCTCGATCACAGATTATCGACACTGGTATTCCATGTTTGGTCACAATCTCCTTCAGGTACGTCTTTGCTAGTTTGACAAGGGAATCGTTCTCCCTAATTGGCAGGAAATGAGCGAACTTGGTGAGTCGATCGACGATTACCCAGATAGTGTCGTAACCGTGAGATGACTTTGGGAGTTTGGTAACAAAGTCCATAGTGATGTTGTCCCACTTCCATTCCGGTATCTTGGGTTGTACAAGTAAACTAGATGGTCTCTGGTGTTCAGTTTTGACACGAGCACAGGTCAAACATTCCTGAACGTATGTTAGACCCTAAAACATCAATGGCGGCAGAATTTTCTTTGCCTCTTCACGATACGATTTTCTATCATGTTAATCTCTAAATCTTATAACAATGCTGGTTTCTCGATTAATCTTTGATTAATCTAGAGTTAACATAGTTGTTATTTGGTTGACAGATTTTCTAGGGTTCTATAATCGTTTCTTTTTTAGTTATTCTGCTGCGTTTTTGTGGTGTTTTGTTTTTCATCTTGGTCGGTTCGTGAGTCCTTTATGTATTGGATCCCCATTGTTTACCTTCACGATTGTTTCCTGTGTGACGTTTCTGGTCGTAGCTATTAGGGTTTGGGTTTGTTTCGTTTACGGTTAGGGTTTGGAGTCAATTTAATGGTCGGCTGACTTTAATTGGTTAATTTAATTGGTCGGCTGACCCTAACCTTTTGGTCGGCTGACATTTGATTTAGTGGTCGGCTGACATTAAATTTTAGGTTTCAATTTATTATTAAATTGTGATCTTGTGTTACAATTGATTATTAAGTGTTTCGTGTGATTAAAGTGGTTCGATTGAATACTATGTTACAAGTTATAATAAATTGTAGGTTTCACGTTGGTCTATCGTTTGATTTTCTGTGTCGCAGTTTTAATCGTTTGTAGGGTTTGGTTTTGTGTTGATTTGTTGAAGCTATGGTGGATTCGAACAATGTAAGTGATAAACCATTGTTTACAGGCTGGAATGATGTGGTTATGGTGTCTAATCTTAAGGTTTTAGTAACGTTAGGGGAGATATCTAATTTGTTTTCAATTCTTTTGAATACTGTGCGTGACATTGAAGTGTTTGCAAATGGTGTTAAGGCAAACAAATTTCCTAAATGGTCTACTTTACCTAAGGAGACCACTATGCTTTATTATGAAGTTTTGTGTGAACGTCATAAGGATCTAACTAGCAGCACTTCTTCACTCAGTTCAGGTGGTTCGAGTGTGCACTCTGCACAAATGGCTAAGGAAACAGATGACCCTATTACAAATGTTTCCTCTTCTTGTGATGTATCTTTGGACCTTGCAGCTAAGGCTGCAACCATTAATGGTTTGCAACTGTGTAATCTACATGAGGTTTTGAAATTATTTGGTGTAACGATGCGCACGGTTGGTGATGCGGGTGAATTTATGCATGAATTAAGAATGAAGAAACATCCTTTGTGGGAATTGATCTCACATGACCGTGCTAAAGAAATTTTGGAGTTACTTTGCAAATTTGAAGCTGATATGGTTACGTCTACTAATGGAGGTATTAATGCAGTCTCTTCTTCGTTTAATTCTGAAAATGTCTGTGAAGGGGTTAATATCTCTATTCCTAGGAAGGTCGTTGAAAAAGTAAATACTCGCTACCACAACACTTTATATGGTTACTTTCTTGGTAAAAGGATTTCATTTCCTGTGGTTGAGTATTTTGCTAAGAATAACTGGGCAAAACATGGTCTTAAGCGTATCATGATGAATGAGAAAGGTTTTTTCTTTTTTCAATTTGGGTCTAGTGAGGGTCTTAATGCGGTTCTGGAAGGTGGTCTGTGGATGGTTCGTAATTCACCAAATTTTCTTAAGAAATGGACTATGAAAACGAATCTTCTAAAGGAGGAACTAACTCGTATTCCGGTATGGGTCAAGTTTCATGATGTCCCGCTACAGGTATTTGAAGAGGAAGGTATTAGTTTAATTGCTCCGTTTCTTGGTAAGCTTATTATGATGGATAATTATACTGATAATATGTGCAAAGAGTCTTGGGGTCGTTGTAGTTTTGCTCGTTGTCTTATTGAGATGAATGTTGATTCGGAGTTTATAGATAACTTTACTATTGGTGTCCCTGATCTTGAAGGCTTTGGTTGTACTAAGGAATTAATTCGTGTTGAATACGAATGGAAACCGCCTAGATGTCATACTTGTAATATTTTTGGTCATTCCTTTGATTCTTGTCCAAAAAATGTTAAACCTAAAACGGTTGAAAATGTGCCAACTCATGTTGATAATGATGGATTCCAACAAGTGCAAAGCAAGAGGAAGAAGTACAAAGGTAATTTAGGGAATCAAGTTCCGAGAGGTGTTCCATTGAGCAAGGGTTTCCAAACAGGTAAGACGGTTGTTTTTCGTCCAAAAACTCACTTGGATACTGCAAGTACGAGTGTTGATAATAGTAGTAAGTTGAATACTAAATCTGGTCAGTTGCAGCAGTCTAGCAATCCTAATGGTCCGAACAAGGGTAAAGCTCAAATGAGCAATGTTTCTACATCTAATAAATTTTCATCTTTGTCCATGCCTGGTATTGATGAAGGGGTTCAAGTAAGCGAGGAAGATAATGAGGAGGGAGTCGAGGTCGTCTTTGATGAATCGGTGAATCTTCTCAACACTAATTTTGGGGCAAGCACTCCTACTGGCTGATCCCACGTTGATATTTTATTATGTTCCTCGTAACTTTATGTTATCGTCTTGGTTTTTGTCTAGTTTATATATTTCCAGTATTCTAGACTAGTTAATGTTTATGGCCTGTCATAAACATTTTGTTTAACAAGTTGCCTGTAGCTTGCGGTTAATGTGGCATTTCAGCCACATTCCTTGTACTTCAACGCTTTTTTTGGTTCTATTTACCGGGGTCATTGTTACCCTTTTACCAAAAAAAAACATTTTTGAACGTAGGTGGCAATGTTGGCTTTCATATTCGGCCACCAATATAACTTCTTCATATCCTGATACATCTTTTCAGATCCGGGATGTATAGAATATTTAGACTTATGAGATTCATGCATGATCACGTTCCTCAAATCTCCATAACAATGTAACCAACTTCGTCCGTGAAGGCATAGAGTTCCGTCTGCTCTAGGTTCTAACTTTTCTTTGCTAAGATCAGTTCTGAGCATTCCCCCGACACCTTCCTTCACGAGGTTTTCAGGCAATTGGGCTTGAGTCTGAGCTTCCAGAATCTGTTTGGGTAGATCCAAACTGATTGTCATAACCAATGCCCGAACTCTCATAGGAGGGTCCGTTTCCTTACGACTTAAAGCATCAGCAACGTTTGCTTTACCCGGGTGGTATTTGATCTCCCAGTCGTAGTCACTCAGTAACTCAATCCAACGACGTTGTCTCATGTTCAACTCCTTCTGATCCAGTATGTGTTGCAAACTTTTATGGTCAGTATGCACTGTGCACTTTGTTCCGTATAGGTAATGTCTCCAGATTTTGAGAGCAAAAACTACGGATCCAAGTTCTAGATCGTGAGTGGTGTAATTCTTCTCATGCTTCTTCAATTGTCTTGAAGCGTAGGCGATCACTTTCATCCTCTGCATCAATACGCACCTAAGCCTTTGTGTGAGGCATCACAGTATACAACGAAATCATCGTTGCCTTCAGGCAAGGCCAGTATGGGTGCACTGCATAACTTCTGCTTGATCAATTGAAAAGCTGATTCTTCCTTCTCTCCCCAATCAAACTTTATTCCCTTCTGTGTGAGTTTGGTCATCGGTTTGGCTATCTTGGAAAAATCTTCAATGAATCTACGGTAGTATCCGGCAAGGCCTAGAAATTGGCGGATCTCCGTCGGTGATTTAGGAGATACCCAATCCTTGACAGATTCGACCTTTGCTGGATCCACGTGGATACCGTCACAATCGATGACATGACCAAGGAATTGCACTCTAGGAATCCAAAATTCACATTTAGAGAACTTAGCATAGAGCTGCTCCTCCTTGAGCACCTTTAGTACTTGTGCAAGATGTTCCCCATGTTCCTGTTCGTTCTTGGAATAAATGAGTATGTCGTCAATGAAGACTATCACGAATTTATCCAGGTAGGGTCTGCACACACGGTTCATAAGGTCCATGAAAATAGCTGGTGCATTGGTCAACCCAAATGGCATAACCTGAAATTCGTAATGGCCGTAACGGGTTCTAAAAGTTGTCTTTGGAATATCTTCCTCCCTGACTCGTAGCTGATGGTATCCAAATCTCAAGTCAATCTTGGAATACACACTTGACCCTTGCAGTTGGTCAAATAGGTCGTCAATGCGAGGAAGCGGATAACGATTCTTCACAGTTAACTTATTCAGCCCTCTGTAATCGATGCACATTCGAAAAGAACCATCTTTCTTCTTGACAAATAACACAGGAGCTCCCCATGGTGAGGAACTGGGTCGAATGAATCCTTTGTCAGATAGTTCCTGAAGTTGTTCGGCTAGTTCTTTCATTTCTGATGGTGCCAACCGGTATGGAGATTTAGCTACAGGTGCTGCTCCGGGAACCAAATCAATTTGAAATTCCACTTGTCGAGTCGGTGGTAAGCCTGGCAACTCATCAGGAAAGACTTCTGGAAAATCTCGGACAATGGGTACGTCCTCGATTTGCATTTCTCGGGTTTGTCTTCTTCATCTGTTTGAGAAATATGGGCCAAGAAGATAGGACATCCTCTCAACAGATATTTTTGAGCTTTTGGACAAGAGATAACACTAAGTCTAGTGTCAGCGAGGTCGGTGTTACCGTCAACTCGAACGATTAGAGTTTCGTTTCCTCACGGAATACGGACTAGCTTCTCGTCACAAACAATGACTGCGCGGTATCTCGCTAACCAGTCCATGCCGATAATAACATCAAAACTACCAAGGTTTACGGGGATAAGGTCAATGTTGAACGGATGTTTGGAAAGATTTAAGGTGCAACCTCTAATGATAGTGTCAGCATCTACAGTTTTACCGTCAGCTAATTCTACGGAGTAATGGTGATCTAAGCTTGTAGGGATAACTTCTAGTACTTGACTAAATTCAGTGGATATAAAACTTCGGTCTGCTCCAGTATCAAATAAGACAGATGCATAACGATTGTTCAATAGAAACGTACCAGTAACGACATTTGAATCGGGGTTGGCTTTTGCATTGCCGACCACGTACACTCTGGATGAAGCTCCTCCACTATTCTTGTTCTGGTTGACCCGCTTAGGGCAACTTGGTCTCACGTGTCCTGGTGCTCCACACTCATAACACACAACTCCCTTCTTGGGTCCGTTGTTGTTTCCTCTAGTAGCGTTGTGGTTCCCCTGTTGTCCATTCCCGTTCCCACGGGCATTGTATCCACCCCTGTTGTTGTAATTCCCAGTGTTTTGAGTAGGTCGGGCCTGAGTGACAGCATTAACTCGATAGGTTTTAGCAAAATGGCCAACTTGTCCACATCTGTAGCAGGTCTGGCATGGGCTATCAACAGTATGATGATAGTTGCACTTTGGACACAAAGGTTTGGCGCCCACGTACGAGTTAGCTCCTGCAGAGGTAGCACTGTAAACTTGCCCAGCATTCTACTTCTTAGGATGCTGTTGGCGCTGACTGCGGAAGTACTCGTTTGCCTTTCGCTTGTTGTCAGTCTGCCTCTCGGATAGGGTACGGACTCTTTTGTTTATCAACTCAGTAGCGAACTCAATGGCACTCTCGACGGTAGTAGGTCGAGATGCGAGCACACTGTCGTGAATGGCGTCTGGGAGTCCACCCACATACTTCTCAATCTTATCATCCTCCTCTACAAACATTCTGGTGCACATTAGGGTCAACTCTTGGAACCTTTGGTTGTACGCAGTGATGTCATTGTTCCTGCATTTGAGATCCTATAACTCGATCTCCAGCTTCTTCATTTCTCCCCTTGGGCAGTACTTCTCAGTCATCCTCTCCTTCAACTCAGTCCAGTTGAGAGCATAGGCAGCATCGTGTCCAGGAGTAGCAACAACAGAGTTCCACCAAGTAAGAGCACTCTCAAGTAGGGTGCAGGCGGAAAATTTCACTTTGTTCTCTTCTGCACAGTCGCTGATGCGAAAGACCGTTTCCAACCTCTCAAACCACTACATCAGTTCCACCACTCCTTCTTTGCCCTTGTAATAGGAAGGTTTACATTTCAAGAAGTCGGGGTAAGAGCAACCCCTGGTGGTCTGATTATTCCGACAGTTGTTGGAATTTTGACTGTCGTCTACGTTCCTGCTGGCAGCCATCGCAGATGCGATGCCTTGGTCAATCATTTCCCTTAATTGGGCAGCAGTGACGTTTTAGGTAGTCTCGGCATTGTTGGGGTTCGTTCTAGTGATTACCATTTTTCTATAATTATACACAAAAATGAAATCATTAGTTCAAGGTGTTAGCACATTTTTATATAATTACACGAAAAGGAATTTCATGCATAGACTTTGCAACAAATTGGATAACCTGTTTAAAGTTCATAATATAATACAGTACAGGATATAACAAAAGCTAATGAGTACATGCCATAAGTCTAGAATAGGAATACAGTACAAAATGCACAACCTAATCCAAGACAGAGCACAGCCCGCCTGTCTGGGATGGTGGTACATGAAATCTAAAGTACATCATCTATGAATCCCTAATCTAAATAGTACAGTACAAGAATACAACTGACTAAAGAAAAATATAAATACAAGAGATCCTATATCATGATAGCCGGGATGCAACCCTAATAGCTTATCATGATGTACAAAAGATCTAGTACATCTAATCTACTGATGCCTAACTGACTCCTCGGATACGGCTGGCGCCACGGGCGGAGATGAGACAGCCGGTGCCTGCATGGCATCCTGCATCGCGGTCATAGCAGTCCTAGTCTCCTTGAGCAGTCGGAGTGCCTCAAGGAACTGGTCTCTGAGAGTCTGCTGAACTCCTCGGAGATGAGCGGTCTCTGACGTCAACCCTTGATGACGGACCTCCTGGAGGTCGAAGAATATGGCAAGAGTCTGCTCCATGGTCATGAGAGCGGTGTGAGTCTCTGTCTGCTGACTCTGCAGTAGGTAGATCTGCTCTCGTAGGAACTCATTCTCATCCAGCAACCACTGGAGAGAATGGTAAGTAGTCGACCACACCCCTCGGGCAGCGTGTGCCTCCGAACTCACAGTCCATGATAAAAGGTCCTGGCGCTGCTGTAGAACAGTGCGCTCAGTCTGTCCGGCCGCTAGCAGAGCAAGAATGTCTGCTACGTCCTGGGCCTGGCGTGCGGCCAGTGCCGTGATCTGGGCCTGGACAGGGTCAGCATGTCTGGCCCGGGAACCCTCACCGATCTCAAAGGTGGAATCGAGAGGTGCCTCGTACCTCCTCTTACGAGGTGGCAGAGACTCGGGTGCATGCTCCCGTAGTGCAGTCACAAGTGGTACAGGTGGTATAGCAGTAGGAGGCTGGACCTCTTCCCCGGCGGGAGAAACAGGTGGAGTAGAAATAAGTGCCTCAATGGATGCGGCGTCGACAGAAGCGTGACTATCACCGGAGTCACTAGCAGATAACCATCCACATAAGACGGTCGTCGGAGATACGGCAGCAGGTGTATCGGTAGGTGAAGTCATGATGGATCTGAAAGTAATATAGTTTTTAATTGATATAAGTATAAACTTACTCAAGTTAAAAGTTTTGGGAAATATAATTTAAAATTATATAATAGTGCCGTTTAACACTCGCCATGCTAAAGGTTACGTTAATACTTATAAGATTAATCAACCGGATGTTAATAATCAATGCACAGGCAATCACACAATCGATGTATGCTTTACGGTCTATATGCTTAACTATTCTAGTCCCGAAAATCCCAAAAGATTTTTAAAGCAGTTATAGTTCAGATTATATAAAAATTTTATTTTTATTTTTATTTTAATTTTGTTCCGATTCTCTATAACTATCGCTCTGATACCATTCTGTGACACCCCCAAATTGAGTCAAACGCAGCGGAAATAATATTTGGGTGTCACGTAGGTGGATCAACAGCAGACAAAATGTAGAGCAACAGATAAAAGATTATCCTTACATTTATTACATGATTGAAAGTGCAAATAGTATTACAGTAGTCTTTAACATTGTTTGAAAGTTTGAATTTATTTCCAATTTATAAAACCCCAGATGAGCTCTATAAATGCAGCCTATCATGATGCTTGACTTCATGCACACCACTACCTGCTTCAGTTACCTGAGAAAACATGCTTTGAAAGTCAACATAAAGTTGGTGAATTCACAGGTTTAACTAAAATAAGTTTGGACATTAAATATTCCCAGAAGTAGTAATGCACAAAGCATCAATACTTAAAAGTAATTACATTTCCATATTGCCCGAAACTGAAACTTGACAGTTAAGTCCTTAACAGATAAGGACCCTTCGCCTATCTTGATCAAGGCACCCATAACAAAAATAAGTGCTGACATGTGAAACATCTGTTGTCCTGGCCTAGGCACAGTGAGCATGACTCACCCAGATGGGGACGGTCAATCCCAAATAGATCTATTTGTAACATTCAGGTAATTCAATAATTCTAACAGTTTCGGATGCACGGGTCATGCGGGTTCATCTACAATAGGCAATGTAATCAAAAGTTTCGCAGTTCAATCCATGTCCATAAAATCAAATATGTTGCATGTTTTCTTCCCCATTAAAAGATATAAAAGTTTGTCAATATATAAAGTGGGGCCATGAATTCACCTCAGTAGTACAGCAATAAGTCAGTAGATAAATCTGATGAGGATGCTCACGATACAGTCAACGACCTAAATAATTATAAGGTCTCAGTAAATGCATAACATAATGCATAAAAGTTCCAGAATAAATCTGTACATGCTTAAACTGGTTTTAAGCATTTAATTACAATACTTGTAGTTTGTTCATCGTAGTACCAGTTCTAATAGTATTTATTTTATGTATAAAATAAATAATAAGGTTTAATTAATTAATTCATTTAATTAATATTTTGTACTTACGTTGTTTATAAAACACTTTAAATATCTATATAGGATAGTTTTATGCACATTTAAAGTGATAGGAAATAAATATAATTATTATATTTATTTTATATGTGAATCATTTTCAATTTATATTTAATATATAAATAAGGTTTATAAATGTATAACATTTTATTTAAAATCCATGTTTATGTAAGATTTATATTTATTAAGTTATAGGTTTGGAAAAATAACAATCGTTACGTTTATTTAAGTTCGTAATACTTGTATAAAAATACGTTTTAGTCCTTTTAATTAAATAAATACTCGCGGTTAAATTACTTTTATACCCCTAGGGTTTCTAAATCTTTTAATAATTACAATTTTGGTCCCTCCCTAGTTACACGTGTAACTAGGGTTTCTATAAGTTTCCATAAATGGCAAAACTAGTCCCTAAGGTATACGGCTCATATTAGGGCTTAATTAAGTTTCACCTATTGGTCGTTTTAGTCCTCTAACTTGCGGTTCATGTTTAAGTTTAATACAATTTTCATTATTGCCCCCCCCCCCCTAGTGCTTGTATAGGTTTCGGCAAAAGGCAAGTTTAGTCCCTAGGATTACTTAGGGCTTTATTAAGTTTAGTATCTTGACACATTTGGTCCCTATTGTTCATATTAGGTCTCGGCTTGTGCTCAAAACAATCCCTAGGTTTTCTAAAGTTTACACAACTTACCCTAATATTTTATTAATCTCTTTTTAGTCCTTTTTAACCCTATAAAGTTTCGGATATGTTCAAAACACACCCTTATACTCTCGGCAATATATTAAAAAGTGATCCAAGGTTTATGTTTTTGAAATATAAGTTTCTACACTTAATCATTTAGATCCCTTTTACTTTGTAAATTTATAAATCCAACCCAAAAGTTTATACTTGTTATATTTAATCCAAAAATTTAGTAGATCTTTTATTTGAATCCAAAATAATTATAGATTTATATTTTCAACATGAAACTTTATAAAATCATATTTTTGACACTAAAAGTTTTATAAAAACATTTATTCAATGAAAATGATTATTTATCTAGGCAAAGTATTATAGTGAGCTTAAACTAATCTTATGAGGCCTAATAGTGATCTTAACATTTTAAGGCACCTAAAAACATAAATCTAATGTTTCTAGTTATATCTAAACACTACAAGATTACTCAAAATAATATTATGAGCTTATAGCTCACGTCCAAAATATATGCATGGTTAGGTTTTCATGATTTTTCAAGTTAAACAAGATCATGTTGATGTGTTCTTCAAGGTTGAAAAGTTTTTACATCATGTTATGTTATATATAAAATCAAGCCGTGGATTTCCTTTAGGTTTTTAGGGTTTCAATACTTGTTTAAAAGTTAACTTTACCAAGAATAACCATGTACACATTAATATATATAAAGGTAATGTATTAGAAAAGATAGGTTTTAACTTGGACTTACTTGTTTAGATAGGTTTAGGAATGATATGAGAATGAGTAGAAACAAGTGACAAGCTTTCAACAATGGAGGTCTAGGAGATCATAAACATGTCGTGAGCTTTAAGTAGGCTTCTAGGGTTCTTGTTCTTGCTTCAAGGATCAAGGTTTCTTGTAGGATGAGCTTAGGATTAACCTTTAGATAGTAGAAGACATAGTATAGGAGTAGTAGTAAATCTTGGAAGTTCAAAAATGGTGGAAAGTGGAGTTTAGCCGTGAGCTAGAGAAGAAGAGAGTAAAGTGAGATTTGAAATGTTTTGTGTTGTGTGTTGTGTGTGTTTGTCTCGGCTAATAACAAAGAGAGAGAGAGATCCAATCAAATCCTAGTACTTGGTACTTAGTATCTCACCTAGATACACATAAATCTAGTTGGGATTTGGTTGGCTTATTTCCACATGTGGCAAAACTAGCAACTTTCTTTCTTCCCAAATTGGTGATGTAGCTGTGTGTTTTGCACAAGTCAAAAGGGGACAAGGTCTTACAAGCATAGTAGAAGGCATGAGGGTTTGGAGTGTGTAAGTGGTTTATGTAAGAAAGTATGCTTAGGTGTAAGTAAAGCATGGTTTATGCATGCATTAGTATAGGGAGTTAGTGGAGTGATATGATTACACTAGGTTACTTATAAGCTAGTCAATCAAATGATGGTAGTGTGTGCATGCATACATACACACGTTTTGTTTATGCATGGGAAAAGGGTTTTGGTAAATTTTGCCAAGTGTTGTATGATAATAATAGTCCTTGTATATTATTATAGGTATTTGTTGTGTTGTAGGTATTTTTGTTGAAGCTTTTAGATAACTTAGTGAAAGTGTATTATTAAATATATTACTAGAATTAATTTACTTAAATAAAGTAAATAAGTGACAATGTAAAATAATATACATTGTTCTTAAAGTGTTTAGGTATTTATTCCTTTTAAGTAATATATGTAAACATGTACATATAAAAATAATTCAAGTACATAATAGATAAATTAAGTAAGGTTACAGTTTATCTCAAAATATGTACTGAGATGATGAATTTCATCATTCAATCAAGTGGCCAGTCAGTTGCCAGAGTAGTCAATAAATGACTAAAGGTTCATATAAATATAAAATAAATATGAAAGGTAGTATGACAATAGGTATATGATAATTAATAAGTCATATAAAAGTGAAATTATATAAATTTCAAATATAAATAGTACTACAGTTGACAAAGTCAATAAGGGTAAAATCAGAGGTTTTACACGGCTAGCAAATAAAAGACCTCCAAAAACGAACTATCGAAAACATATAAATATGAGTAAAACAGGTTTGCCCGTGATTTTTTTTGTTATTCTTCAATTAATCATAGAGTACCCGTCGTCGCATGCGGCAGGTACCCTGCTAGTATAATGAAAGATATTTTGTGTTTGGTTATTTGATAAGGTTTCCGCACTTAGAGTCTTAAAGATCACATTTTTCTAGATCACATGTTAACACATTTTCTCCCTTTATCTATAATAGAAAATCTTTCGATATTAAAGATATCAATGAATTAAAATAAATTTTTTTTAAATTTTGTGAGGATTAAAGATCATATTTTTCTAGATCACATGTTAATCACAATCTTTTGATATTAAAGATGTCACTTAATTAAAACAATATTTTTTTTTTAATTGTGTGGGGATCCCCCCCCCCCACACACACACACACACACATTATATGTGTGTCATCATTTAATCAAATTTGACATCACGAGAAAAGTGACACCACAAAATATATTGGGGCACGGAGTTGAGATATTTTATCTGATATAATATTTATATGACATTGTTGTACTATTTTAAAATTTTCAGAATGTTTGGGATACATAAAATATGACTTTTATGAGATGTCTTTGTTTTAAAATGCTCTTTCTTAAAAATTGATATATATATATATATATATATATATATATATATATATATATATATATATATATATATATATATATATATATATATATATATATATATATATATATATATATATATATATATATATATATATATATATATAACATTATGAGACATTGATCCACACATAAAAATTATAATGAAAAGAAGATGTTAAACACACAATTTTAAAAGATTTAAAAAAAAAATTTAAAAAACTTTTGAAAAAGTGTGTTCAACTATTTTAAAAAATATAATGCCAAAAAAATTTTCTTTTGATTTTTATAACTCATGTGGCATATTTTTTTCTATAACATCATAAAGTGATGTCAACCACGTCTCTAATACGCTAAATATCAAAGATTACAAGTAAATATATGTGTTTTTTATTTTTATTTTAACTTTGTTACTTGTACATTTATCTTATACCTTTACCATACAGATCAAAAGCATTAGCATGATCAACCTTCGTCTTACTGTAATTATTAAGTACATATAATTTTAGAGTACAAGCCTTAAAAGAAAAGAATGGATACAATACAATTGCCAAACGAAAAAGGACGAAAATGGTCAAATACAACCCTCATAATCCACTAAATAGTCATGGCAAAAGATTTTGACATATTTGGTCATGCACAACTGCTCAACTCCACTATATTCATGTCATGTGTCCTATGTCAAATGATCAACTGACGGTGCTCAACCCCTAAGTGATCAACTTTGTCATTATTATTATTTTTGCAGTAAATTACATATTTGGTCTCAGTGGTTTAGAGTAAATTGCATTTTCGAAAACAAAAAACAAACATTTTCACTATCACCAACATAATCAACATTCACCTCCAGCCACAAAACTGACTACGAGCCATATATTTGCATACATACTTCCATATGTAATGTATGCCATGGGACCACAACCACAACCAATCTACGTCCCTAATTTTGAGATACAGTTTGCTGCAATCTTTTTCTTCTACTAACCCATCACGTGAACTGCTATACTTATTTTTATATGAGCCACAAGTACAAAAATTACTTATTCTGCTTGCTGTTAACCAAAACGTACACATTTTTGTCCTCTCATCCAACAAAAAAATAACCCAGATTTGTTAAAAGAAAAACCCAAGATCTGTTTAAAATAATAACCACTCCTAAAAGATTTGGGCTACATTTTCTTTTACGCATTACTTAAAATAATTAATCTAAAAACTCTACTGACTCTCTGAACCTTGAGACTCATCATCCTTCGAAGACTGTTTGGTGTTGGTGGTGCATTCTAGCCTGACCCATTTAATAAATATGATTCAAAGCATGTTGATTCAAAACGCCAATATGACCATCTTGTGCCAATCCAAGTTCTAACCTCAGAAGCTGCTGATTATGGTTATTATTATTATGATTAACTGGCAATTGTTGTTTTTCGTACCATCATCTTGTTTTTATTAGCAACTATGATATCAGAAGACTTGTTGTTGGGATCACTCATGGTTATGTTTTTTTAATAGAATTTTGGTGCAAGTTATTGTTGATTATGATGATGATAGTGTGAAGACATTTGGATCCATCAAAAACTGTGTTGTGTGTGTTGTTGAAAAGATAAGGATCGAATTTGCAATTTGGCGGAACCAAAATACTCAATTTCAAATAAAAAAGTACAATGCAAAGTTAAGTTGAGCATTTTATGGTTGAGCACCGTAAGTTGATCACTTGCTGTTGAGCATTTATAACTGTAAAGTTAAACATTTGTGATGATAACCACATTTGTCAAAATCTTTTAACTTAATTATCTAGTGGATATTAAGTGCTCAATTTGACCGGATTCGTCCTTTTCCCATTGCCAAAATATCCAAAATCAAATAAGAGCAAAAAAAAAAAAAAATAAATAGACATTAAATTATTTCCAGATCCACCAACCCCATACCCCATCTGAAATCAGGACCGTTGATCTGATATCTTGTAACCTATATATACCACCTCATTTCCACACTTTACATTCGTCAAAAACCCATTTCTCTCTCTCTCTCTGCTTCTTTTTATCATTAAAAAGAAGAGTGCGAGTGTTTCAGATCAGATCTCAAAAACCCAATCCTTAAGCCATGTCTCTGACCGTAGAGAAAACCACCTCTGGCCGTGAATACAAGGTCAAGGACATGTCCTTGGCTGACTTCGGGCGTCTGGAACTCGAGTTAGCCGAGGTCGAGATGCCCGGGCTTATGTCCTGCAGGACCGAATTCGGCCCTTCTCAGCCTTTTAAGGGAGCCAGAATCACTGGATCCCTTCACATGACCATCCAAACCGGTGTTCTTATTGAAACTTTGACTGCTTTGGGTGCTGAGGTTAGATGGTGCTCCTGCAACATCTTTTCCACCCAAGACCATGCTGCTGCAGCTATTGCTCGTGACTCTGCTGCTGTTTTCGCCTGGAAGGGGGAGACTCTTCAGGAGTACTGGTGGTGCACTGAGCGATCACTTGATTGGGGTCCAGGCGGTGGTCCTGACTTGATTGTTGATGATGGTGGTGATGCTACCCTCTTGATCCATGAGGGAGTTAAGGCTGAGGAGGAGTTCGCCAAGAGCGGTAAGTTGCCTGATCCTACATCCACTGACAATGCTGAGTTCCAGATTGTTTTGTCCATTATCAAGGAAGGGCTTTCCACCGATCCATTGAAGTACCACAAGATGAAGGAAAGACTAGTTGGTGTCTCTGAGGAAACCACCACTGGTGTCAAGAGGTTGTACCAAATGCAAGCTAACGGTACTTTGTTGTTCCCTGCCATCAATGTTAACGATTCCGTCACCAAGAGCAAGGTATATTCAGTACTACTACTACTACATCTCATCTTGTAATGTGTTTTGATGGTTACATTGGGCTTACTGTTTTATTTGATGTTTGCTAGTTTGACAACTTGTATGGATGCCGTCACTCACTCCCTGATGGTTTGATGAGAGCTACTGATGTCATGATTGCCGGAAAGGTTGCAGTCGTCTGCGGTTACGGAGATGTTGGAAAGGGTTGTGCTTCAGCCATGAAGCAAGCTGGTGCCCGTGTCATTGTCACAGAAATTGATCCCATCTGTGCTCTTCAGGCTACCATGGAAGGTCTCCAAGTGCTCACCTTGGAAGATGTTGTATCCGAAGCTGATATCTTTGTTACTACCACCGGTAACAAGGACATCATCATGGTTAGTGACATGAAGAAAATGAAGAACAACGCCATCGTCTGTAACATTGGTCACTTTGACAATGAAATCGACATGCTTGGTCTTGAGACTTACCCTGGTGTCAAGAGAATCACCATCAAGCCCCAAACCGACAGGTGGGTGTTCCCCGAGACCAAGAGTGGTGTCATTATCTTGGCTGAGGGTAGGCTCATGAACTTGGGTTGTGCTACTGGTCATCCTAGTTTCGTCATGTCGTGCTCTTTCACTAACCAAGTGATTGCTCAACTTGAGTTGTGGAACGAGAAGGCCACCGGCAAGTACAAGAACGAGGTGTATGTGTTGCCTAAGCACCTTGACGAGAAAGTGGCTGCACTTCATCTTGGAAAGCTTGGAGCCAAGCTCACTAAGCTCACCAAGGACCAGTCTGACTACCTCAGCATTCCTATTGAAGGTCCTTACAAGCCTGCTGCCTACAGGTACTGATCAAAGAGGATATCTGCTGTTCGGCAAGACAGACTTTGAAGAACTATGGGGCTGCTTTCTTTATAAAATACAAGTTTGATTATGTATCCAGTTTTCTTTTTGATTTTTGTTGGGTTGTTTGTTTGATTAATGGTTTTATGCCATTGCTTAATGAGGATATTAAGAGGAATGGTGTTTTTACACTAATGATTTTAACTGGTGGCCCAAATTGAAACTGAAATGTTTCATATCTTTTGGTTCACAAAGCTAACATAACTATGGTATTGTGAACTGATATATTTCTTACAATTGAACAAAGATTCCAAATATCTTTAGAATAACAAAAAACAGTGAATGAAGCTTTTGTTGGAATCATGCAAGAATGAATGTTCATTTGCAATGATACAAAACAAAGTAAGTGTGGATCATATTAAAAACTAAATTGTCCAGGTCACACGAAACCCATGAAGATGAAAACACAGACCAGTTGTGTTTAGATATACGTAGTTCACACGTAATCAGTAATGATCTTGGCCTAAGTATCAAGACCGAGTGATACAAAACTACAAAACGATAACTGTTATCGACAAACCATATTTCGTTCTGGGTAATCATAGTTTCCGACCTTTTGGCCGACTAATCCATGGGGTTTAAATTCATTGCCACACACTGTTAAAACCATCCGTTTTTAGTAGGTTGGCGTAACCACTTCGTGTTGTTTGCTTGATCGCATCTAGCAGAAATTGAACTTGACACCTCACATTTAAGTGTGAAAGTCACAAACCCTTTTGCCACTTAACCCCCCTAAGTGGAAACTAGATTGGCATAGTCACTCTCTAGACGTATATATGAAGGGGCTAAAAGCCTAAAACAGGACTTCTGAAGAAATGCTAGAAACCTGGAAATTCCTTACACGATTTCAATTTGATAATTATACTTAATAATCGCAAGTGAAAAGAAATGCAACTTTCTTGTGAAAATCCCAGCACTACATACACAGATACGTCCTAGGCATAGACTGAACGACTGTAAACAAGCTGTAGTAAAGTAACACAAGAGCAAACGTTTGTTTTTATTTGCACCTTTACGACAATGCATAAATTGTACCAAGTTTGCAATCTTAATAATCATAAAAGTGCAAGACTATGCAGCACATGGCTTTATACGGTCACACAACATTCAATCAGGAAAATACACACTATTTGAGTTCAATGAGAAAATATCAAATTTTATTATTAAACATAAGGTTCAAATCGTAATTATTAACACCACATAATGTATCAGTCAAACTTAACACATATAAAGATAGAGCATTCACAACATCGTCTAATACAAACAAGATAAATTAGTCCCTAGTCATATATATCCAGTGACTAATCTATATATCTATGCGATTTTGGAGAATATGTTACAAACCTGGAAAGTTTGAAGGGTTTCAGTTTGGCATCACAGATTGAGATTCTGCAAGTTCCTGGAGTTCCCATTTGGCCCATGGGATGTACTTTGGTCTTCTTTGAAATTAGAGCTTGCCTCCTCCACATCTGAGGAACCAGGTTTTTCTGTTAGAAACTGCTCCCAAAACACATCGTTCACCGGAGCCCGTACTGTGGCAGCTACTTGATTATTAGAGGGTGGATCCCGTGAGGGTTTATCATTCGATTCTGGAACCCTAAAATCAGCTACCTTATTTTTGACAATTTCCTCGACTGTATGAGGCATTCTATCTGTACTTTGACTTGCGTTAACTTGTGACACACTTGATGCCAAACTAAGATTCAATAGGCATGATAGATTACCCTCAGCTTCTTCACAAGGTCTCACTTTGTCCACAAAAGAGGAGTCCATGTTAAATGTGAACGATGTGCCAGTATCCGTTAGCTCTAGTTGTTCTGTGGCAAAAGGAATCCCAGTAGGTGTCATCGGCGGGTCCTTCACATAGCTCTCAGAAAACCTAATTTGTGGACTTCCACCCTCCTCGTTGGAACTTTGAGTGCTGTTTGAAACCAAGTTGGTATCTGAGACAGCTGACGATAACTCCAGATTAAGCTTATTTGCAAAATCATGGTGGAAGACATTCCCGAATTCTGGTCTATACGCGTTCTGGTTATCAACAAAACCATCATCTGAAACCATTTGAGACTTATCATCTGAAGGCAATCTTCGTTTCTTATTATAAGCAGAAAAATCCATAGATTCAAGCTTTTGGGAAAGGATATCGACAAATCCAGGATTTTGAACCGCCTTTTCTAAAAATGTCAACAAGTTATCCTGCCTCTGCTCCATACTATCGACTCGCTGAGTAAGATCCTCTATCTGGAGTTTTGCAATAGGTTGCTTTTGTTTAAATCTTGATAAACTGTTCTCGAGTGCAGTCTTTTCTAGTGTAAGTTTGTCGATTTCCTCCTCAAAAGCTGCTCTTTCAGAATCATTAGTAGATCCCTGAGGATTACTGTGACTATGTATAGGTTTCCGCCGATGAATATTTTTGAGTAGATCTTTTTGATTTTTCACAAAATCTTCATTAGCAAATTCCCATCGTTCAGGATCAATCTTCCTAAAACCCTGCCAGACAAAATAATTCAAAGATCATTTTATCTCTTCAACAATATTATCTCTTCAAAAATACAGCATCAAACCATTCCATCTCTTCAATAAAAATCATCAAGATCACAACAATGACTACTAAACGATAAATTAACATCAAATACTACTAATTGAACTAATAACCAGACCAAAAGTGCATCAAATCATTCGATCTATTCAATAAAACATCATCATAATCGCAACAATGACTAGTGTTCAACTGATAATTAAAGCAAAAGCACATAAAACGAATGGATCTAATAATACAGAATCATGATCGCAACAATGAGCCATTGATGGCCTGAAATTGACAACAAATCCTAGTAAACGAAGTAATGACTAACAATTGAAGCTAACGCATTAAATCCTAACATTTATATAGTGAAACAGCACTCTTATCACACTAATAAAGTCCACATCTCCTTCTCTCTCTCAAAATCCACCGTAAAATCATCACATAATGGTTGACCGGCGTTGACCAGAGCGCCGAAACTGACGATCCAGATCGAGATCCCCGGCGATCCAGGTCGCAACCGTACCGCGATTGGGAACGATCGTACCAAATCAAAAATCGCTAATGATTCGGCGATCCATGTGACTATGTGTATAATCATAATCGAAGGAGATACTGTGAAGGAGAAAATGAGTACCAAGTTTCGAAACTCGTTAAGTCTATTTGCCAGCAAGCGTCACACACTTGCCGAAGGTCTTTCTGTCCATTTACCCCTAGGGGTGTCATAAAGGGTCGGAATCAGGTCGGGTAGGGTTGAATTCGGGTCAAGGCTAAAAATAAGTTACCCGAAACCGCCCTGATTTGAACTCGGGTTCGGGTGTATTCGGGTCGGTCAATTCGGGTTCGGGTCAACCCAAATTCGAGTAAAATATAATAAAAGAACTTTTTTTTACTCTTTTAATAGAAATTATATTAAATTTAAATAAAAATTATCTTATTCGGGTCAATCGGGTTGACCCGAACCCGAAATAGACATAATTTTTATACCTGATGCCCGATCCGATTTTGAATTCGGGTTAGCCGGGTTGACTAGATTAACCCGAATCAAAATTTGAACCCGAGTAACCCAACCCGAATATGCTTGGGTCGGGTTCGGGTCGAAAATATTGACACCCCTACGTGTCACAGTCTACATCCCACCTCCGCATAACTCGCTCCGGCAGGATTAGATATTGTTGTTGTTGTGTTGAAGAATATGCACTTTCTTTTGACAACATTAATGATTGTGTATGCCTAGTCTGCCCTATGCAAGGAGGATATGGTTGAAGTATATCGCCTTGGGAAAACAATGACCGAATACGCAGTGGTCACATACTAAATGGTATGTGAGGAGGATATGTTAGTTCGGGTCGAAAATATTGACACCCCTAGGTGTCACAGTCTACATCCCACCTCTCCATACCTCGCTCCGGCAGGATTAGATATTGTTGTTGTTGTGTTGAAGAATATGCACTTTCTTTTGACAATATTAATTATTGTGTATGCCTAGTCTGCCCTATGCAAGGAGGATATGGTTGAATATCGACGTGGGAAAACAATGACCGTATACGCAGTGGACACATACTAAATGGTGTGTCAGTAAAAAGTTCCTTGTAACACTTGCAAGATTGTCGAGTCAAGACCTGTCATGGAACAATTCAACGAACTGGTCACTTTAAGAGGGATTGCCGTAGTAGAAACAAGAAGGATGACGTATGCACTAGTGGTTCGGATAAGGAGTCTAACGACCATTCCCAAGACCAAGGTTGGATGGAACAGTTTTATTATTAGATATTATGTTTCACTAATTTGAAGGTTGATGTTATTGCGTGGTGGATTAATTTAGTGCCACAACTCGTGTATGTAAAGGTTGTCGCTCATTTAAAACATATCAACCGGTGGAACGAATCTATCCTTTACATGGGCGATATGATCATTTCGCTCTTCGAAATATCGTAAGTAAGAGAAGAAGAAGAATCTGACGCCCGAAATTCCCATGTCTTTCTTGGGAAAAGGAGGTGTGGTCTAGAAAATCTATAACTTGGTATAATATGTTGTATGTACCTAAACTTCGTAAGAAATAAACTTCTAATAATGTATTAAAAAAGTGTGGATACAAACAAGTGGATCAATCCGATAAGTATATCTTATGAAATTTTGGTGTAATTGTAGGATACTGTAGCAAATTCCGATGAATCTGAAACGGATGATCATTCAAGTCATGTAGCAAATGAGACACCCGAACCTCGTAGAAGTAAAAAAGCTAGAAAACTATATCATATAGTTGTTTTGATTTTCAACTATATGTGGTTAAGGGATCAAGAGATCATAGTGGATCTCAATACTCTTAGTGTTATGGTATAACAGACGATCAAAGAACCTATGATGTTATGAAATCTCGAGATGTCAGCATTTTGGAAAGAAGCAATTGATGATGAGATTGTTTCCATTGTGGAAAATAATACATAGGTCTTGTCTTTATGTGTGGTTGCAAATCTTTATTGTTGCAAATGGATCTTTTAATGGAAGATGAAAGTCAATGGAACAACGGCTTTGGCCATATTGGAATATCATATATCAAGTTTCTTGGTCGGTCAACTTCTCGGGATCCCATGAAATAACACCTCCCCCAAGAACACCCGACCACTCATAGAGGATAAATCTTCAACATGATAAATCCAATAACACCAAAGGATATATATCCTGCACATGACAAACCATAACTCACAGTCACCTTTAAGGTGGGAAATGTCGGGAAGTACTCGAACACCATTGTTATTCGCAAGCAATAAAAAGAATATTTGAGTACTTCAAGCCTTAAAGGTAACTATGTGCATATGGTCTGTCATATGTAGGATATCTTTTGGTGTTACTTGATAAATCATGTTGAAGATTCAATCTTCTACTAGTGGTAGGGTGTTCTTGCTTGGGGAGGTGCTATTTCATGGGACTCCGAGAAGTAACCATATCTACTATTGAATCTCCGTTTGTAGTGTTCGTTGTTGGTAAACAAATAGAATGGCCAAGAAACTTTATATATGAGATTCCAATATGGCCAAAACCGATAGCACTGACATTGGCTAGAGTTTATAGTAAAAAATACAAAGGGGATTTGCAAATATACCCAGCGAAACTTGTGTATTCGCATATTTCCCCAAAGTACAAGTTTTTAATGCAGAACTACAATGCTGCTTAAGCACGGTTTGGGGAAATATGCAAATGTGGAAGTTTCACTCGATATATATGCCCCAAAATACAATGGCAAGTCTCCACACTTTGGTGTAAGACATAGTATGATTATGGGGGTAATCACTAATGGTGTGATATCTATAAAGTTTGTCCGGTCAAAACCTAATCTAGTTGACTACTTGACTTATAGGTTAGCTACGGACTCAGTGACATATGATGGGATTAAAGTCCATTCAGATCAACTAGCTATAGAGAGACCCAGTTCACTTATAATATGTTCACTGCTAGATGACACATGGACTTGGCTTCCTATGCGTTAATTAATGGATAATGACACATGGATTGTAATATTATGCTCGGATACGAGTTACGGAAGTGTCGAATGCACACTCGTTGAGCTAATATGTTTCCGACCACAACAAGGGGCAGTTGGTGAAGAGTTGTGTCTCATGGGATTTAACAGTTTTTAACGACTTGTAATTGTCATAGGTTCATGTTTTTTAACGGTAACTTTGGCCTCGTACGAAAAACACAATTCGTCTTTGTTTACTTTGTTCTCTTGTGGCTAGAAACAAAGTGTTCCTTCTTGAATTATCCCAATAAGGATTTTGTGATATCCGTACAAGTGATTTTACACGATTCAAGCAATACCTAAGTTTATCATGACACCCTAACCCATATTCCAACACAACATCATTATCTCATAAAAATTTCGGCAACATATCCAACTTAACGAACTAATAATCAAAGCATAAACACCTCAAACCTATCAATATCGACCAACAATAATGACTATATTTTTAACAGAAAAACATCAACTGATCCAATCGTTGAATAAAGCACAAAACTAATTAAATGGATAATAAGGGAGTGTTTGTTTTAGCTTATGTAATGGGCTTATATAAGCCTATGTTTAATAAGCTTATAAGCCCATGGCTTATATAAGCTTAAGTTAACATAAGAGTAAAATGGTAAATATGTTATATAAGCCCAAACCTTCATAAAAAAGCCACACTTTTGTCGCTTATCAAAACACCCATATATAAGCTTATAAGCCCACTTATATAAGCTTAACCAAGCACTTGGTTTGGGCTTATAAGCTAATAAGCTTATAAGCCCATTATATAAGCTAAAACAAACACCCCCTAAACACCAGAAACATGATTGAAAGCATGTTGAACAGACTATCAAAGACTCATCAACAACAGCTCCTACTAGACGTTCTAATAATCAGAGAAAAGCACATCAAATCCTTGGATCTCTTGTATAAATAACATCACAATCACACTAATAAGGGTATGATTGGCGGTAGCTCTTTGTTTTATTGGAACGTTTGTCTGTATATGTGATTTCAAAGTAAAAACTCTACACAGGGTAATGGAGGGAGGGCAGAAAATGGATGCATCTGATAGTGAAATGATATGATGTATTAATTAATGATGAATTGAAAGGAAGGAAGACTTACATAAGTATTAAGTTGACGGATAAAGCTGGAGAAATTATTATGCTTAAAATAAGTAGGTAACAACAAACGCGCAAACTCGGGTGGATTCCAAACAACAAAACTATTACGAGTTGAACTCCACGACACTATTTCATCCGTTATTGAATCGTCAACCATATCGTATGTCTTTAACAGAAACGGCGCCGGTCCTCCTCCTCCTCCGCCTGTGCTGGTGGTTGGTTTCGCCTCCATTGTTAGTTCTGGTGGGTTTTTTTTCAGGGTTTGGGGAATAGTAATAGATTTGTTTTGGTCTGGTGGTTTTTTGTTGACTGACTTTATTTTATTCGGTTGTTTAGTTTTGTGCTTTTCGGACTTAAATTTTTATGTTAAACTTACTAGACGAGTACCCGCGCATAGCGGCGGAAATCCTTAACGGCAGATAATTAACGATATGCGATAGTGTGATAAGTTTTTCGTGTATGAATGTGAAATACATGTATATTTAGATATGATCATACATGCGATTACACGTGGATCAACCCGGTCGAGTCTCGAGTTATCGGGTCACTGATTTGACCAGCGGTTAACCCGATCGATTCACCAGATTATCAATTCGTCTACTTAAGCAATTATCATACCGTCAATTATTTGCCGCCGGTTATTATCGTAATTATGCGCAAATATTCGCTAGTATTCTTAGCGCTAGATCAATAACCTGATAATAGATCGCCCAAAAAAAATTCATGTATCAAAATTACAAATCCAGACTATGCTAGGATCACGTCTACAAATCAATGCTTCCAGGATAACAACCATACTCCATTGTTTACACATGTAAATTAATTGAATTCATAACATTTTAGATAACGTTGCATCTTGCATTTTGGCATTCAATTAACGGTCTTACCTTTAAAGCGGCATAATGTGATAGTTTCTTTTACTTCGGTCAGAAAGAAGAACAAAAAATACGAAAAAAAACGTTGATTAAAGAATAACATGTGTGATTTTTTGACAACGATTACCTTACAAAATTGATACTAATTTCATATTACCTAGAAATAGAAGATGTTCGACTCTTTTATCCAATCTGCAAAGAAGAAAATAAAAGTTAAAAAACCAATTAGATATGTATGGAATATAAAACTTGCTGCATAAACTGTGACTTATTTAAAACATAAAATAAAATAAAATTTTGAGTTATAAGTTGCCTAAAATATTGTTTGACTTGGTAAAGGTAACTAATTATTTTAATTTATTTGAGATTTTGACTCATTGAGATTATTCAGTTGTATAAAGTGTTTTGTTCCAAAGTTCTTATTAGGGGAAAGAAATCTCATGTTTAGAAAGCTTACCAGAACTATGTATTAAAACAAATCAGTGTAACCAGTTAAAAGTATGCATGTATTCTTTGTGTTCAAAAAAGAACTATAAATTTCGTATATATAATTTTTCCAATACCATTATTTCATTTAGTTTTAGTTTCATGTTTCCACGTTCCCAAAAATAAACAAATATAAATTTCAAGATTTTACTTTTCACCTGTTCCTTGTTTATAGGTAGTATATAGACTGTTCTTGTATCTTTTGAACTTTGATCTCTAGAGGTCAAAGTAACCAAATATTTTTTTTTAATATATTACTTAATCTTCTACACTTGCTAAATTGTTATCACATTTGAACCACAAAATGCATTTAATTAGATTTTGACTTTGACGTTAATTACGCGTAAAAGATAAAAATGGATTTGTTAAAAATTTGCGCATGTATATGACTAAACACTAAACTTATAAGTGAATGCAAGACTATAAGAAGAATGCAAATTCATAATTAGGTCATCCAACTATCATTACAGGTGATCTTACCGGTTCGACCGCGTCTTTCATGCCTATTACCGAGTGGTTTTACCAAATCGGTAACGAGCTTTACAATACACAACATAACACATTGATTCAGATCTAACACTCTATTGATACACAAGCAACAACAACAAACAAGTTCCTTTCCTTCTAAAATGACATCTGATCATAAAATCACTTTTCATTAACAAATCATACACCTTATCCAATTCATATTCATTCTCCATATCTAACCAATGTATATACAAACAAATTAAAATAAAATACTACAAATAATTTTACAACAAATTCAATACAATTTTTATAAGAACCTAAACATCTCGGCAGCAAATTCCGATGAAGGCAACATATAGCCCGGCAAAGACGTGGCTGCAATAGAAATTTCAAAAATCTACAAATAAACCTATAGATCTATAAAGAAAACCTTCAAAACTTGATATATAGTAAAAAAGAAAAAGATCTCATAACAATACTCAAAAAATACCTTATAAAAACCCCCTTTTGGTTGGTGTTGATCTTAATAGTAATGATATAATGGTGGTTGTGTTGTCAGTGGAGATGTGAGTTTGGACTGATGGATGAGTTTACGTGATGGTTTGGTTTAGTTCGGTGGAGGACGTCCGGCGATGGACGGGACTGTCGGCAGACAGATCCGGCCATGTAAGGAAAAGGCGTTTGGGTTTAATACTTTTGAGTATGTGTGTTTATAGTATGTCAAGTGTTTGGGTTTAAATACTTTTTTACAATTAATAGCTTAGAGGATGAGTTTGATACAGCTTGCATGAATGTCAAACTTTCATGTTATAGTTGTTGTTACCAAGTTTAAAGGATACGTTACAGTTATCATATGCATGCAGGAAAACTTACGTGAGAAGATTAATTAGACGTGTGTATATGTTACCATGTATACAATTGTTGAAAATTTTCAACTTTTCAACATTTGGGATAAACCCTTTATAGGGTATATAGATTATTTAAGTTTATTCGCATATTATATTTTTCTTTGGATATAAGGGGACTCATCCCACCATCTATTTCATTTTAATCTAATAAATAAGATTAAACATAAAATATATTTTCACCCTTTTTTTTCAAACATTAATATCTCTTGAACCGTTAATCGTTATACGAAAAAACATACCGTTGTGAAAAGCATTTGATTATCTTTCTATAAATATGCTATATGATACACTTTCGACAAAAAAAAATCTTTATTTTTTTCATGTTTTCGAAAAGTATCATATATGATACTAATATCATATATGATGTATAACCAATATCATATATGATATAACCCTACCATATATGATAGAAACCCATATCATATATGATTTAACACTGATATCATATATGATGAAACATTATTATCATATATGATATTTTACGTAAATTTTAACAAGAAGAAAAAAAACAAAAAAAAAATTCTTTGAAAGTATATCATAGTGTATATTGATAGAAAGAGAATTAACACTCGTCGCAATGGTATAATTATTTTCGTGTGACACTTAACGGTTTAAGAGATATTTAAATTATAAAAATAGGTGAAAAATAAAATATATTTAACCTTATCCATTAGATGAAAATGAGATGGATGGTAGGATGAGTCCCCTCATATCCAAAGAAAAATATGGTATTCAAAATAACTCTTCTCTAAACTTATTTTTCACATATTTATGCGTTTACATGTTTTTTAAAAATCAGGACAGACACAGAATTTCAGATATCAAAATAAACTATAAAATAAATATTAGAAAAATAAAAGTGTAAAATAGATTTTTTTTTAAATTTTAGTCTTTAGTAAAGTTAGATACTTAAAATAAAAAATAATATTATAAAATTATTTTTTTTATTTTGAAATATATACAAATAAAGAACGATCATATCATGATAATTTACTAATTTTTTTTTCAAAATATTTTGAACATATTATGTTACACACTTAATTTGTTAGCTCAAAGCTATCTTAACAAGTGTATCTTTTAATAAAAAAAAATTAGTTTAAAGCGGTCACAAAAGAAAATATAAAATAAAATATAAATATTAGTACAAAATAGAAAAACAAAATATTGAGAACGTGTCGACACTAATGCCACAAACATTTTGTAGCGTTAGGTATAAACATCGTGAATAGTCGGGTAAAAAAAAGTCAAACCATGGTTACAAAAAAAACAAAAACAAAAAACATCATTTCTCTAAACTCTATAAAAAGAATAAAAATGAAGGTACCAAAGAATACACTATCATTTCTCTTGAGTCTCAATCCAAATTCTCTCCAGTTTTTTATTTATTTCTAGCAAACAAGAGAATGCAACCGAATTTCATTTCTCATAATCCTTTTCTCTCTACCGAACATACCCTTAGAGTAAATCGTATCGTGGTTGAGTAGCTCACCACATCCGACGTATACTTCGCCATTAGCATGCTACGAGACCGGCTCACATCGTCCAAGCTCCACAAACACTCTTTCACCGAGGCAATGAGTCACAAAACGACACATTTTATTTCTAAGATATGTGGGTATTTGGTGGTGTTAGGTCTCAAATGAATTCTGATATGTTGTGTGCTTGCCTTGATGGTTTGCTTGCTTTTCGTTTTGCGTCCTATGCTTTCTCGCTTTCTGTATATTTGGTCTTTTAGTGATATGCGTGGTTCGCTTTTATGCCTGCCTCTTGCTTTGCTTTAGGGTTTCTTTGTGTGTTGCATTTATGGCTTGCTTTGTGGCTAGTCGTGCTCAGTGTGCTCCCTTGCCTTATTGTTTGTTTGTGTTCGTCTTGATCTTTTTTTTATAATGTTTTCTTCCACGTTCTTATGCTTTTTGAGGAAAATTTATATATATGTAAAATAGAATTAAAAAAAATTGATCGTTTTTCTCTTCATTTCTCTTAGCCGGAGGTCTACTCGAAAGCAATCTCCTTATCCGAGGGTTTTCCAAGGATAAGGGCATGATCTGTTGACACTTTGTCTCCCACATACCCTGCTTTTGCGGGATTGGGTATCGTTGTTGTTTTTGTTATTGTTTTGTTGTGGTATCAAATGAGGATATGAGTTTTGTTATGATAGAGATGGTATTTTGAAGTGGAATTGTTGGATAATGTGGCATCTGGTAAGACTCAAATGGAGAGCTTTTGCTCTTCATGGTACCTATTGCTCTTAGAATACAAAGTTATAACCTACATAATATTGATAAAGATGATCTACACACTTCAAGTTTTTCTATTTGCAGACTCAGTTATGCAAGCAATCATCACACTGTCAATTTTATACAAATGAGCCAAGATCAATATAAATCTAAAATTTAGTAAACATCTCATGGGCAAATTATAGCCGCTCATTTTTCCATTAAAAATACATGTTTTTCACATTTAATAAAATAGTCTTCCAAACAGTTAATCGTCAAACGACAAACACTACACTTTTGCAACGAGAATTAAATCATTTTTTTATAGAGGGCACATGTATATACTTTTGACGATTTTTTTGTCACATTTGAGAAAATCATATGTAATTCATATCACAAATCATATATGATTTCATAAAATTATATATGATTTTATAAAATCAAATATGATTTGTGATATAAATCATATATGACTTTCTCAAGGTGACCAAACAAATTGAAAAAAATTGTTCAAAAACATATACATAAGTCTCCATATTGAATGATAGTTTAATTTTCGCTTTGATGATATGTTTCGTTTTGCGTAATGATTAACGGTTTATGAGATATTTATAAAAGGGATAAAAGTGAGGGTTTTATTAGCTGAGAAAATAAATGCTAAAGTTAGTTTATTGAATTTACTAAGTATTTGATATATATATATATATATATATATATATATATATATATATATATATATATATATATATTTAGGGTGGGGTTATAATAAAAAGGGTAGGGTGAAATCCTAGCCCTTGGATCAAATTTGATGAGATCAACAGAAAAAGCGGTGGTTTTTTTGTAAATAATTAAAATCCGAGGGGGCATTGTGTAATTATGGAGATCAATCAACCGTCCTTTTTCTGTTTCCCCAAATACATCGATCATTCTCTCATATAAATCAAAACACACGCTCTCTCTCTATTAAAAAACACACAAAAGATCTAATTTTTTCGATCAGATCTACGAAACCCACGATGGAACATGATCTTACAACACCTGACAAGTTAATTTTTAATCTAGATCGAGATGCATTAGGTTTTGGTAAGTATTTAACTCAACTTTTAATTTTAATTGAGATTATTAGGTTTTGATTTTAAGTTAGATGTAGTAGCTTATGTTAAATTGAGATGAGGCATCGGTGAAAATGATTGAGTTTGCCTTGTTGTGTTTTTTTATAAACTAGAAGTATGAACAGAAGTGCAGAAAGATGTATGTTGATGTTTATATGCATATGTTAGATTCCCTAATCATAAATTTAAACATAAGTTAAGCTGTTAGATAGTCACTTGCATGTGCCTAGGAGACAGACAAGTATCGCAAGACTCACAGAGATCCAAGTCTCTATGAGCAACCTCAGAGGAGTCCATGTTAGAGACATTGTCAAGGAAGTCAAAGATTACTTGAAGATATACTCATTGGCTGTGATGGATAACAACCAAGATGTATCAGGGACTTTGAGGGGTTGAGGGTTAACAGGGGTGGCAATACCCTGTTAACACTCAACACACTTTGGACATGCCATTTGTGTGTACGAGACAATGAAGAAAAAGGAAACTGTTTCAAGATCTGTTTCCTTAAATCATTATGGCAGACTACCAAGAATAGAAGAGCATCTTGTGACAGATGTCTGAAAAGTGAATGTCGTGTGTAGTCACCATCAACTAGTACTTAGGTCAACCTCGTATCACTATAAATAGGATGTGTATCCCAACATTAACACTTTGATAATATTCACACCATTAATGCTTAGAACTTATAGAATCAAACAGCTGTGACTGTATTCATAAGTTAGGGTTTATAGTTGTTCAAAGTGTGCACAACACATTGTCATCCAACGGTGTTATCCATAACACTTGTAATTCTTTATTATACAATAATAAGATTACGTTTGAAAAGTAATAACTTGTGTTGATTAGTTAAGTTTAGTGTTTCTAGCATTGATTAGGGACTTTCAATTGGTATCAGAGCGGTGTTTGATATTAAAACCTTCAAGAAACATCGTTCTCAGTTTTATAATCAAGATCCACCATGCCAGAAACTTCTAACCCACCACAATCACCTTCTGGAAACAACAACAATGCATCACCATCTTCACCAAGACTCACCCCTTCACCTCCTAATGACGATGATCTACCCCAACTTCTTGACTCAAGAGGCGGATCACATGTCACCAGTGTACCAGTCTTTGATGAAGAAGATTTTTCTAGTTGGAAGAGTCAATTCCTTGTGTATCTCGATGGACTTGAACCATTTCTTCTAGAAATTTTAGAAAATGGTCCTTATGTTCCCATGGCGCTTCCCTCCACTGAAGAAAACCCTCTTCCCAAACCTCTCAAACAATAGACTCCAGCTGATAGAAAATTGGCAAACCAAGATAAACGTCTCAAAAGCATCATCATATCCTGTCTTCCCAAGCACATCATGAAGTCTGTCATTCAGTGTCCCACAGCCAAGCAAATGTGGACAGACCTCATCCTTGGCCATGAAGGACCCTCTGAAACCAGAGAAACCAAGATTCAGGCACTCAGACTTCAGTTCAATGCTTTCAAGTCACTTGAAGGTGAAAAGGTTCAACAAACCTATACAAGGCTGAAGATTCTTCTTAATGGCCTAGCTATGAATGATGTCACCATTGGTCAAGATGAGATTAATGCCACATTTGTCAACAGCCTTCCAAGAAAGTGGTTGAGTATGAATCAGACTCAGAGAGCCAATAACTTAATCAAGAATGACAACTTAGCTCAACTTTATGGAAATTATAATTATGAAGAAGGGCTGATTGATACAATATACAAGTCAGAGACTGAAAGATTTGTAGTTCAAGGAGCAACTTCCAAAGCCTTGATCTCTGCACCACATCCTCATGACAGCGACTCTGATGTTGAGGACACCCGTAGCAGCCAAGAGTTCTTGACAGACCTTAATGCCGAGTTTCATGAAAGAGCCTTACTAGCCAATCAAAGAAGATTCTTCAAAAGATCAGGGAGAATAGGATCAGCTAGTAAACAAACTGATAGATCAAAAGAAACTTGTTTTGCCTGTGGAAAGCTTGGACACTTCCAAAAAGACTGTCCTTCCACCAAGACATCCTCACCTTCCTATCCATCATCTTCCACCAAACCTTACAAGTTCAAACCACAACATAACAACTCATCTCACCAATCCAACTCATCAGGCAATGAGAAGAAGGATTACAAGAACAAGTACATGGCACTTAAAGCTGAGTTAGAACAGATGAATTTGAAGCTTGAATCTCTGTCTAAGAAGAAAGGAGGTGATAAAAAGACTAAGAAAGGGTTGGTAGCTGAAGCATATGATTGGAATGATGAGCCACTGACTTCAGATAAGGAAGATACTACTAGAGTCAGGGCTTTCATGGCTATAGCTAAGGATGAACCAGCTGTTGGGAAAGGTGATGCAAGATCAGGACAATGGGTTGACATCACAATGAAAAAGGTACACAGGCTTTTATCTATGTCTGATAGTGATGAACGCAAACATGTCCTTTATTACACCATTGTTGATTTGCACTTTGTTGAGGAACAAAGAAAGAACCTGCTTGATAAGTTTCACTCTGTTAAAAATGAACTGCTAAATGCTAAATCTGAATGTGAAACTCTTAGACGGGTTAATTTAGAGAAAATATCCCTTCAAAATGAAGTCAGTAGGTTAACCTTGAAAAATAGTGCCTTAAATGATCAAGTATCTAAATTAAACAAGGTTATTGAAAAATGGCTGTGTAGTAGGTTCACTATAGATCAATTGCTTAATGATGAATGATAGGTATGTAAACACCCATCCTTTTTACCACTTAATTACAATAATAACCGAGCCAAAACGTGTATTTTATGTCGTAAATGTCGGAATTATGCGTGGTTTGTGTTTTTGTTGTGATTTAGGACGAAAATGTGGAAAAGGGAGAAAACACGGGCATTCACGGGCTTTTATCGAAGAAAAAGACGAAAGACGAAGTCAAGAAATCAAGAGTGCAAAAAGAACGAAAGTCCAAGACCAATTCTGAAGATTTATCGAAGAAAAAGTCAAAAGACGGAAGTTTACTAAAAGCCAAAGAACTCAAGTCTAATTTATTGAAGAATTACAAAGACGAGTTTAAAAGAATCCCGAGACAAAGTCATTAAAGTCCAAGATTTGAGAAGATTAAGGACTTAATGGTGCAATTAAATAAATAAGAAAGAGGGGAGGAAGCTTCCTAAGCACCTCCCTAATCTCCCCTATAAATAGATCATTAGTGTTTTCATTTCATTTTGTTGGCTAAGTGTGACAATTAGTCTTCCACCTTTTAATTACTTGTTCTTTAAATACATGTCAATTTAAATACTTGTCTTGCACCTTAAATACTTTTAATTTCAAGTAAGTTTCATTTTAATTCTTGTCAATCTTTACTTTTATTGTTCATCTCCTATCTACCTTTCTTTAATCTTTAATCTTTATGTTTATTGTTCATGTTCATGTTCTTGAGTTTTTGTTAAATTGATTAAGTGGGTTTTGATTATTTTGTTTATTATTGTTAGTTTGATTGATTTGGTTTGTTTGATTATCATTAGTTGATCATTTGTGGTTAGACTCGCTTAATCTTTTGGTTGATTTGATTAGTTTTTGTTTAGATTCGTGTTATCCTTTTTTCCCTTGTTCTTCGCTGTTCATCTGTTTCCCAGGTACATTCCGGATCAACAAGCTCATTCGAAATAACTGATTGTTGTGATTGTTCCTATCCAAGTTAATATTCTGGATCAGACAAATTCTTCCGAATCAAGGTCTTTATTTGGAAGATTCAACATTCCGGATCAGCTGTTCATTCGGAACATCCAAGTTATTCCGAACGAAGGAGTTCATTCGGATTTATTCCGGATCAGTGGAAGAGGTGTGTTCATTCGGAACATATTCCGAATCAAGGACGTACCGAATCAGTGGAGTTCATTCGGAACATTTATTGTTCCGAATCAAGGAGTGTTCATTCGGAACATTTATTGTTCCGAATCAAGACAACATTCCGAATCAAGGGAGTTGATTCGGAATATTCTGAATCAAGGTAATTTATTCCGAATCAAGACATTGTTCCGGATCAGGAAACATTCCGAACCAAGCCAGACATTCCGAATCAATGGAAGTTCCGAATCAAGCTAACATTCCGAGTGAAGGATTTATTCCGGATAAGTGACATATTCCGAATAAAGAATTTATTGCGGATCAAGGTTTTATTACGGGTGAACATTTTATTCCGAATCAAGGTTTTAGTAAATATTCCGAGTGAAGAAGAAATTATTCCGAACGAAGGTGACATTCCGGACGAGTGATTTATTCCGAACAAAGGATTATTCCGAATGAGCTGTTTTCAGGTTCTTTTAACTTTCAGTTTTTAATTTTTAATTTTAAAGCTTTACTTTTCCCACATTTTTCCTTAGTTGCACTTTAAGTTTACTTGCCTTAGATTTATTTTAGCCTTCCCTTAGTTTTAAGTTTTAGTTGCGTTTTAAGTTTGCCTTAGATAGTTTTAAGTTTGCGTTATTTACATTAATTGCCCTTTAATTTCTCGTCACGCTTTTAATTTCTTGTCATTTATTTTAAATTAGAGATAGATTTAAATTACGTCTTGCACATTTAATTTAACCAAATATATTCTTTCTCACCAAAAAAAATTGAGTCGCATTTTGAACCGGAAATCAATTCGTTAAGACACCGAGAAACGAACTTTTTCAACTAGCAAAATCTCTACATTAAAATGGCGCCGCTGCCGGCTCTTTTCGTAAAGATTAACGGTTTTCTGTGAGAGACGCGTTGCTTTTTGGGATCCGTTCATTCGTGAGTGTTATTTTCTTGCTTAAAATTTTTAAAGAAATCCAAAAAAAATTAAAAAATTGTTAAAAATCCATAAAAATTAAAAAAAAAATTCAAAAATCCAAAAAGATTTTATTTTTATTGTGTATATATATTGTCTTTGTGTTTGGTATTGTTTTATTTTGCCTTTGTAGGTGTATGCGTACTAGATCTTCTAATTATCAAGAGCCCGAGACTCGTGAAGATTTAGTTATGGCAGGTGTTAACAACAACAATAATCCACCGCACCTCAATAATAACAACAACAATGTTCTTCCACAGCCCGATCTTCGGACAATGGAGGAGCTTTGTCAACCTACCATGTTTGGACGAGGAGGACCGATTGCGCCGATGCAAATCACGGCTCCGGAGTTTTCGTTGAAGCACCACATGATTCAGCAAGTGCAAACAAATCCTTTCCGAGGATTGCCTGATGATGATGCCAACAAACACCTCGACAAATTCATTACAATCACTCAAAGCATGAAGTTGCCCGGTGCCACAATGGATGTCCTTCGCCTACAACTCTTTCCACATACTTTATCACACCACGCCGAGAAATGGTTTGATCGTCTCCCGAAGAATTCAATTCATACTTGGGATGACATGACTCAACGCTTTTTGTCGCGCTACTTTCCACCATCCATGGTCACAAGCCTTCGTAATCAAATCAGCGGTTTCATGCAAGAACCCGATGAATCTCTCTTTGATGCTTGGTAACGATATAATGTTTTGACCGATCGATGTCCAAACCACAACATGCTCCCTGTGACCTTAATTGATACTTTCTACAACGGTTTGACTTTTCGTGATCGTGATACGATTAATGCAGCCGCCGATGGCATATTTATGAAAAGACGACCCGAGGAGTGTAGAGAGCTTATTGAGAACATGACTACTCATCACAAAAACTGGGATTCCTCCGCTTCTTCAAGGAACAACCCGAGAGTCAATGTTTCTTCTACTTCAGCAAACCCCGACATGACCGAATTCACCCGCATGATGACCGAAATGAACAAAAATATCTTGCTTCTCGCTACAAACCAACAACAAGTTAAAGCAGTAGCCAATCCTTGTGAAACATGCGGCGGTCCACACTCATACACTGATTGTCCTTCTACTCAAGGAAATCCGAAAAACGTGTATGCAGCTTATGGTAATTATTCACCGGAAAATTACCAAGCCCGACCTCAAGGGGATAGAAATTTGTTGAGTTACCGGTCAAACAACTACCTTTTACCCGGTTTTTCTCCTCAAAACCAAAACCCCAACAACAACTATAATAGAAGCAACCAAATCCCACCTAGAGCTTCTAATCCTTATCACCCACCCGCTCAACAAGCCCCACCCATCAACCAAGATGTTGAAGCTTTAATGAGAACCCAAGGAGAGCAAATCAAGAATCTGCAAAGCCAAATTATCAATTTGAAAGGTGATATCACCAAGCAAGGGAATGACATTAGATCCGAGCTTCGAGATAATATTCAATCCTCCTTCAGCAATCAAACGAATGATTTGAAGAATATGCTGGCTAGTTTCTTGCCCACCACTCAACCTTCTACTTCGAGTTCTCTACCTTCAAACACCGTCACCAATCCGCGAGCGAATGTAAGTGCTATTACTACCCGTAGTGGAGTTTCCATAGTAGGACCACCTATCCCGCCCCCATCATCTACACCTCCTCCACCACCATTTATCCCTACTCCTCCCACACCTAGTATTAGTACACCATTACCGCCTCCGCCTCGTCATGACGATGTACCCAAGAAGAACCCTTCAACATCTCAACCTTTACCTGCTACACCTGCACCTTCACCACCCAAACCCAATATTCCTTATCCATCTCGCCTAGGCAAGGCCAAAATGCACACCAAGGATGACATTCAAGTGTCGAATTATTTGAAGATGATCTCTCAAATGAATTTCAACATTAGCCTTGTTGAAGCACTTGTCCACATGCCGAAATTTGTCAAAGCATTCAAGGAATTGCTTAACAAGAAGGAGAAGCTGCTTGAGCTCGCCAACACACGCTTAAATGAAAACTGTTCTGCAGTTATTCTTAAAGAACTTCCGGAAAAACTTGGAGATCCCGGTCGTTTTGTGTTGCCTTGCATTTTTAACAAAACAGAAGAATTTACTGCCCTAACTGATCTTGGGGAAAGTATTAATTTGATGCCTTTAAGTGTTTGGACAGCACTTTCATTACCCGACCTTACACCAACAAAGATGACTCTTGAGCTTGCAAATCTCACTCTCGATTACCCCGTTGGTATTGCCGAAGATGTGTTCATTAAAGTTGGCACCTTCACTTTTCCGGTCGACTTTGTTGTTGTTGATTATGAAATGGACCCTCGTATTCCTTTAATACTTGGTCGGCCATTCTTGAGAACCGGACAAGCTTTAGTTGATGTTGCCGAAGGTGAATTAATTTTAAGGGTCGGGAATGAACAACAAGTGTTCAAAATGGGGAAGCTTACAAGCAAATCCTTTGGAGGCCGAGAATCAGCGAATATGATTAATGTGCTTGATGATTTTGTCGTCTACAACAATCCTCTATTCGAGTCTTGCAATGATAATCCACTTTTTCAAGATGATGTGGATGATTCTCTATCCAATTTGGAACCTTCTCCCATATATGATTCTCCACCGATCTTTGATGCTTATGATGATGATTCTAGCTCAGATACGGATGATTATGATGACTTTGCTTCCGAGTATCCCGACATGCCCATTTATGATGATTTTGATGAGGCCGATACTCTTTCGAGTGATTCTTCACATGATGAAGATCCTCCGCCATCCATGCTTAATCCTACTTTGGATGACTACTCATTTGAGGAAGACTTCTCTACTTTTCTTAATACTTACTTCCCTCATGAGAGTGATGCTCCTCCTTTAGACTTTGATGATTATCGTCTTGATCCTACTTTGGATTTGAAGAAAATTCTTTCAAAGGAGAAGCAACCGGACGACACCAACATCCGCAGCACGTATGATTTGACACCTCTTTGTCCACCTTCTGAGGACAAGGTTGTGCATTTTCTTATCGGATCATCTTCAAATTCTGCTGAGCCTGAGTGCTATTTTCCCCTAAAGGAAAAGGTGTTCGATCTCGGTATCGATATTCTTCAGCCATCTCAGTATCCATATGATGAAATAAAAGGAAAAATATTTGGAACTTATGATGATATGCTTGCACCTCTTCACCCTTGCTACCACCGTGCTCCATCTTTGCTTAAGGGAACCTTGCCTACTCTTCTTTGGCTTGCCTTGTTCGCCTTAAGCTTGTGCTATTTGATGGACGAAAACTATGTATTTGATCCAGGTGGATATGTTTCATGCTTCTTCCTATGCTAATCAAGGTCGAGTCAGGCTCACGACTCGGTGAACAAAAATCAAGCATTTCTTGGGAGGCAACCCATGTATCTATCTTTTAGCTTTCTTTATCATAAATGTAGGGGAGACCCGTTGGTGTTTGCTATTTCCTCTCTTCTTATAATCAGGGATTCGAGCGCTCAATGATCCACTCTTGATGATTTTTGACGACCCGTGATTCCGTGTTTCCGTCTTCTCGGTTCTATCCTAAACTCTTTTCGATTCACTATTTTATATTTCTCAATATTAAAATAGGAATCTCGTTAGTTGTCTGTTCCTTAGCAAGATTTAAACAACGTGCACAATGTCCTAAGTGTAGGGGAGTTTACTCCCACATGCTTAAACATTGAGGACAATGTTTATCTCAAGTGTAGGGGGGACTTCTATCGAAGTTAAGTGGCCTTTTCCTTGTATTTTTCCTCATTTTAACCGCTAAATCAATTTTTCGACATTTTTCAAAATTTTTGATCTATTTTGGCCTATTAATTTTTCCTTTTGTATAGTTATTTTCTTTCCTTATTAGAATAAATTTTAATAAAGTGGTTTTAATTTTCAAACGTTGTGAATCTTTTGACTCAACCCGAGTTTACTTATCTAAGTTTACTCTAGCTAGTATCCTTAACGTGTTTAAGTCAAGTTTTGCTAGGCTTTTATATAGGGAGCTATAAAACGCGAAAGTCTTAACTCTCACGGGTTAAGAACAAGAACTTTTCGCAAGTTCCTATAATTGATCCTAGAGAGTCGTTTATCAAGGGAACTTTAAAATGCGATTTCTAAACTTGAAAAAGTCTAAGAGTTTGCAAGATCCTATATACGGCTCGAAAACCCAAAACTTTGATTTAATAGTCTAAGCATCCACGAGTCTCATTCCTTGAGATTTTAAATTGTGGAGAACGAGAGATGATAGAGTCAATTATAAGTTTGGTATTCTTTCGTGAATTTATGTGAGTTAATTATAAGCCTATTCTCCCATCGCTTGCTAATAAATTTATCTGTAATAAATAAGGTTGTACGATTTGAAAAGTTACTTAGCTTCTAGCCCAAGATCGTTTAAAAGTTGCTCGGTAATGATTAGAGTTCATAGCCAAGGCATAACTTATTGAAGCGAGACGCGAAGATTGGCGAGTCCGAAAAGGCCCTAACAAGGCATGAGGGCTACATTTTGTTGCTAAAGATCCCAAGTGATGTGAAGAATCATTTATCAAAAATCAATATGAAGGATCGAGACACACGACGAAAAGCAAAAACTCCCCAAAAGTCATGGAGAAGTCTATCCGAAAAGGCCCTAACAAGGTATGAGGATAAATAGATCCAAGTCCAAAAAGGAGGCGGATCGTTGTATATCAAAGTCCAAAATAAAGATTGGAGAAAAATGAAGAAGTCGTGGTCCAAGTATGAAGAATCTCTCAAAACTTCAAGTGAAGAAATTCCTAATATGAAGAGAAGACCATTATTTCATGAACGTCTCTCAAGATTTGAAGTATGAAGTCGCTGCCAAATATCGGTCAGAGAAAGGTCTCAAATCGCGAAGCGAGTTATGCCAAGATATGAACTTTATGAGGTCCCGAGAAGCAGTTTTAAAAGATTTTGTCCTTTAGCTAACTATTGATTAAATCGTCCCACTTTATTTTCAGCCTAAATAACTATCGAAATAAGTCAACAATTCATCCTCGTGATCATTCAAGACAATAATAAAATATAAGAGATACACCTAGGAATAAGGGAGTCTAAGTGAATAATTGGCCCACATGAGTTCGTGTTAGTTTGCTAACTTATAATAACAATGATCTCGTTTTTAATCTTGGTTTGGAGAAAGTGAAAACTTGAGGATGATGATCATTCATGGCATTTTCAAAACCCGAAGGTATGTTTTTGATTTCTTTACTTTGAATGTTTATAATTTTCTATCTCTTTAATAAAGGCCAATATGGATTGATTGTGATGAAAAGTGTAATCGTGCTTTGTAACTAATGCATTGCATGAGGACATTGCAATGGTCAAGTGTAGGGGATTTGATAGGTGTGTAAACACCCATCCTTTTTACCACTTAATTACAATAATAACCGAGCCAAAACGTGTATTTTATGTCGTAAATGTTGAAATTATGCGTGGTTTATGTTTTTGTTGTGATTTAGGACGAAAATGTGGAAAAGGGAGAAAACACGGGCATTCACGGGCTTTTATCGAAGAAAAAGACGAAAGACGAAGTCAAGAAATCAAGAGTGCAAAAAGAACAGAAGTCCAAGACCAATTCTGAAGATTTATCGAAGAAAAAGTCAAAAGACGGAAGTTTACTAAAAGCCGAAGAACTCAAGTCTAATTTATTGAAGAATTACAAAGACTAGTTTAAAAGAATCCCGAGACAAAGTCATTAAAGTCTAAGATTTGAGAATATTAAGGACTTAATGGTGCAATTAAAGAAAGAAGAAAGAGCGGAGGAAGCTTCCTAAGCACCTCCCTAATCTCCCCTATAAATAGATCATTAGTGTTTTCATTTCATTTTGTTGGCTAAGTGTGACAATTAGTCTTCCACCTTTTAATTACTTGTTCTTTAAATACATGTCAATTTAAATACTTGTCTTGCACCTTAAATACCTTTAATTTCAAGTAAGTTTCATTTTAATTCTTGTCAATCTTTACTTTTATTGTTCATCTCCTATCTACCTTTCTTTAATCTTTAATCTTTATGTTTATTGTTCATGTTCATGTTCTTGAGTTTTTGTTAAATTGATTAAGTGGGTTTTGATTATTTTGTTTATTATTGTTAGTTTGATTGATTTGGTTTGTTTGATTATCATTAGTTGATCATTTGTGGTTAGACTCGCTTAATCTTTTGGTTGATTTGATTAGTTTTTGTTTAGATTCGTGTTATCCTTTTTTCCCTTGTTCTTCGCTGTTCATCTGTTTCCCAGGTACATTCCGGATCAACAAGCTCATTCGGAATAACTGATTGTTATGATTGCTCCTATCCAAGTTAATATTCTGGATCAGACAAATTCTTCCGAATCAAGGTCTTTATTCGGAAGATTCAACATTCCGGATCAGCTGTTCATTCGGAACATCCAAGTTATTCCGAACGAAGGAGTTCATTCGGATTTATTCTGGATCAGTGGAAGAGGTGTGTTCATTCGGAACATATTCCGAATCAAGGACGTACCGAATCAGTGGAGTTCATTCGGAACATTTATTGTTCCGAATCAAGGGAGTTGATTCGGAATATTCCGAATCAAGGTAATTTACTCCGAATCAAGACATTGTTCCGGATCAGCAAACATTCCGAACCAAGCCAGACATTCCGAATCAGTGGAAGTTCCGAATCAAGCTAACATTCCGAGGGAAGGATTTATTCCGGATAAGTGACATATTCTGAATAAAGAATTTATTCCGGATCAAGGTTTTATTCCGGGTGAACATTTTATTCCGAATCAAGGTTTTGGTAAATACTCTAAGTGAAGAAGAAATTATTCCGAACGAAGGTGACATTCCGGACGAGTAATTTATTCTGAACGAAGGATTATTCCGAATGAGCTGTTTTCAGGTTCTTTTAACTTTCAGTTTTTAATTTTTAATTTTCAAGCTTTACTTTTCCCACCTTTTTCCTTAGTTGCACTTTAAGTTTACTTGCCTTAGATTTATTTTAGCATTCCCTTTGTTTTAAGTTTTAGTTGCGTTTTAAGTTTGCCTTAGATAGTTTTAAGTTTGCGTTATTTACATTAATTGCCCTTTAATTTCTCGTCACGCTTTTAATTTCTTGTCATTTATTTTAAATTAGAGATAGATTTAAATTACGTCATTTTCATTTACGTCTTGCACATTTAATTTTAAAACAACCAAAAATATTCTTTCTCACCAAACACAATTGAGTCGCATTTTGAACCGGAAATCAATTCGTTAAGACACCGAGAAACGAACTTTTTCAACTAGCAAAATCTCTACATTAATGAACTGCCTGCTGACATTAAAAGGGATGTATCTGCTAAGAAAAATAAGCTGAAAATTCTCACCAAACCCAAAGAGATTGTTTTTAAATCTACAGAGACTATTCATATGTCAGATCCCATTTTGACTGATGACCCTGTCTCTGAAGATGTGGCTGAATTACCACCTTTACCCAAACTCTATGGAGTTGAACCCAACAGTTCCTCAAGAGGAGCTAAGGGTGAACTTAAAACAGATGTTGAGAAACAACCAGCTAAAATATTTTTTGTACCTGCTAAACAATCTGTTAAGCAAGTTGCATTTAAGCCTGTCTCAACAAAAGCTGTGAACAAAGTTGAATCCTCAACTGAAGAACGCCTTTTGTCACTTATGATAGAAGTAGAACTCTTAAAACAACACATTAAGCCTTCCGCTGAATGCTCTACTTCTCGTGAACCTAAGTATGTCCTAGGTGAACCCAAAGGGGAAAGGTTAGTCAAACCTTATTGCAATATGTGTAAGAACTCTCATCACATGACCATAGACCATGACAGACAAATGGTTGTGAAGAGAGCTCAGACACCTTCTAGGGAAAGACAACAGGGTTCTAAAAGACAACAAGGGAACTACTGACCTTATCCTCCCTATAAATTATGTGGATTCACAGACCATCACTCAGATGAGTGTGGTGACTTCCCAGGTTGTGAGATCTGTGGAAGTTTTACCCATGAGACATCTAATTGTCCTTCCCATCGCTAAAAGTTCTACAGGAACTCAAGAATTGCTAATCAGCAATTCAGGGAACCCACTAGAAAGTGGGTTCACCATAGGAACTATGTTTCTATGTATCTGTGCAGAAACATCTTAAGGAATCGGTATAGTATCTAGACAGTGGTTGTTCTAGACACATGACAGGGATTCAACAATACATGCACAGATACTCAAGGGAGCCAGGTCCTAAAGTGGTATTTGGAGATAATTCTTCAGGCGACACAGAGGGATACGGCTCAATGAACTGCAATGGGATAACTTTTACAAGGGTTTCATATGTGAATGGTCTTAAACACAATCTCATTAGCATCAGCCATTTGTGTGATGCTGACTACAAGGTTTTGTTTACTAAGACTCAAGGAACCATATTCAACAAGAACAATGATGTTGTGCTTATTGCACCTAGAAGGAGAGATGTTTATGTCATCAACATGGTTGTTTGCTCTGAAGACAGCTCAAATTGTTTTCTTGCTAAAGCCTCTGAAAGTGTCAATTGGCTGTGGCACAAAAGACTGTCTCATCTCAACTTCAAGAACATCAACAAGATAGCCACACAAAACCTGGTTGCTGGTCTACCTTCAGTGATGTTTTCTAAAGACAAGACTTGTTCTGCCTGTGTCAAGGGAAAGCATCACATGTCTTCTTTCAAGACCAGGCAATCATTTTCTATTAACAAGTGCTTACATCTCCTTCACATAGATTTGTTTGGGCCTGTCAAACCTCAGACTATTAATCACAATAAATACACCTTGGTCATAGTTGATGAGTTTTCAAGGTATACATGGGTGTTGTTCCTCAGAAGGAAAAGTGATGTTGTTGATACCATCATGTCCTTCATCAAACATGTTGAAAATATGAATGATGTTAGAGTCAAAGATCTAAGAAGTGATAATGGTACTGAATTCAAGAATCATCAACTTGAATCTTTTTGTGATGAAAAGGGAATATCACAAAACTTCTCTTCAGCTGGCACCCCTGAACAAAATGGTGTGGCTGAAAGAAGAAACAGGACTTTGATTGAAGCAGCCAGAACTATGTTGAATGGTGCAGCCTTACCAAAGCAATTTTGGGGAGAAGCTGTTCACACTGCCTGCTACACACAAAATAGATCAATTATTGTCAAAAGACATGGTAAAACTTCTTTTGAAGTTTTCAGAAACAGATCTCCAGATGTCAGCTATTTTCATGTTTTTGGATGCCCTGTGTTCATTTATAACTACAGGGATAAACTTGGAAATTTGATGAAAAAGCTGATGATGGTTTCTTCTTGGGATACTCTCCAACAGCCAAAGCCTTTAGAGTATTCAACATCAAAAGACAAGAAGTTGAAGAAACCTTTCATGTCAGATTCAATGAAGATGATGATGTCATACAGAGAACTGGAACAGAGGGTGATGAAATTGATTTTAATGAAAATGTGTCATTCCCAAGTGATGAATTCTCCGAAACGAGACCCGGCTGTCATCACCATCATCACTCCAACACTCTTACTCCTTATGTTCCTGCTTTTGACCCTCTGTCTACACACAACATTGAAGTTCCTACCTCTCAGGAACTTGATGAAGAAGAACCACAACCTTCTTGTGATCCTTCTTCCTCTACTGCTATTGATGACTCGCCAATTCTTCAAATCCCTGAAGAATCTCCTGCTGATAATGAACTTGTACCCCTTGATATGGCTGAAGTAGACTCAGACACTGAAGTAGTCTTTGAAGAAAGCCCTCCTAATCAGCAGGATGAAACTCAAATAGTACCAGCTATTCCCACAAGTGTTCCTGTCCATGATTCCCCAGCTCCTCAAACTAAGTGGTCAAGAGATCAACACATTCTTCTTGTCAACATCATTGGGGAACCTAATGCAGGGGTTACTACTAGACAGCGAATTCATGACTCAGAATCTGCCTCAGCCAATGAATGTCTCTTTGCTGAATTTCTCTCTCAAATTGAACCTAAGAGAGTAGCTGAGGCTCTTGTAGAAGATGGGTAGGTAGCTGCTATGCAGGAAGAAATCAATCAGTTCAAAAGGAACAAAGTATGGACACTAGTGCCAGCTCCACCTGGAAAGAATATCACAGGCACTAGATGGATCTATAGAAATAAGATGGATGAAATTGGAAACATCATCAGAAATAAGGCTAGGCTGGTGGCACAGGGGTATACTCAGACTGAAGGAATTGATTATGATGAAACATTTGCTCCTGTAGCAAGACTTGAAGCCATCAGAATCTTCCTGGCTTATGCTGCTTATATGAACTTCACTGTGTATCAAATGAATGTTAAGAGTGCATTCCTCAATGGAGATTTGGCTGAGGAAGTATATATTGAACAACCTGAAGGATTCAAGAACAACGAGTTTCCCAATCATGTGTACAGATTACACAAAGCCATGTATGGGCTGAAACAAGCTCCAAGAGCATGGTATGAAACTCTTTCTAATTTCTTAACTGAAAACAAATTTGTCAGGGGTTCTATTGATAAAACACTCTTTACCTTCAAGGATAAGAGTGATTTCATCATTGTGTAGATTTATGTGGATGATATCATCTTTGGGTCAACAAATGTTAATCTTAGTAAACGTTTTGCTAAATTAATGACCAAGAAATATGAGATGAGTATGATGGGTGAATTAACTTACTTTTTGGGTTTTCAAATTAAACAATGTCCTAAGGGAATTACAATTTGTCAAGAAAAGTATGTTAAAGATTTACTTAAAAAATATGACTTAGCTGATTGTGCATCAGTGAAATGCCCCATTCTTCCACCCAACAACTTGAGTCCTGATGTGTCAGGGGTCTCAGTTAATGAGACTTTATACAGAGGCATGATTGGGTCACTCATGTATCTAACAGCTAGTCGTCCTGATATCCAATTCTACACATGTCTCTGTGCAAGGTACCAAGCTAACCCAAAAGAATCCCATCTAGTGGCTGTTAAGAAAATTTTCAGGTATCTCAAAGGAACACCTCCCTAGGTCAATGGTATCCCAAGGAACCAGGCTTTGATCTCAAGGCCTATTCAGATTCAGACTATGCAGGATGCTGTATTGACAGGAAAAGCACCCCAGGTAGCTGTCAAATCCTAGGAGGAAAATTGGTTGGATGGAGTGCTAAGAAGCAAAACTCTATGGCCATGTCTTCAGCTGAAGCAGAATATGTCGCTGCTGCCAACTGTTGTGCTCAGGTGCTCTGGATGAAAAGTCAATTGGCTGACTATGAAATCTTATATGACAAAGAGCCAATCTTTTGTGACAACACCAGTGCCATTGCCATCTCCAACAACCCTGTCCTTCACTCACGTACCAAACACATTGATATCAGGTATCATTTTATCAGGGATCACATAATGAAGGGAGATATTAAGCTGCACTTTGTTCCCACAGAGCTGCAACTAGCTGATATTTTCACAAAGCCTTTGGCTGAACCTTCGTTCAACAGGCTAGTTGCTGAGCTAGGGATGCTCAATATCTCAAAGCCTGTGGCTTGATAATAAATGTGTTCATTAAATGACTGATTCTATATTAAATGTTTTTCATATGAAACTAGGTAGTTATTTTCCAAGTTAATGCTAAAAAACATTCTCAATATTTAATCATTTATTTTCGAATAACGAGGAGACAAATAAGTTTTGAAAGGTCAAGGGACCCCCATGAGCAGTCATTTTCCCACCTTGCATTAAATGCAGTTGAATAACTGTTTTCATATTTGAATATATATATTGTCTCACGTCTCACCTCACCTACCACTATTCTCATTTCACAAATATCTCTCTCTCTAAGCTTTCTCTCTCTAAACCCATCCTCCATTTTCGTTCTTCTTCGACCTTGAATCCATGGCATTCCCAGTTCCCAAGGCAGCAAACGTCAACTTTGAACTCAACGAATGCATTCTTGCATCTAACAACTCCATTGGATGGATCAAGGCTCCAAATGAATCCTACTCAGATCTGGTTAACTTCATGCTAAATTGTGATGCAAGTGAAGCATTCACAAAATCCCCAACCACCTTCTACCAAGAATACCTTAGGGAATTCTGGTACTCTGCTGAAGTCGTTAATGACACCATTACCTTTAGCCTCTCTTGCAACGAACACCCATTTTCCTTCTCACTCAAAGACTTTTCTAGTGTGGCTGGGTTAAAATATGGTGATGAATGCCTAAAGGTGGTTGACAAAAGGCTGTTAAGGATGCTCTGGCCACACTTAAACCCTTTCATGATGTGAACCCTGCTCTTACGCCCGCTGAGGTCCTCTCTAAGTCTCCTCTGAAGATCAAGTTTTTTACCCCTCTGTGGCGTGTCCTCTTCACCCACATAGTCAAATCCCTGGGAGGAATGCAGGGATCCCAAGAACAGATGTCCTTCAACCACCAATCTATTGCATATGGGCTGATCTGGGGAGCTGATGTTGATGTAGGAAGCATTCTCTTCTCCAATCTAGTTGAACAGCTGAAAGGAAGGAACCAAGTCAGGGAAAAGAACATTTGCTACGTTCGCTTTCTATCGCTGATCTTCGAAAGCATGTTGGGTGACAGCTATCATAACTCTGCACTCACTTCTCTGAAGCCCTATCGCATCACAGGTGCCATCTATAAGGAAATTGGAGCTGAAGATGTCCCTGTCACCTCACACATGATGAACATTGCTAACAAACAACACTCAGCTGAGAAGTCCTTGCTCCCTTCTTCAGAGAAGGTGATTACCTCTGGTGTGTCTGGCAAGTCTAAGTCTTTGACCTCTGGGCAGCACACCACGACGTCCAAGGCTTCAACTGGCCAACAGCCTAAGAAGAAGAAAAACCCATCTTCTTCCCACACCAAATTTGTTGCAAAGGCCAGGGGAAATAAGACTGTGAACCTCGACACCTCCTCTGTTCCAGAGACTCATGTGGAATCAGAGACTTCAGCTGACCAACAACAAGGGTCTAGCATCTCGATGTCAGCCGAGACAACAGGAAACCAACCGAATTCTGCTGATATCGCACAGGTAATCAGTGTAAATTTTTAGAGGTCCACAAGCAGCCACTCTTAAATGTCTGTAGGTGAGAGTGGTGAAGTTAGGGTAATCCTCTACCCATAGAAGTCTGTCTATGCACTTAGAACTCTTTAAGACTTCTGTACACCTTGTCTATGCACCAGGGAATGATTCATTTATGTTTATAAAGCACCCCGATGACCCTGCACCCTCTAGACAGTATTCAGGCAAACAACAACCTGAATACATATATGTCTCGACCTTGACTAGCTGTACCTCACACAGCCTCTTGGTTCCCTCAGAAAAAGAATCCCAAAAGTTTTACTTTTAGGGGAGCTGAATAATCATCCTCAGCTCTTCTAGGGACAGCGTAATAAGACGATCTTAACCTACATCTTTTTCACCATTAGAAGAATCCCAAAGGATTTATCCTTTTCAGGGGGAGCTGAATCATCACCCTCAGCTTTCCTAGGGACAGCGTAACAGGCGACCTTCACCCACATATGTTTCATTATTAAAAGAGTCCCAAAGGTTTCTTAACCTTTGGGGGGGGGGGCTGAATAATCACCCTCAACCTTCCTAGGGGCAGCGAATGGCGATCCTTAACAACATATGTTTCACAATCAAAAGAGTCCCAAAGGTTTTAACCTTTTTTTTTGGGGGGGGGGGGGCTGAATAATCACACTCAGCTTTCCTAGGGGCAGCGAATGGCGATCATTAACCATATAATTTTCACCCTTAAAAGAATCCCAAGGATTTATCCTTTGGAGTGGCTGAGTAATCACCCTCGGCCTCTCTGGGACAGCGAAATGGCGACCATTCCCCTTACTTATTTCCCTGTTACTAATAAAAACAACTTGCAGGCTGAAATTGTATAGCCAGACACAGAATCCATGGAGCAACAAGATAAAGAGGCTGATACAATCGTTCAGGATCAACGAAATGACGAAGAGCCCCTGCTTGATATTGAAGAAGAAGTGCTGTCATTAGTTGATGATGTCTCTGATCCTGAATTGATGCCTGAGGATGAAATCCCTGTGGGGATGTTTGAGGAGGAGGATGAAGAAGAAGAAGATGATCAACATTCTGTGTCTCCTCCCAAAGAAATAGCTGTGTCCACACAAGCTGATAATAACACTCCCCCTCCCATGGAAGCTGTTGTCACTCCCACCTCTGCTACCTCCACCACAACAGGCTTCCAAAGACCTGCTTATGATCCAACTGTTGAATTCCTTATGTTTGATCATCCTGCTCAAACCAACTTTGATCTTTTGCCAAGGGGGGATGATTATGCTCAACAAAGCCTGAACATCCATAATCTTCAGCCTGTTCATCATCAATCTGATATTGAACGCCTATCAAGAAAGCTGGATGTTATCAAGTCTGAGATGCATAACTTCACTGTTACATTTCCAGGGATCATCAAGAAGGCAATCGAGGATGCAGTCACTGAACCCATCAAGGATGGTGCAAGAAAATGTGTATCACAAGGACTTAGTCATTTGTCCACAAGAATCAAGGATGTCATTGACACAGAGGTCCCTGCTCAATTTTATGAACATGAGTTAACAATGCACAGAGAGTTTGAAGCTGTTCGAAGCAGGCAATATCGTCATACAAACTTCATCATTAATCGTGTTCAGGGCAACACCAATGGAAATTGCAACCTTCTGCTGAAGATTGCCAGAGCTTCAAGGACAAGGCAACGTGCTATGGATACCTTTGTTGAACAGATTGCAAGGCACTTTCAAACACGTTCAACCAAACGTCTGAAGAGACAGGCTGAACGTGAGGGGGAGAAGGAAAAGGTACTTAACCTTGAATCTGCCAAACAGGGCTCAACATCTGCTGACAACACCATTTGTTCACCTGTCCCCCTCCAAGTCATCACACCTGTTATCATACCTGATGATGAGGATAACACTAAGGGGGAGCAACAGAATAAAGATGGAGTTGATCCATCGAGTCTGGGGATGATGGTGAACCAGCTGCCAAGAAGCTAAAGTTCACTGTTAGCTCCCTTCCCAAAGCAATACAAACTCAAGCTCAGTCAGCGTTTATCAAAAGAGCTGAGGAATTGAAAAATACGAGTATGGAATCCTCTGTCTCGAAGAAAGGAAAAGAGATAGTTTTGGTTGACACATACACAAAACTAAAGAAGATAGCTGCGATCACCACAGACCTTTCCCAATTTTCAACCTTTAAACCTTCCAATGAGAATCCTTTAACGCCTGAAGAAATAGAGAAACAGGCTGAGGAATTCAAGAGACTAAAAGAAATCAAGAAAGCCAAGGAGCTAAATGAGGCAACTCTAAGGAAGATGACTCCACCTGAAAGGGAGAAGCAGAGACAAAGGTTGAGGGAAATGGAAGCTAAACGCGCAGAGGCACTAAGAAAAGTAAAAGCTGATTATGATGCCTGCGTTAACAATAGGTATGCACCTGGCAAGATAACCAAGTTCAAATATACAATTCACAAGTCCACCAACACACCACAGATGATTTTGTGGAGAGACAACCAACAGGGTAATATGAATGTATTTGAGGACTTCAGGCTAAAGAAACTTGGGTTATCTGAATGGTTTGAACTTGAAGCCTTGGCTGCCAAAAGAACTGGTCAGGCAAATTTCCTTCTGCTTAAAACTCTTAAGGCTAAGTTTACTTGGATCAAAGAAACAACAACCAAACTCAAAATAGATCCCCCACCACAGCTGTTTGAACAAGAACCCCCAAAGTCTGGCAAGAAAAGAAGAAGGCTTTCTCAACTTGTTAAGGAAACCTTTGTCACAGATGATGTTCAAGTGGATGGAATACACAGGGGTTTGATCCTACCAAATGGAATCGTTGGCCCTGTTGATGGTCAGACCTACACAGAGCCTGAAAGAGGTATGGCTTTCATGAACAGAGCTTGCCAGTATGCATTTCAAAGAGAAGATGAGCTTGGCTTAGCATCAACAATTCAGCTGCTTTGTCTCAAAAAGGGACTCAAGATTAACTCAGAGTATTCCAAAGTTTTTGCAAAAGCTTTGCAGGCAGAATTGGATACTAGATCAGACATAGCTGAAGCTGAAGAAAATATAAAAAATGATGACTATTGAAGAAATTCACAGCTCAATTTTACCTTTACATTTTATTTCACTTTTGTAATGTACTTGTAATTTTCTTTAAGTATGAATAAAATCATGAGGTATGTTTGTTTAGATCTGTTATGAGTAAGAAGAAGTTGTTATCTCACTTACCTTAACTTAGATAGATCTAGCTATATTTATGTTTAAATAAGGGGAGATTGTTGGGAATCTAAGTTTGTTAGATTCCCTGATCATAGATTTAAACACAAATTAAGCTGTTAGATAGTCACTTGCCTGTGCCTAGGAGACAGGCAAGTATCGCAAGACTCACAGAGATCCAAGTCTCTGTGAGCAACCTCAGAGGAGTCCATGTCAGAGACATTGTCAAGGAAGTCAAAGATTACTTGAAGACATACTCATTGGCTGTGATGGATAACAGCCAAGATGTATCAGGGACTCTGAGGGGTTGAGGGTTAACAGGGGTGGCAATACCCTGTTAACACTCAACACACTTTGGACATGCCATTTGTGTGTACGAGACAATGAAGAAAAAGGAAACTGCTTCAAGATCTGTTTCCTTAGCATTATGACAGACTACCAAGAATAGAAGAGCATCTTGTGACAGATGTCTGAAAAGTGAATGTCTTGTGTAGTCACCATCAACTAGTACTTAGGTCAACCTCGTATCACTATAAATAGGATGTGTATCCCAGCATTAATGTTTAACACTTTGATAATATTCACACCATTAATGCTTAGAACTTATACAATCAAACAGCTGTGACTGTATTCATAAGTTAGGGTTTATAGTTGTTCAAAGTGTGCACAACACATTGTCATCGAACGGTGTTATCCATAAAACTTGTAATTCTTTATTATACAATAATAAGATTACGTTTAAAAAGTAATAACTTGTGTTGATTAGTTAACTTTAGTGTTTCTAGCATTGATTAGGGACTTTCAACAAGGTGTTTGATATAATTCCTCAATAATACTTCACAACATTGGTACACTAATTTTATATTTCGATGCACTAGAAATGACACTCTAATGCAGTAAGTTATTGTTGTGGTTCATAAAAATGATTTATTTTAAATGTGGCTTGTCATTCTTAACGTTATTGATTGTGTTCTCATGCTTATGCATGTGATGTGGTTGAAAATGAACTGTGATTCAGTAGAAAATAATAATGTACTAAGAAATATAAGACTTTTATTTCTTTAACATCATAGTGTTAATAGTAGTACATTAGTGAATATAGGTGTAATGTAGTAGAATATAAGATTGTAATGCAGCAGAAAATAATGATTTTCTGGAAATTATTAAACTGTTATTTCTATTGCATCATAGTGTAAAAACTAGTACATTAGTAAATATATATGTAATGCCATAGAATATGAGACTGTAATACAATAGCAAGTAATAACTTATTAGGAATATAAGACTGTTATTTCTATTGCATGATAGTATTAATACTAGTACATTAGTGAATATAACTATAATGCAATAGAATATATGACGGTAATATAGTAAAAAACAATGATGTACTAGAAAATAGAAGATTGTTATTTAAATTCCCTCATAGTGATAAAAGTAGTACATCAATACTTTTGTATAAAAATAATTTAACATATGGATGATTTATGGTAGACTTAAATTTGAAACTTTAATGCACTAGGTTGTAACTTATTGTTCTTAAAGATGATTTATGCTTATTTATGTGTATTATGCACCAGAAATAAAATGTTATGCAGTAAGTTACAGTTGTTGTTCTTATGGATGATTTATGGTAAAGTTTATAACTGTGATGTGGTTAAATTTGAACTATAATGCAGTAAGTTGTAACTTTTTGTTCTTATAGATAATTTAGGCTTATTATGTCTGTTATGCACTTGAAATAAGCTTGTTATGCAGTAGGTTATTATTGTTGATCATATGGTATATTAGGCTAAATGTACTATGACATTTTGTTGCATATTTTGCAAGGATTCAGAACAATTGTTGATGCCTTGGAAGACAACCTACAATGGTGTTTACTATAGAGTCTTTCTCATATGGCACATTGAAACATAGGTTGGTTGCGAGATATGTTGTGAGAATGCAAGAAGGAAGATGCGGGTCAAAAATTACAAATGAATATCCTTCGCGCCAAATACGTGGAAAAGATATTACCCATCCGTTCTAATGAGAAAAAGACATAATTACTAACAGTAGTAGAAGCATACACGAAGAATCAAGAAAATAGTTCTATGATTTTAACAAATACGGATGTCAAAGTGGATCAAGATTTGATGAAAAGGTTTAACGAAACACTACTAAAGACACTTGGATAGTGACCAGGATTACTAAAAATATGAAATATTTTGGATGTATTTGAGTGAATGATCAGTGTTTGTATGGTACTTTTACATTTTGATAATGTTTGATGCAAGCAAAGTACATTTAGTGTTAATAAGCAGTCGTTGTTATTACCTGTATTTATGGATTTTGTTTGATTGTAGTAGAATGTTGATACTGTAATGCACTAGATTGATAAGTATGATGCACTAAAAATGTCAGTGCATCACAAATTTATAAAGCTATTACATGACTGTTGAAGAACCTTGAAATGTTGTTTTATGTTTTATATCTAATATTACTGGATCACTATGTTATTGTACTAAATTACTTTACTTTATCACAATGTATAATCTACTACATTACAATGTAAAAGCTACTGCATTATAATGTATAAGATACCGCATTAATATGTAAATGCTACTACATCACAATACAGTAAGCAAAAATAACAAAGTATATAATTTAATAAATGATAAGAAAAGATAAACGATATATTCTAGAAACAAATGGGATTGTCTTGTATGTGGTTCGGTAAAAATCATATACGTCTCTCAAAATAAAATAAGTCTTCTAACCAATTTTTGAATATCTATACAGTTGTTTGGAGAAATTCAAGGAAAAACATAATCCATAAATCATGTTGGAACACTTAGATGTTGTAAGACGAGTTCTTCATGGCAGTCGTACTGTTTTCTTGATTTTCTTAGATAGTTGCAAAGGCTTAGCATTCGTTAACCACTTTTTGTTCAAGTATTTCTGAGGAAACTCCTTAATGGTCATTTTTAACACATAAAAGGTGTGCCGCCAGAGATGACCATATGCCTCATAGTGGTTACTCCTCCATTCAACTTCCATGGTAGATTTATAGAAATCAACCTGCAATATGTTTTTAAGAAATCATTCAACATGATGGTATAAAACCTACTACATGACAATGTATAATCTAATGCATGAGAGTACAAAACATACTACATGACAATTCAAAATTTAATGCATGACACTACAAAACCTACTACATTAAGCGTTAAAAGCCACATAGAAACTCTAAAAACTCAAGCTGATAATCTTAGTGCATCACATTCACAATTCTATATCCGCTACATCAACCCTATTAAAAAATGTTATACATTAAAATACATTATATAAAACATTTTGTAATAGATTATCAAAGTATAATGTTACTACATCATAATACTTTATAGTTCAATATTATTTCTACAACATCAAAGTCATATCTCTACTGCATCAATCTTATATAAATTCAAACTTATACTTTTAATGCATCACTGTTATATATATATTGCATCATAGTAAAAGAACAATTGAAATTAATATTGTAAGAACCATATAACTTAATCCTGATCATCATTTTATCTCTACGCATTACAATTATAAAATATCATATAAAATTTTTATCAAACATTTGGTGTGCAAGTTTTATATACACGCTTTTCATATTGTTTTTCTTTAAAACAACCAAATGGATGTGTAACTGTATTACGATGCAGTTGATGTTAAGATGTGACACAGTATGTTATAATTTGTAGCAAATAGTTTTATTCAATTGCATGATGGTACAAAGTTGAAAGTTGATGCAATAAAATATAAAATACAATGCAGTAGAATATAAAATACGATGTAGTAACATTAAACTACAATGCAGTAACATGTAAACTACAATGTAGTCGAATATAAATTATAGTGAATTACAAACTACATTTAACTTAAATCATTATTAAATACACCAACGACATATTACTAATAATCTTTTGTATGGTGCATTGTCTAGCACATCACAATCTTATCTCTACTCCATCATAATGAAAGAACTACTGAGCTTAATACTGTAACAAAATACCGCATCACATTTTATATCTAATGCATTACAGTTATAAAATATCATATAGGAATTTTATCAAATACTTAGTGTGCAAGTTTTATGTACATGTATTTCATCTTGTTTTTTAACGTGTTGAATGAATATTCAGAATCTAACATCATATTAACTACATCATAGTTACAAACATAACTTACCACATCTACTATATCATATTATAATAGATACAACATCAAAACAATAAAATTCATAACACAAAACGATAAACATAAAAAAATATAAAATTTGAATAAACTACTTACAATAAGGCAAAGATGATGAACTAAACTCGTTATTTGTTGATGATTCAATAGACATATTGTGAACTATCAATGAGATAAGCTGTTAGTGGCGGAGAAAATGGTGGAAAAGATAAGGAAGGTGGTGGTTAACAATGGGGAAGATAGAAAGGTGGTGGTTAACTGTGGTGGTTAACGGTTGTGCTTCACGGTGGTAGTTATCGAGAGGTTAGGGAAGAACTGTGTGAAAAAACTCAGAGAATGAATTAAGTGCGTGTAAAAATACGCATTATATAGAGTTATAATTCATTTATAGATATACCCCTGAACTTTGGTATAAAAAGACAAAAAGACCCCTGTAGTTATTAGAAAAAAAGGCGGGGGCTAAGTGGACACGTGGCGGCTTGTGGTTTCACCCTACCCTTTTTATTATAAAATCATTTTTATTTTACCCCAACTCTCTATATATATATATATATATATATATATATATATATATATATATATATATATATATATATATATATATATATATATATATATATAGAGTGAGGTTATTCTACAAGAAATCTTATAATACAATAAATAAGGTGAATTGTGGAGGTGACTTGTGTCATAGTCTCAAATCATTATTCCACATCATATTGCCATATCATGTCATTTACTTCAAAAGAAATTGAATTTTTTTGAAAAAAAATTTCGAAAAAAAAATTTCGTTAATTTTTTTTTCGAAATTTAAAAAAAAAAATTCGAAACAAAAAAATTTCGAAAAATTTTTTTCGAATTTTTTTTTTCAAATTTTTTTTTTCAGAAATACTTTTTCGGATATTTTTTTCAAAATTTTTTACTGAATCACAGTTACATGTTTTACTGCATCAAAGTTAAATTTCGAAAAAAAAATTCGTAATTTTTTTTTTCAAAATACTTTTTTCGAATAATTTTTTTGGAAAAACAAAAATTTCGGAAATGTTTTTTCATAATTTTTTTACTGCATTACAGTTACATGTTTAGTGCATCATGATTATAAATTAATGCATTACAATTTTAATTACTACATTATAGTGCATTCACCAATGTTTTATCTATGATGCACAAAAATTATAACTACAATACGGTAAACTATTGAGATGAATGCTGATTCGGAGTTTATAGATAACGTTACTATTGGTGTCCCTGATCTTGAAGGCTCTGGTTGTACTAAGGAATTAATTCGTGTTGAATACGAATGGAAACCCCCTAGATGTCATACTTGTAATATTTTTGGTCATGCCTTTGATTCTTGTCCAAAAAATGTCAACCCTAAAACGGTTGAAAATGTGACAACTCATGTTGATAATGATGGATTTCAACAAGTGCAAAGCAAGAGGAAGAAGTCCAAAGGTAATTTAGGGAATCAAGTTCCGAGAGGTGTTCCATTGAGCAAGGGTTTCCAAACAGGTAAGACGGTTGCATTTCGTCCAAAAACTCACTTGGATACTACAAGTACGAGTAGTAATAATAGTAGGAAGTTGAATACTAAATCTGGTCAGTTGTAGCAGTCTAGCAATCCTAATGGTCCGAACAAGGGTAAAGCTCAAATGAGCAGTGTTTCTACATCTAATAAATTTTCAACTTTGTCCATGCCTGGTATTGACGAAGGGGTTCCAGTAAGTGAGGAAGACAATGAGGAGGAGGAGGGAGTCGAGGTCGTCTTTGATGAATCGGTGAATCTTCTCAACACTAATATTGGGGCAAGCACTCCAACTGGCTGATCCCATGTTGATAGTTTATTATTTTCCTCGTAGCTTCATGTTATCGTCTTGGTTTTTGTCTAGTTTATATATTTCCAGTATTCTAGACTAGTTAATGTTTATGGCCTGTCATAAACATTTTGTTTAACAAGCTGCCTGTAGCTTGTGGTTAATGTGGTATTTCAACCACATTCCTTGTACTTCAACGCTTTTTTTGGTTCTATTTACCGGGGTCATTGTTACCCTTTTACCAAAAAAAAAACTATTACATTAATGCACTAATAATACAAGTGATGACTAGTGATAGAATTTTTATTCTCCAACGGAAAAATATAATGCAGTTACTTATAATGTATCAATGTCATAATTATGATGCATTAAATTTATAAATTGCTACATCACTCGTGATGCACAAAACTTATAATTACAATGCGATACACAATTATTATATTGCACCAAAAATAAAAGTGATACTAATGATATATTTGTATTCTCTAACGGATAACTATAATGCATTTACTTATAATGAATAATTGTTATAATTATGATGCATTAATGTTATAAATTACTCCATCATTCGTGATGCACGAAACTTAAAAATATAATGATTTTTACTTACTGCATCATAATTATGCATATAGAAAATCAATGTTATATTATTAGTAATCACATGTATTTTTTGTGCATAATAGTTATAATTTGACACATAGTAGTTTTAAATGTGTTGCATCATATATATGAGAATTACACCATAGTTATAAGTTTTGTGAAGGAATTATGATGCAATAACTTAAAACCGTGATGCATTAACTTATAAACATGATGCTCTAAAACGTATAACTGTGATGTGCTGAATTTTTATTGAATTGTAGTAGCGCATCACACTCCAAATTTCAGTGCATCAAAAGTATAAATATGGTGCATAAAGGTAATAAATTAGTGTCTTATTCGTGATGCACTAAATTATGTAACCGTGATGCTCTATATTTTTTTCCATAATAGTTTTAAAAAAAAAATTTGAAAAAAAAAATTCGAATTTTTTTTTTTAATTTCGAAAAAATTTTCAAAAAAAAAAATATTTCGAAAAAAAATTTTTGGTAAAAAAAATTATGAAATTTTTTTTTTTTAATTTGGAAAAAAAAATTTGAAAAAAAATATTTTCGAAAAAAAAATATTTTTTGAAAAAAAATATTTTCGAAAAAAAAAATATTTTTTGAAAAAAAATATTTTCGAAAAAAAATTTATTTTGAAAAAAAAATTTTCGAAAAAAAAAATTATTTTTGAATTTTTTTTATTAAGGAGATGATATGGAAAAGTGATGTGTGATAATGTATTGACACATGTCACTCCCACATCCATCCCTTTTATTTTATTTATTCTATTATAAGAATTGTTTTATTTTACCCCAACTCTATATATATATATATATATATATATATATATATATATATATATATATATATATATATATATATATATATATATATATATATATATATATATATATATATATATATATATATATATATATATATATATATATATATATATATATATATATATATATATATATATATATATATATATATATATATATATATATATCTATAATATATATATGGGGCTAAGTTTGACATAGGATAATAAGATGGCGCCACCTCATATCCTACGTGGCGTTTTCTCATTGGATATGATTATATTTCATTTATTTTGGAAATTTTATTTTTTTAATCGGCATATTTATTTTTTGCTGAGATATTCTAAGATTTTTTCTAAAAATATAGCATTGTGTATCCGATCAAAACAATCGGATGGTACTATTTACCTAATCAAAAATACGTATCTCCGTGACTTCCATTGTTATCTCTACAGATAACAAGAAACTCAGAGATCGAGTGAAACAGGCAGTTGAGAAACTTCACGGTGAGATTTCTTTTTTTTAATTTATTTTTAATTGTATGACTTATAATATTACATCTGATAAGATGGACTTGAGGTATTTATTCATCTTATAATCAAAATCTTATATATTTATATGTAAATAATATGATATATTCAGGTCTTATCATGAAGGTGGCCATAAACTTCTTTATTCATTCGGTGTTGCATAAAAGATTTTGGTGATGTGGTTGCTATAATTGGTGATGGGGTGAATGATCCACCTGCATTGAAATTGGCTGATATCAGTATTGCAATGGACATTGTTAGGGACTGAGGTATTTCTGTTTGCTCTTCATATATCTTTACGTGTGCATCCCTTATGAAAATTTAGATGATGATTTGAATATTAGCATTATGGATAATCATCAGTTCTTGGTAATGAGTTCTTTTATATAAAATATATATGAACAATTGCAAGAAGAAATTGTTGATATCTTAATTTGCTACCTTAATTTGTCTATGTTTTGTGATATCTTGGATTCTCTACGCTTATAATCACGTTAAATAATATAACCAGCAGATGGGTCGCATTGTCAGCGGCTGGTGGTACTTTTTGAGGAGAGGATTTCATAATCAGAAGCCACAATGAGGTGATTATGAGGTTTATCTTTTTTGTAATGGAATCAATATTATTTTCTGATTCAATTATCTTTTCACTTTCACACTTGATTAGAATGTACATACAACTCATTATCACTTTACTTATGAACATGATACCTATGAACAGTATCGCCTTGTGACCACTTTCTGCTTGCTCACATTCTTTCCCTAGGCTAGCATTACATGGAATCAGTCATAACTATTGGAAGCGTACTACATTTGAGTGAATCAGCTATACCTTCTGAACATGAGCATTAGTTTTTATTCCCTTAATAGTTTGGGAACTTTAGAAGTATAAAAAGATTACTACATCTCATTGGTTACGTCCTCACGTGAGACTAAAAAGGTTGAAGGTGGCAAAACTGGCGGTGTGGGGTAGATTGGATAGGGTGTCAAAATGGGTAGTTTTCTGGTACACATCTGGTTTGGTTGTATGCAGAATGTATATTATTACAATAAGTATATTATTTTAATGTTAATGGGTACTTCCGAATTGATATATCTGTTTGTTCATGGACACCAAGTTGAGAACTTGTCTTGTGTATTGGATTTCCAGTATGGGTTGTTTATTGAAACGTTTGACTTTTTGTATCTTACCTGAAAAATGTCGTTTTTAAATATACCTTACTACTAAAATGGTTATCAAGGTAGATTTTACAACTGGAAATGAGCCTAGGCCTTTTTGGCAGCACTCGTGCGAGACTTGAATCCAAAAGATTTTCTCTGCATACCCTTCGATGAACTAAAGGTAAAATATTTCATATCATGTCAAAGTCGCAAAATAGATGAGTTACTCCATGTTAATTTATTTTGTGTTAACTCTCTCCTTTTCATTTAAAAAATACAGTTAAGTTTACTGCTGGCATACGTAAGGACTGTGGAGGAATGCAACTTCTAACCATCACAAAGATGGAATAGTGACACCCGAAACAGAAAAAGAAGAATATTATCGTATCCGTGGAGAGTTTATTCTGTATGCCGAGTTAAGGTAAATTAAATATGTAAAAATCATTCATGTCTTCAGCTTTTTAGTAAACAAACTCTTCATCAAGTTTTTTATGAACTCGGCAGTTCATGAGACTTGCATAACTGATTGGGAACGGGTCTAATATAGAAAGAAGTCCAGTAAACAGGTAGACACTTAATTTCGACAATTGCTTTCATACGAGTCTATTATTATCTACAATTAACTTTTTGGTACAGTGCTTCACTTAGCATGGTACCTTGGCCTAAGCCAACAACTTGGCCTTGAGTTCCTTCTGAACATAGGACACACGCATGAAGCATTACGGTTTGAACAAGTGAATATAGGTTTAATGAACATTTATGGGTAAAGTAAATTATCTCCTGCAACCTTTTATCTTTTCCTTTATCTGATTCATTTTTCTTGAAATTTTACGCGAAATCAAGGTGAACATTCTGTGTTTGCAGATTTTGCTTTATTGTTAGCTTTAGTAAAACAACTTATCAGCTTATTGTGCTGCAATTCAGCTAATATGTACTTTTGACTGTTGGGATAGTGACAAACAACTAGGATTATAGCTGTTTGGACCAATAATTCGAAGAAACTTCAGCCTATCTGAACAAGAACAAAAAAAATGATATAAATTTGTTACCCGAGGAAGCGAGTCTTTGACTCATATGTACGCGGCCTAACAGGTGTATCCCGTGACTGAAGCGAAATTTATACATTGGTGAATAAGTGTATTAGTAATAGGATCTAAACAAATTGTGAGTTGGGTTTGATCAAATTGTGATTTTCTTGCGATTGAGATATAATCTTTTTTCGAATTTGAAAAAAGTTAATATCTTTTTTTTTTCATTTTGGTTGCAGGAGTTACTGTATGCAAATTGTATATTGGAAGAGGAATATCACATATCAAAGACGCCATTGTTGCAAAGACCAACAACTCAAGGAGGTAAAGGAGACGCAATAGATGGCGTCATTGATGGATAACTATATAAAGACTCAAAGAGAAAATGGTTAGTAATCTTCTATAATGGAAAATATAATAGCGTTGGAATGCCTCAAGAGAATCTGTTTTGGATCTATGAACTGAAAGAAAAAGAAAAAAAATGACGATTTTGATGGATTTGATATGTATTAATTTTCTTCTGTAAAAACATCTATTGCATCAGGTTTTTGGAAAAAAAAATTAATATCACAACAGCAAAAGGGATATGTGGGCTTCACCATCCTTATTAAATTGGTTTTTACAAAATGGTTGAGCCTTTGTATGTATATTTTTAATAGTTTTTGAATGTAGAAGAGTTGCCCATTTGATCATTTGATTTGAAATAGATTCTGTATTTGTATTTGGGTGTGTAAAATTCCTTACAATTGATTAATTTTTATGCTGGCAAGTAGACAAGGAATGCCGATATCTTGAGCATGAAAGACTCATGGATCATAGGTTTATGATACATAGGAAACTAGGGGTTAAGGTAATCTTTTGACTTTCTAATAGGTGTAATCACGTTGACACAAAAACTACTCTACGATTCTTTAATTGGTATAATCACAATAGATGACGACCAAGTCTAAATTGTATATATTAACTTCACATATTAAACCTGCCCATCGAAGAGAAAATGCAGGAAGTGTTAAAGCCAAGTTCGTGACCGAAGGTGAAAATCATTATACTGATCATGAAGTAGATGAGGTAACATTATTATTCATATTATTCGATCATTAAGAAACTATTCTTATTAGGAGTAGATTACTTCTCTATGTTATAAAGTTTTCTATTACTATTGCTAATAAGATATGGTAAACAAATCATTGTTAACTTTTTTTTCAGGTTTGATCTATTATCTATTAACAGCAAATTAGAAGGCTTTTGATCACAAAAATAATTAATTGTCAAATTCATATACGTAACGTTCTAGAAAGTAGAACATGGCATAAACAATAAGCTGATCATTTTGCAAAGAAAATCTTTATGAGTAATATTTGTATTCTATCCAAATTTTCTCAAACATAAAAAACTATTTAAAGTTAAAAGATTACGAAATACAACTTCTATGATAAACAAATAAGATAGAGATCACAAAACATATCTTTCCTTTGCTGCTTTGAATCAAAGTAACTTTTTACTATATAATACTTCAAAATATCCATACATCCAAACCGAGGTCTGAATCACTGAATAAAAAAAATTAGGTAGGGAATAAGTCTATTGAGTTGGTCAGTTGGACCATGAAATAAGATTAGTTACATTTCTTGGATAAATAGTATAATCACCAAAAGCCTGCCCTTACATATCGAATTCCAAATGTTCGCAGCTATTTTAGAGTCCGCAAACACGTGTTGCGTGTTCTCAACATCAGACGTTAACAATGGTAGGGACAGAGAGTGGAAGATCCATGAGGTCGGAGTTTGAGATGAACTCATTAGAAAAGGGCTTCCCCTCTTTTGCAAAACTTGGTGCTCATAAGTTCATGATCACTGTGAACTAAAAACTGTACTTGCCATGAAAGTCTGTGATATGGACTATAGTCACAAATAGTTCTCCATAGTATACCTTTTATTTCCTCTTAAATAATAATTCTCTTGATTATCGTTTCTTTCATCTCAAGCAAAATGTTGACCAACATGATGCTCACAAGTGACAAACATGGTAGTTATATGATAATTTAGATTATGCTAGATTTAGTTTTTTAGTTCGATCAGTATAAGTTCTACACTTTTGTAAATGCAATGGATGATTATCATGTATGCGATACAACAATAGATTTTATATGCTTTGTTTTGTTTATTGTTTGTGTCAAAAGTAACCGATTATACGTTTACTTGCTCTTCTTTTTCAAAGCAAAATGATGATGGTTAGTTGTTAAACGTGTGGTATGTAACTAGCATGGCACTCGCGCAATGCGGCGGCGAATGCTCGGTGACGATTTATAAGACGAACAAATGTTACACTTTTTACTTATTAATTTCAATTTTGCATACATATTAAGGTTGAAGTTGTAAAAAATTAAGTCGAAACAAAACAAACCCACTAAAAACGAAAAAAAAAAACTAAAATTAATAAAATATATAAAAAAGATGTTAGATTAAAGAGCACGAAAGTTTAAGAAATATAGTGAAATTAGATTATGAAAAAAAAAATATATATAAAAAGATATTTCAATTTTAAAATAAAAGTATGTTTTAATAGGTTGTTACAAAAGAGATACGTTATTTTGGATACCATATTTTTCTTTGGATATGAGGGGACTCATCTCCACCATCCATCTCATTTTCATATAATGGATAAAATTAAATATATTTTATTTTCACCTATTTTTTATAATTAAAATATCTCTTAAACCGTTAAGTGTTAAACGAAAATAATTATACCATCGCGATGAACGATTAGTTATCTTTCTACCAATATGTAATATGATATATACTTTCGAAGAAAAAAAAATTCCGTTTTTTTCGTCTTTTAAAATTTACGGGAAATATCATATATGATTATACTGTTTCATCATATATGATAACAGTGTTAAATCATATATGATATGGGTTTCTATTATATATGATAGGTTATATCATATATGTACTGGCGATACATCATATATGATATTACTATATTAGTATCATATATGATAATTTTCGAAAACGTGAAAAAAATGAAAAAAATAAAATTTGTCGAAAGTGTATCATATAGCATATCTATAGAAAGATAATTAAATTCTCTTCGTAACGGTATGTTTTTTTCGCATAACGATTAACGGTTTAATAGATATTAATGTTTGAAAAAAGTGGGTGAAAATAAATTTTGTGTTTAATTTTAACCATTGGATTAAAATGAGATGGATGGTAGAGATGAGTCCCCTCATATCCAAGGAAAAGTATGGTATCTAAACAAAAAGAAAACCTGATCAAATTATTACATCATAAGATCATTATAGAAAAAACCTAAACCTTGAGTAGTTACATATAACAATAGAATAAAAGCACTTGACTCGTGTTTCCGACTTGCCACCAGTCCTATTACATAATTCTCATGCACGAAATGATCGCGAGACAATAGCTTTTTGAAGTGCTAGAAGAGCATTTGATTCACTATCTTCATCGTCACCAGTTCTAGCACAAGCTATAGTAATATATTATTGATCCAACTTCGCCTCAAAACAAAGTCATTCTACAAAAAAACACGACCAAGTTGTATGTGACCAATTCTTTGTTAGCCCTATTATAAACGGTTCATATTACTTTTTGCTCATAGAACTATTAGTCTACAGACAATACTAGGAGATTTTGCGGGATTGTAAACTATGTTAATCCTCCATTTCTAGATAATTAAATTGTATTAGAATGTATATAACATAATCATTTTTTGTATGACTCGTCTCATTGTCTAATTCTAACCATAATTAAATCAATGTCTAAAAGAACCGACTAATAAAACTTGATAAATATATTAAATACTCTTATGGTTTTAATGTTCTTAGCTTTTGTATACGTTCCAAGATTGACATGGGACGGAACTTGTCCGTTGGGTGAGACAAGGCCTAACACTATGAAAAGTTAGTTTCCTTTTACCAAAAACGATTTTATCACATAGACAGTTATATGTCCCACTGCCAACTAATATAAAAGATGGACAAAAGTTGTTTTAAGAGAAGATTTACGAACCGAACCCGCCCGTTGGGCGGGTTACGCAACTAGTATATATATATATATATATATATATATATATATATATATATATATATATATATATATATATATATATATATATAGAGAGAGAGAGAGAGAGAGAGAGAGAGAGAGTTTGGATCAGATAAGAAGAAAAGTTATAATAAGAAGGATAAGAAGTAATGTGGGCCAATCATTTCAAAATAATATAAAAGGGTAATTTTGTCCATTATAAAGTAGTTACCAGTTTCAGAATCACTTCCTAAATAATGGTAGATTTATTAATTTTTTTCTTCAAAACCTGAACAACCGTGCTTCATTTGTAGATTTATATGGCAAATTGGCTTTGGTGTTTATAAGAATAATATGCTTTATACAACACACCGATTGAGATGTGTGTCTATGCCATGCATGATAAATATGCATCATAATTTTTTGTTTCCACTTATCTTTCATGCATCTTTGTGTTTTTTAGACGAAGCACCTGCATTTGAAATGTTCATATCAAAGTCATGGTTTCTATTCTCCATCCCCATTTTTGAAATGCATCTTCATCACCATCATTTTTACCCATCTTTCTCGACTGAAAGTTTCTCGAATTTAGTTTGTTGACAAACGTAAGCATGCAATGTAATCATATCTTTATTTTTTAGTGAACTTCACAATGTTTGAGTATAAACGATATTAGAAAAAACATCATCGTTCCATAATAACATCGAAACCGAAATCAACTTGAGATATTAATCAATCAGACGCATCAGAATACTTGAATAGACAATTTTAGATGCACAAATCGATCGAATTCAGATACATAATAAGATCACACATGGATGCTTATAATGATCGAACCCGAAACATGTTAAACACGATGCAATTAAATCAACCAACTTCGCATTTAATTAACAAGGTGCATAAATCAATCACGTTGTGATCCAACAGTGTCCAGAGTGCGCGCATCTCTACATTTTTTATGACGAACTGACAGTGATTCTTGATGCTAAAGATGCAATCGATTAATAATATGTAGAACTAGTTTGTATTCATATCAAAAGATCTATATAAACTCGTTTAAATAATGCATCTGCATTACCTATATGAACTCGTTTAAATTATGCATCTACATCGCCTAGATGAACTCGTTTCAATGCATGCTAGATGAACTTGTTTCATGCATCTTTTTTATTCTGTCTAAATTCTTTTAGGGGACACATTGTGTGAATCCAAAATAGATGCATGAAGATCTAGAAATTTTAAAAAGAAAAGAGAACAAAAAGATGCATAATCTTTAACGAGATGCATTAACGTGAATAAAAAAGTTAGTACATTAGATGCATAATATTCATGATATTAAGATCTAAAAAGATGCATTTGAAAATTGCATGTATTGCCAACGTGATTAAATGGTGGAAGATGTGAATGATTAATACGAACTAGTTTTATTTATCTGATAATGACATGTAAGGATACAATTTGACGTTAATACCCTCAGTTCATCTAATAATACAATATCTAATTTGCTTTTTATTACTATTTTACCATTATCTGATCTTGTCCATTGATGCATCATCTAATGGCTAAAATTACTTCTTATTCTTCTTATTTTAATTAATCTTCTCACTAGATCTCTACTGTCTCTCTCTCTCTCTTTATATATATATATATATATATATATATATATATATATATATATATATATATATATATATATATATATATAGGGGCGTTATTGTGATGATCACTCTTAAAATAAAAACAATAAGAACCGATCTAGACCATTAGATTTAACATTAATGATGTAATCAATACAAAATGGCTAGAATGGCATTATTGTAAATAAGATGAATTTAATAGCATATTTCTAAAACCACTTTTCAAGAGAATCACGTCCCTATTTTCTTTTAAGAATCACGTCCCTATGACCAGTTTCTTTCTTAATATGTATTTTTTACTCCTATTTATGATCCATAAAAAGGCAATTTTGCATCCTATACGTTTTTCTATTTCGAGGTTTTTAGTCGAGTAAAAGATGATTCGACATTTTTAATTTTTAGTGACACTTCTTTAGTGACACATAATTTTATTTTATCTTTTTGACACATATATTGTTACATCAATTTTTTTATACTCTTAGTGACACATTATTATTTAAACATATTATTTCTGGGTGTGTTTATGTGTTCCGGTGACACATTAATATCTAAGCATATTATTTCTTGCTGCGTATTATATATAATTTTATTTTTTAATGACACTTCTTTAGTGACACATAATTTTATTTTATCTTTTTGACACATATGTAATGTTATATTAGATTTTTTGATACTTCTAGTGACACATTAGTATTTAAACATATATTTCTTGGTTCGTATTCTCAAGTGCTACGTAATCGAAAAAATACACACATTAAACTAAAAGTGATATGGATTCGAAAAAATACACGACTAACAAAAAAACTCAAGTGATACATTTTCGAATTATACATAATCAACTTAAAAAAAATTCATAGCAACACGTATCCGAAAAAATACAAAATAACTAAAAAACCAAATGATACGTATCCGAAAAGTACACGACCTAAGTAATGCATATTTAAAAAGATACATGACCAAAAATTAAAAAATATACGTCTTGTTAAGTTAAACCATATTTGATACATGACTACAATATACAACATTAAGGACGAAAAAACAAATTGATACATAACTATAATATAACTTTGACCACTGAAAGAATAACTTAATAATAATCAAATAGAGTTGAAATCTTGGGCTTATCAAACAACTAACAATTCAATTGATATATCAGGATGGTGATATATATTCGGTTGATGCATGCAACTTTTATTATAAATCTAACAAACGATGCATTAATATAAATAAAAGGATACATCACATTTATTAGCAACAAGATGGTTGGAAACAAGGTATGCACCAAATGCCTTTCAGGTGATTAAGATTTTAGTCACTAGAACATTGGCTTTGCGCAAAACCGTTTTGCCATTACCAGTGGTTGTAGTCGTCAGAATTGGACACTCCACCATCGACTCAGGTTTAGTTTGAAGCATCGAAGACAGTTGAAGTTGTCAAATATGATGTCGTCTTTTACACTAGTTGTTGTAGTCAACGAGAATTTAATTAATAACGGGTTTGGATTTAGATTTTCGGAAGAAGATAGAATGAGAGAGAAAGAAAGAAAGAGGATGGTGGCGTGTCTTAGATTTTAGAGATAGTTAGTTGTCAGATCATGTATAGGAAAGGAGTGAAAGTGGGATGGATGTGATGAGAAAATACCGGTTATGCCCTTTTGAGTTTATAACTTAAATGGTTTTAATTTTAACTTTGTATTTAATAAAATTACACATGTTAAATTCTGGTTGGTTCCTATTGTTTTTATATTAAGCTTGGTTCTCACATGAACGCAAATCTATATATATATATATATATATATATATATATATATATATATATATATATATATATATATATATATATATATATATATATATATATATATATATATATATATATATATATATATATATATATATATATATATATATATATATATATATATATATAGGGGAGAGATTAAATAAAAAGACTTTTTTTGGTGAGAAGAAGGATAGAATCATATGACGAATAAAACGAAGACGATGGGTAATCTTGGTCGTAAGATTGAAACTTGTTACCACGATCACATGGAGCGGAGTTATAGATATAACCCTCTCGACCTCCAATAACCTTACAATTAAAACAATTGGCACCATCGGGCGGGCCTCCACAATATGGACACGAATAATATCCACCATCATTTGACATGATGCAACGAGAAAGTCGATCCGAGAATTAAACGTTATAGAGGGTGAAAGACGAGAATTATGGAAATAGAGGAAAAAAATCGAAGAATCTTTTTGTGTTTTTGGTTTTTTAATTTTTTTGGAATTTTGGTGTATTATGTAGAAATTAATCTACAAAAACTATCCACTAATCAAAGGTCTCGATTAATGAATCCAAGAAGAATGAAGGTAATTACGTGAAGTAAAAACCCTCGTCGACTTTGAAACGTTGGCGGAACGCCAAAACGTTTCGAGGTTCAATAATTAAAACTCACAAAAATAGATTAATAATACTTGATTTGGCAAACCCCTAATTAATCGTCACTTTCAAAACACGCACAAGCGAGCGGAGAAAACGAGGCGGCGCGAAGCACTTAAGAGCCTTTTTTCCTTAGGTCGTGAAATACAACCGCCTTATACCCACCTTATAGTTTGTATTTATCGAGATTAAACCAATTAAGAGTATTTATCTATTTTGCCTTTGATTTCGTTTGAATTCGATACAACAATAGTGACCGGAACGCTCAACTATTGAGGTGCGATTTCTCACGTATTTGGATAATTATTGTGTATTAGTTGTTCTATGTAAATACAATATATTATGCACAATAAAAACAAGAAAACGATTTTGTGTTAATAGAGTTCTATTTAACACTATTTATTTGTATGGCTAATAGTATAGAAAAATAAAAAGAAGTATTTACGATAAAAACGTAAACACTCAAACAAACACGATAAATAAGTATGGCTAAACACACCTCCCCGGCAGCGGCGCCATTTGTGATGTAGCGTCTTTGTATATACTTTATTTTAGGAAAAACAAAGCACACACAAAAATCGTGGATAAGTTATCACGTTTTGTGAAAAACGCGAATACTCGTCGTCGAGTTCGTTCTCGGTGGAGGTATGGTGTTTAGCCAAAATATATAGACGTATTTAATCGAGTGATTTCGTTTTTGGAAAGAAAGAAAGAAAAGAAAACAGAGACGAATTACGCTTGAAACGGTCGAACGCGTAAACGTGCGAACCTAAAAACGCGACAAAACGAAAAATTTCACCTAAAAAATAACTAAAAATTACTAAAAATTCCTAAAAATTATAACTAAGAAAAGTATGAAAACCAAAAAATTTGAAAGTGCTTAAATTATTTTATATTAATATTTAAAGTTAATTAAAAATCCTAAAAACTAAATTAACTAAGAAAGGACAAAATTCAACTTTTAGACTTTGTAAACCTAAAACATTTTATTTAGAAACTAAAAAATATTTTTTTGAAATTTTTTATAAACTTCTTCTATTTTTAAAAGACTTTTCAAATTTAAGAAGTAAAATAATAATTAAAATTAATTTAATAAAGGGAAATATTCAAAACTTTTACCAAAAGATCCTAAACTTGTTCTACTTTGAATGAAAAATGCAAATAAGCTGAACACAAAAAGCAATAAGCCAGAAAACTAATGATAAGCTACGGCTTAATAAAAGTGAAAACGAATCAAAATACTATAAGATTAAAACAAACCACCCTAAGGACAGTAAAGTCCCTAGGGCGCAATGGTTAGAGTGTGGGTTTGTAAGCGGGGGGACGTGGGTTCAAGTCTGGAGAAAGCCCAAATTTTTTATTATCTATTTTTTTACTATGCTTGGTTTACTCTTTGGGTACAGTCGACTACAATACAACAGTAAATCACAAACACCAACCAAGTGACCAACGAATTTAGATTTTATGAACACAGACACCTCAGTAGGTGTCAGCTTAATTTATGGTTCACTCTTTCTACTTATGGATATGTTGTTGCTATTATTTGGTGTTGGACAAAGGTCACCCCCACTAGCGTTTTGCAAGTGGGGAGTCACATATAAGCTGGGGACACACACAAATCAACCAAGGGTGCATGAAACATCCCCCGCAGCAACCTAAAGAAGTGAAGACAGTGGCGAAAATGAGGCAGACCTACACTGAGCAAACAGAAACCTTAGTGGCTAGCAAAAGGCTTATGATGGACTATGACTAACACCACTCAAAATACTAATCACAATGCCAAAATTTTGCACAATTGAGCCTAAAAAAAACAAGCAAGAATCCCCTTTTTTTTACTTTTGCTGTACAGTTGACGAACAAAACACACAGGCCTCTTTTTACTTGTTCACTTTTCTTTTGTTATGTTGGTTGTTGGTACAAAGGGATTAACAAAACACCCAAACACAAACACAATACACGATAGATCAAACACACTATATGCACACTACAACAGGCACTCTCTTGTATGCACAGTAACACGCGACTGAAGACAAGCTGTTACCTAATCTTAGCTTTTGTTTCTTTGGTTTCGTATATTTTGCTGTTTGGTGAGTTGTTATCACAGGGCACCCTAATGCTAAACGACACAATGCCTACAAGCTAAAAACAATGAACAAATGAACGAAATCACGCCACGATGGATTTGTGCACAGTTACACACAAAGACAAGCACACCAGCAGACTCTTTACTGTTTGTTTACTTTGTTTTCTTTGGCGTTTCTCTTTTTACTCCTTTTCTTTCTGTTTGATTTCACAAGGGAACCCACAAGCGTGTTGCTTGTGGGAGTCTCAATAAGCAGTAACTACCACAATCACCACAGCAATGCCATAGACAGAAAATGAGAAAAAATTCAACTACACATTTAGCCTTGATAATCAAACAATGGCACAATAAGGATTTCGTAACTTATCTTAGCTTGATGGATGCACAAGCACTAACACTAAACCAAATCACAACCAACGATTTCCAGAATTATGCTAGAATGCACTCCACTTCAAAACTCATACACTAGAACCCTTAATTTACTTTTAAGCAATTACTCTAATGCACAGTGGTGACTTAGGCTAGCGCAAGTATCCAATTAGTTCAGAAACATACAAACATATCAATTAACACATAATTTAACATCTAATCAATCATTCACTACTCACTGATCTTCTTAAGACAGAAATAATGTAAAGAACAAAATTTTGATTTTCTAACTATGAAAACTAAATAAAACCAAAATAAATACTAAATAAGACCTAACTAATGTGTGTGAGTAGCAAGCAGGACAAAACCTATGTCACTTTAGGAGTGAACCCGATACCCAAACACCCCTTTAAAGGCATAATTGAAATTAAACACATACAAATTGTAAATAGAATTTAGGACTTAGAACATGAACATAAACTCAAGCAACAAAAAAATAAAACCAACAAGCATCATAAGCCAAGATCAAATAAGCAGATATGGTAAGACAGATTATAGAAGGATAGGCATAAAAAAGAAAGGGAAATTTCTTACAGAGGGTCCAAAGCTTGAAGACTTATAACCAACTATCCTATAAGCACCTCAACCACGTCCCTTTACAGCTTATCAAGACCATAAGTTGTGAGAGCTTATTCCACGGCTTATTATACCCAAAACTGAAAACACCAATGAGATCCTTCTTCAAACCAAGAACTAGTAGCTACAACTAACCCCCAAAACTTCCTTGAACACTTGTCACGTACTCAAAAGCCTTTGAATAAGCTCTTTGTCAGAGAGCTTATTAAACTAGCTTATGCTACAGTATTTTTGAAATTTGGTGGAAATGGAGAACGGATATTAAGAGAATGATAAGTAAATTTGCAAGGTGAATATAAATGACAGATAATTAAAGAGTGCATGAAAGGTAAAATGCAAGAAAATAAGTTGGAACTCAATTAATTTCAAATTTCGTCTCTTACAAACTTTGATAAAAATTGGAACCAAACGAAATAAGCTAACTATGCTACTACTTATAGAATTACAATCAAAAAAATAAATAATACTAGCCAGCTGATGTTGTCATAATTCTCTCATAAATTCCAAGAATGCCCTCGATTTAGAATTCCAGAATATTCTTCTTAATCACATGGCCTTGCAAATGTTGTCATTGTTGTGCAAAGGCATTGTTAAGCCGTTGGATTAAAGTAGGGACCAAGCTTCACATCCAAATCGTTGGATTGGTCAAGGTTCTTCATTCACGTGATCCTCCTTTGGCTTGTTGTGCATAGCTGGATGGCATATATCACATGGGATGAATCATATTTGAGCTTAATTACCATTTGCATAAAACAATTTAACAAAGTCCATTGAACTAAGTTAATTAATTCTGAGCATTGTGTTTAGGGTTTATGCTAGGTAATATTGGGGATTTAAATTGGGATTGGTATCTTAGGGTGACGTGGGGTGTGGGGTTAAGTAGTGATATGTGTTGGGTTCATCACGGGTCAAAACCGGGTAGGGGTTTGGTAGTTGGCAAAATAAGTCCATGTACTCCCATGAAATATGCAAACTAAGTTTCTCCCAGCTTTTCTTTATTTTCCCTTTGTAATATCTTTCATGCACTTGCCAAATATGGCACATGGTAATATGCAACTTTGACCAAGGATCTTTTGTGTAATATCTTCATTTCTCAAGGGCATTTATGATATATTCTTGAAACTTTAAGGACCTAAATGCAATTTTTGAGATTTGCAAGGGTCAAAAGTGACAAGTCTTTAAAATTTGAGGGACCATTCTTGTATATTCTTCAAACTTCAAGGACTTTATTGGAAAATCATGATTCGGGTCCGGTTCTTTGTGCGGCTTCGTTTCCCATGTTCGTTTTTCTTTGTTTCTTGTGATATTTTTGTCTTTTTCTCGATATCCGTACCTAAAACATACAACAAACGAATACAAGTATATTTTCTGGTATTTTAACGATATTTTGACCGTTTTAAGCCCGATTTGGATGATGAGACCATGTATAATTGCGGTCTCATCACTTCTCGACTCGATTTAATTCTTTGTCTTTTCTCGACGTCGTCTCGGGACTTGAACTTGTCTTAATAATTTTCTTCTATAATTTAGACCTGAGTTCTTCGACTTCATTAAACTTCCGTCTTTAGACTTTTTCTTCGATAAATCTTCAGAATAGGTCTTAGACATCCGTTCTTTAAGCACTCTTGATCTCTTGACTTCGTCTTTTCTCGTTTTCTTCGATAAAAGCCCGTGAAAGCCCGTGTTTTCTTCCTTTTTCATCTTTTGGTCCTAAAACACAATAAAAACACAAACCACACATAATTCCGACTTTTACGACATAAAATACACGTTTTGGTCATGTTATTATTGGAAATAAGTGGTAAAAGGATAAGTGTTTTCACACTTATTAGCCGACTGTACTAGTCGAGTAAACACGAATGCTTTGAATAGATCTATTGGGATTGGCATCCCTCTCCGGGTAAGTCGCGCTTACTTGACCGACCGAACTGGTCAAATGGACACATTGTATTTGAGAACTCTAGGTAATATGACAACATACCTACTAACGACAAACTTATCTGAACTCTGTTAACGTATCGGTTTCATAACCTTAGTGCGATAATGGATGCTATCTGACTTGGAAACTGAATGCTTGAAATCTTGTGGTCCATTGGTTTTATTTGCAAACCTATGAATTCACTCAACTGTTGTGTTGATGTTTTTATCATGTATTTCTCAGGTACTCATGTTTAAGAGCAGCTGGAGCATGGAGTCACACGAAATATTTTGAAGGCAATAAATATTGATTACCATTCGATAAATTTTTTTAAAACTGTTTATTATTACATTATTGTTGGGACCTGCTGTTTGTAAACTCTGGTGTTTTATTAATCGAATGGATTAAACTTTACAAACGCCTCGTTTTGAGTCGTTTTCTGTAACTTGTGTGTTGTGCTATGACGTAATACTCCTATTGACCCTTCCGCTGCTATCCGAAAATTGGGAGTGTTACAGATTGGTATCAGAGCATGTGTTATAGAGAACTAGGTCATTTTTATGAAACCTGGACTATAACAACTCTACTGATAAAACGATTTTATTGCCTTTGAGATCATTCGTGCGCTCATGCTACCTGAAAGCTGGTAAAATGTGTATTGGTATATATATTTTCTTTCGTTCAGTATGTTCATATGAAGGGTTTATTTATATGAACATCGAGCTAAAAGACATTGCGGGTGAAGCAATGGTCTTGGTAAAGTTTTTTTCATGTCTTTTATGATAACTATTTTATAAAAGTGTGAACTCACCGTCAAAGCCTATTCCAAAGGTTATTACCTTCTAATTCCGAGTTTGAATACTCCTCTTATGCTTTGAAAGCATATATATATTTTTTCATAGACCACTGTTGTAAAGTCTTTCAGTTGATTGTAATACAGATTTGACTTACCACCTCGTGAGGTGCCAATATGAGGAACCTATTTCTTTTGAAACACGATTTATTGTGTTCGTTGATTTTCTTATCACTCCGAATGATTTTGAAGAATCATGTCGTAAAAGAGATTATTATTTTTCTATGAAACATTTGATTTGATTTTGATCTCGTGCTTTGTGCAAACGGTGCTTAGGTAGACTAATATATTATAATCTTGTTGAAACGAACTCGTCACTCGTTTGAACAAGAAAAACTATAAATTACTGAACCATTAGTTTTTTTAAATCTTAATTAGATGGACCTGACGAACCCGTGTAATTAATGATTTGTAAATAAGTGGGCTTAAGCATGTGGCATTCGCACAAAATGTTTCATTTCGAATCGTAATTGGATTGTACGATTTATCCATTGGTTATCGCTACTCGAATTCGTATCGTTATTATCTTGTACGAATTACCATCTAGAATTTTCTTTGATCTGATATTTGTTGTAAGGATTTCTTTCTCGGTTATGTACTGACCGCCGCGAACTTTAAGTGTCGACTGTGGTGAACCACTAGCCACTTCTGTGAGTCGACGTCTTACATCTTAATCCCTATGGTCGAATCTGCTCTACTTATATTTTTATATATCTTTTAAGGATCCTCTTGATATGTTATCAATTTTCTCATGCACGCACGTTGCACACACCTTGTGTGTGGATTATTGTTGTCCTTATATTCACTTGTAACCTTGTCTAATTGTTTGATCAAACCCTTCGAGATCGTCCAATACGTTATTTTTGTATTGCTAGACAACTTCCGAGACCTTTTAGTATATCTATATAATCATGGAACCGTCATGTTAAGAGTGTCTTGACCTGTTTGAACCATTTTACACCTTGTGATAAAAAAAATAAATAAATAAAAATCTAAACTTAGTCGTTGGGCGAAATCCAAAACCAATATTCTCGCCATTTTGCAATCAAGCCATCGATGATTAACGTGAACTAAAATCCGGGACGGATTTTCTTTATGGATTGGCGAATGTAGCAATTCGTAATTATAGAATCATTATTTATTACCCGACTTTTATTTATCATGTTTGTTTTTCTATAAAAAAATATTGAATTCTTGGGTAACTGACAAGGCTATTGCTTTAACGTATCATGTATGTGTCCATTATCATTTACCGGCAATTTTTAGGTTAGGCATCGATCAAAAATATTCTCTTCATGATGTAAATTATTTTTATTCGGTTGACATGCATTTTTTGTATTTTTACGTTAAAGATTAAGCGTCATTCGTTTATATAACGCATTAACGTTTATTAATAACAAGTTGTCGTTTATTTATCGAAATGCCAACGTTCTCCGAATGCCAAAGTTTTTATTTTATATCGTGCGTTTATTTTTCGTGTTTAACATGTAATTTTTATATCGTGTAACTTTTAAAATATCAGGTTTTGATAATACCCGCTTTTGCAAATTGTGAAGCAAAATTAATATATAATCTCATCCCACGCCATACACATCTAAATTATGTGATTTCAATATCTATAACACGTGTAGTATTTTTATACATCTTTCAAGTTATGGTGTATCTACTTCATATCAAGATATGTCAAGACTAGGTAGATATATCATGACTAAGGTGTTTTATCTACGTGTCATCTTTCTAGCATAAAATTGTAGTCAAAGAAAACTTGCTAGCTAATTTACTTGGTTAATCATCCATACGATGTATATAAAAATGACTTTTTCGTAAGTCATGTTGAGAAGCGTTTGGTTCGTAAGTCGCGGATACGAGTTCGTATTTTGGTTCGATTCCCGCATAATAATCTTTGTTTGTATTCATTTTGGTATTTTTACCATGCATCAGGACTTCAAGTGACTCGTATTTCTGAGTGAAGTTGAGGTATCATCCTATTCGACTAAGTATTATGATTTATGAATGGTAGTCCGATTCTAATGAAGTTGTTAAACAAGGAAGTGTATCTTTCAATTTTCAAAGTAAATACATTAACAATGAAGAAGTAAATATTCTCGTCAAGATTATGCAATTCAAATACATATCAACATTTTTGTCCTTAAATTATAGTGATATTATAAATTAATATTACATCTTTTTAAAATAATATTTTCAACCCTTGTCTATTATATTCTTTTCAAAACTAATCCAAATTATATTTGTTGGGAACCTAAATAAAACTCGGTTATTCTATTATGATGTCGTTTATAGCTCTAAGACGTGTCACTTTATTTTAGTTCGTCATAGAAGTTCGTGGTTTCTCGAGATATCTTATTTCACCGTTTCACTCTCGTCAATCGTTATCCTCATTCGATATTTTTATCGACAAGGTGAGTTTATAGCCTCGCTTTTTACTAGTTTAATTTTTTTATCAAACCCGCGAGGGGGATACATGTTACTTTTTACGAATGGACGCAAGTGCTTGAACTATATGCTTATCATGTCATTATCATTTACACTAAGGAACACTATTTCCTACAACAAGTCCCTTTTAGTCATGAACCGTTAATTACTTGGGCCGACTGTACTGGTCGAGTAAACATGAATGCTTTGAATAGATCCATTGGGATTGGCATCCCTGTCCGGGTAAGTCGCGCTTACTTGACCGACCGAACTGGTCAAACGGACACATTGTATTTGAGAACTCTAGGTAATATGACAAATTACCTACTAAGGGAAAACTTATCTGAACTCTGTTAACGTATCGGTTTCATGACCTTAGTGCGATAATGGATGCTATCTGACTTGGAAACTGAATGCTTGAAATCTTGTGGTCCATTAGTTTTATTTGCAAACCTATGAATTCACTCAACCGTTGTGTTGATGTTTTTAGCATGTATTTCTCAGGTACTCATGTTTAAGAGCAGCTGGAGCATGGAGTCACACGAAATATTTTGAAGGCAATAAATACTGATTACCATTCGATAAATTTTTTTAAAACTGTTTATTATTACATTATTGTTGGGACCTGCTGTTTGTAAACTCTTGTGTTTTATTAATCGAATGGATAAAACTTTTCAAACGCCTTGTTTTGAGTCCTTTTCTATAACTTGTGTGTTGTGCTATGACGTAATACTCCTATTGACCCTTCCGCTGCTATCCAAAAATTGGGAGTGTTACAGAACTGTTATATGGTCTTTGACCATGTCGGTGGTGTACGTGCGAGCGTTGTGGAAATAATTTACGTAACGATTTACGAGTTGGATTTTGTCCTTTTTGTAATGATATTACTTCATGTGGAAACCCGAATTTTTCAAATAACTCTCTCGATTTTTACCCACCTCCACACCCCACATACGAGACACCCTCGTGTGAGTTATGTGGAAACGATTCTCATTTTGGTGTTGACTGTTCGCATCGATTCTCGCTTAATTACGAGCAAGAACCGGGCTACAATCAAAACTATAATTATAATTGTTATCCACAAGATTCACCGAGTTTATCACAACAATATCTTTGTTGTGAGTTTTGTGGGGGTCCTCACGAGAGCTTTAATTGTCAACCGAGGGATCAAAATTTTTATGAGCCCTATTCTCTCGATAGTGAAGTTTTTAAACGAATTGAAATGTTGTTCCAACAAATAATGAGTCAAGGAAGTGTTGAAATTGTTGAAAAGAGCATCGAAGATATGTTGCAATAAAAGAGACAAACTGATAAAGAGATTAACGATATAACTAATGAATTGGGAATTGGAAGATATCGAGGAGAAATAATTGATGACGAGTTTATAAGAGAATGTGAGATTAAGATTAGACAACTTTCGCAAGATTATAATGGTTTAAGCATTGAGATTCGAAAGAAAGAAAAAATTCAAGAGGAAGAAAAGTATCTTGCTACTCGTGAACTCGAGCGTTCTTTTCTTTATGACGACGACGATGATGAGGATATTTTTGATCTCACTCCATCTCATGACATCACTACTCCTATTCTTGATTCTTCCACCGTGGAACCCGAAAATTCTCTAAGCATGGGGGACGAGCATCTTAGCACTATTTCAGAAACGGAATTGGACGAAGTAATAAAGTCTAGTGTTGAGATTCTTGTCCAAAACCCAAGAGAGTTCGATGGTATTTCCAATGGAGCGTGTGATTTGCCACATTGTGATAATTCTCCTTCTTCCATTCACTTTGAGATTTTCTCCAATTCTAATTGTGAAGGAAATGAAGATTTCGAGTATGATACGACTTATAGTGAATTATCTAATGAGGAGTTCTCCGATGAACTTTCTTATAAAGATGACATTCACGACTCGGATTATGAGGGGTTTCCCGATGAACCTACTCTTCTTCACCCATTTCTACCGGGAAATGAGGATGATAGTGATCCAGTTTTTGAGAGGTTCACCTTTGAACTTACTCCTTTAGACCAATTTCCACTGGGAAATGAGGTTGAGTTGACTACTCTGATCCTTGAAAAGTTCTCCGATGAACTTGCTCATTTAGAAGTAGAAGACGTGATTCTTCGTGAAAAATTATCAAACATCTATCTTCTCATTTCTAAAATCGGAGCTTTGAATTCTAAACCTAATGCCAAGTCTTTCTCTCCATCTCCTATCCCCGTTGAGGATAGTGATCCGCTTATGGAAGAGATTGACATGTTTCTTGCTTCCAATGATTCGATGCCACCGGGTATTGATGATCTCGACCCGGAGGGGGGCGCTCTCTTTTTAGAGAATTTGATGATTTCGTCCCAAGTCCTCTTCCCACTCACTTTGATCTTAATGTGCGGGTTTTTCATGCGACTCATTTTGAGTAGCATGATCCCTTTGTTCACATTCCAAAGAGTGACAAGGCCAACAAGGTTATGCATGTTAATACCACTATAGTTGAGACCTTTACCCCACCATTACCATGTGCTTTATACGATTATGGATTAGCATAAGGGGAAGACACCGTATTGTCTATTCCTTTCTCTCCCGAGGACAAGGTATTCGATCCAGGAATCATTGATTTAGGGAAATCAAGCCTTTCACCGATGTTATAATTGAAAGATTTTTTGATCATTTTGGTGCGAGTTTATCTCAAGGAGCATACTATTTCCATTTCATGATTTATGACATTGACCACCGTCTCTTTTTGGAGATTTACGTTGGAGTTTCATCCTTTCGTCTGTCATTCGACAACGAGAATGTGATCTTTGACCCAGGCATCGTGCTTTATGATGGATTTTGTTCCTCTATGCCAGTTTTCACCACTTTCCCTTAGGACCAATGAATGCGGGGATCGAGTCGAGCTCATGACTCGGTTAACAAAAACGAGGTGCCTTGTGGGGGAGTCCCATACATTCTATCTTCTATCTATTTTCTAACACTAATAAGGCTTGATCTTTTCAAGCTCGTGCTCATGTTTTGTTGTGTTGTGAATCTTAGGTATGACCCTAATCATTGAAGACTCTCGTGTTCGGTTTTTTCCAGTCCACTCGAGCTTTGTTACTTTGATTGTCAAAAAGGGCACTCACTATCCTTTGATTTTTATCGACTAACGTTTTATCTTCAAGCATAATTAATAAACGGCTTATAGATTTACGTGCTCTTACCATGTTAGGACTTTTGCATTCGACTCTTCTTGTTTTAGCAAGGGGGTGTTACTCTTGAGCTTGGAAACATTAAGGACAATGTTTGGTGTTAGCATGGGGGAGTCAATCGATATAATCGCTTGCAATTGCTTTTGTCCTGTTCAAACGTAATCGTTTTTCTCGTTTTTCATAATATTTTTAAATTTTTAGAGTTATTTTGTGTTTAATAATAAATAAAATAAGTGTTTTTGACACAAATGTAGGCTTTCCGTTGGTGAAAATAAGAATAGTTTTTTACTCGACTCGGTTTTTACCTTCTTCTTTTTGGTAAAGGGGACTCACCCCGGTAAAATATATTCCCAAAAAGCACTAAAGTACAATGGAATGTAGTTGCAATGCTACATTAACCTCAAGCAATTGCTTGAACAACTAAAATCATATGACATGCCATATGATCCTAATAAACAATTACAAAGCAAATAACACCAATAGGAAACAACCGCCTAAAGGTGCATGAACAATGTAAATAAATCAATATCATGGCTATCACTTGGAGCGAACATCAGGTTGATGAGTACCATGTCAATCATCGACCGAAATGACTTCTTCAACCTCACTATCACTAGCATTAATCACATCATCATTAGCTATAAAATTAGCCTCCCAATCCGTACCCTCATCCATGTTGTCCTAAAGAGCACTAAAAGAGTTATGAGAACTCTTCTCCTTATGCTTATGCTTAGGCTCAGAATCCAAAACTTTGTTATTCAAGAAACCCTTCTTAAAAATCGGATCAGCCTTCTTCTGACATGTAGCACTCATATGTGAAGTTTCACCCCTCTCAACATTACGATACTGAATATTAAGAGCTGGTTTAGTAAGTTTAATACCAGAAATTTGTTGTTGCTTCTTATTCTTCCCCTTTCTCTTCTTGTTCTTAACTACCTGAAACCCATCATCATCCACAGCCTTATGATCTTCCTTGCTAACCACCTTCTCAACCACTACCAGTTTAAGCAACATAGGACATTTAGCATCAATATGGTCAAAAATAAGACAAGTAGAACATCTAGGAGGCATCCACTCATACTCGATGTTAATATTCGTCAATTTGTGCCCTTTATCCTTCTCAATCGGAATAGCAATGACCAACGACTTCTTTAAAGCATCATCAGCTGAAACCTCAATAAGAGCACGAGCAAAAGTACTCCTACCCCACGGGTTGATACACATGATGCTAGTATAAGAATCAAGCATAATAGGTCTACCAATTTGAGTTGTGATCAAACTAAGACCAGTCTCCGAATAAGCATCAATAGGCACATGATGAAGTTTCACCCACACCGGTGCCTTCTTAATCTCTGTTTTATGCAAATCCATAGTAGACGACCAAACATTTAGAATTAACGGAACCTGTCGAATCAACCACGGACCATTCTCCAACACCCTATACATACCACTTTTAGAATCAAACTAAAAAAGAAAGAACTCATCATGGAGTTTAACTCTTTTTAGACCATATTTGGCCCATACATTCTTCACATAATTTTCTTCCAGTGGAAACGCAAGACGCTTCCCAATGAAATACCCAAACAGTGTGTTATTAAGATGCGACCGAATCTCTTCCACAACATCATACGGGAGAGTTACAGCAGCCCCAACAACTTGTTCATCATTATGCAATTCCTTAATATGAACCGGCTTACACACCGGCTTATTCTGCACTAGCGACGCGAATGAGGTATTACCAATCTGAACCGAAGCACCAACTGATGAAGAATACGAAGTTCCAACCCCAGGAGTATGCTGAACACCCACCTCATTCTTCCTAGCCATAAAACTCCCATTCCTCGCGTCATGGTTAACTTGCTCACCAGTTTTATCAACACCATTACTACTAGCCTTCTTGGACAGGTCACACATATCCGGCGCAACCTGCATATGAGCATTAACAGCAGTACTAACGTGAATCCCACCGTCATTCAAAGCATCAAACGAAACCCTAGCAGCAGACGGCTGCCTATTAATCTGCCCCTGACTATTGTCATTCATTATATCAACCACGCCATCCTTTTCAGCCGTATGATTAGTACCAGCACCGAGAACCCAGCATGCTCACCACATGAGACCCTAGCGTTAGGAGTCCTAGCATGCATTGAATCCGCCATAATTGCTCTCAATCGCTGCATTCTATCAGAAAGAGCCGTCACATCAACCTGATTATCCAACTCAGCCATCATAACCAATAAACCTAAAAGAAAACCCTAATAACTCTCGTTTAATAATCCCAAATGAACAGATCCTAAAAAATAGGATCCCAGCCAACCCGCCTTGACAACTTACATGAGCACAAACAACGCACGACTCAAACAATAAATCTAAACAGGGAATACAACAAGAACGAAAAAACAGAAATAAAGAAACCCTAAACAACCAATAGAAACCCTAAAAAAACGACAACTAATCCTAAATCCTTCAACCAAACCGTAATCAATTAATGTTATGATACACGAATCAAAATTCAGTGATCCAACAACAACGAATTAAGGTTTAGGAGATGAAATCAGGAAGGAAAACGAAATTAAGGCTAAGAGTGGCGGCTAGGGAAAACGAAATTAAGGCTAAATTAGGCAAAATTTGACCCTCGGTTTTTACCTTAGCTCATTCCTTAATGTTTTTATTTGAGGATTCAAGTTTTATTAAGTTAAATGGGCTTTGGTGGGACCCACATGTGTGTATTGGACCTAAAAGCCCAATAATGGAGTTATAAAGTTCTTTTTTGGACAAAGCCCAATCAAAGGCCTAATGACAAACAACAAGTGACAGATGGAGTAATATTAAAGATTTGGGCCCAAGCGCAACTTCACAAGTATGAGACGGTGCAAGTATATGAGGTCAAGTTTTCCTTGGTCAATAAAAACAATAGTTACAAACAAAGTAACATTAAAAGAAAACGTGAAAAAAAGACGAGAGGATTTGGGGAAAGTTCATCAGCCAAGAACCCTAGATCCTCAATAGGAGGTTTCCTTTTGAGCAACAAGTGCACCTCACGCGCTCTAATAAATCCCCAACTTTCTAGGAAGGAAGAAGATGCTATCCAAGGTCTATGTGGCAATCCATCTGCGTCACTCCTCAATTTTGATTGGTGGATTTGACTACCACCAATCATTATCCAATGAATGCCTGAGACCTCAGCAGCAAACAAGCACAACTAGCACAAATCAAGGCCACGGTGGCAATCCAAGTGAACAAGGGATATTATCCACCCTTGGATGTTAACAGACAAGAAAGAGAAGAAGGAATAGATGATCTAAGGGCCAAGGTTCACTCTTCATCAACAACCTACCCTTCTCGTGGCCTATAAATACCCCCTTGAAAATCTTGTAATCATCCATTTTCTTTATTTTAATGTTACAATGTCAATTTAGTATTAGATTATTGTATTTTCTTTTTAATATTATTGTAATGAAAGTTTGAAATAAATAAAGTTGAATTTTTAATTTAATTGATTTCTTGCCCACGTTTTACTTTACTGTTATTGTTTGATTTATTTTGGAATTTCGAATATATTAAATTGATGTTATGAATACATTCATCCATATAAACTTTCGTGATAGTTTACGTGAATGATTTAAAGTGAGACTGGGAAATAACTTTTCCCCACTAAAAAAGTTATATTTAAAGCAGCGGTTTGATATTATATTGGTGGTTCGAGGTTATGATATGTTTCGTGATTTTTCTGTTCGTTTAATAGTGATTCGTTCTTGACGTTTATGATGGTGATTTGTTCTTGATTCGGTGACGATTTAAATAAGTCCGCTCAGCGCGCGACTTCTACATCAAAGGATCAACAAATAAAGGTTAAGCTATTTTATGTTTTTTTAATTTCTAGTTAATCTGGTTTGTGGTTTTACTTATCTGTTTGATATGTTATTCTCTACTGTATGTTTGATTATGACATTTGTTGGAATTTGTTTTACTGATTTGTTACTTGGGATTGAACTTTGATGAGTATGTAGTGTGATTTGCTGTTTTAATTGGTTTCACTGATATAGATTTGTTTTAACTGATTTTGATTGTGGTTTGTTTGTTTAGTCTGATATGGTAGAGTATTGATATACTTATTAAGTTTGCTGAATAGGTAGGTTTGGATTTGATGTTATGTTAGTCTGCTAAATGCACTTTGCTTGCCTGATTTGTTATTTTAATAAACTGTTTGATGTTAGATTGTTGATATTGAATTGTTGGGAATAAATTTATTCGTATATCTGTAATCGAATGCATAGAATTGGGTCGCTGTGTTTGATTTAAACTGTCATTTGATTTGCACTAATATATTCAGCTGATTTTAATGTTTTAACTGATATTGCTGTGTGTTTCGATTGCCTGTTGAATTTATAGTAATGTGATGCATATTTGGGTAGATTCTGTTAGAATTTGTTGAGTCAGTGTTTATCTAAATCTTGATCCTGAATTTCTTCTTGATTTGCGTGGTTAGTATTAAATATGTTTATCATTTAACGACTGGATCTCATTTATAATTAAAATAGGTATGTAACACCCCATTTTGGTAAATGGAATGTCACGCGTGATTATGGCGTGTCATCAAAGCATACAATGATAAATGTATAAAACATCACATGACCATAAAGGAAATACCGGAAACAAACATCGGTACCCCAAAAGTAGAACTTATCACACACAAACATAAATACTGTAAATGAAAAGGACTAAACAATGTCCATAGAAATGAGTATCAAAAGTATGAAGAAATGCATAAAGTAATGAAGGCTAGGAAGCTTTCAAATCCATATGCACGTACGCTTAAAGTCTACGAGCGTCCTTGAGTACCTGTCGTTTTGGGAACATGAAAGGAAAAACGGTTGAGCATAACGCTCAGTGCACGGATATACAAGTATAGCATGAATAATATAAGCATATAAGCATAAAGCAGCGGAAAAGACTAAGTCCTAGATAACCTGGTATATCTTAGTAAAATCGGTTTTATAGTTTGAAAAGCCTTATGTTTATCTTATAAAAACTGTTTAACATGTTTACCATTAGCCAATATAGGTCATGAAATATCAACGTGCATGAATACTTGGAGGGTGACCTCGTTATGCAATTAGAGGGGCTGCCTCTAATTAATATAAGTTTTGGGTAGGAGGGATCAGCTCCTTGTGAACGATGCAAGGCACACACCACATTCACTAGAATAATCTGTAAAAACATGTAACATAGGATGCACCCATACGCCCCACATGATAATAATAATATGGCCAAAAGCTAAAGAGACGCCACGAGCTATCACTCCGCCTGGTAAAGTCATAACGCTGGTGCCTCCAGTGTTGTGGTTATGGTACCTCCATAACTAGGTGAAACTGGTCATGCATGTATATGGCTTTAGGTATCTAATTAAACATAAGCAATTCAAAAACATATAAAACATATACTGGGAAAACAGTTGGCTGCATACGGGGAATCCTAATAAGGAAGAATGTCTATACTGAAAGGACGGAGAATCCGTACCTTGTGTCCAGTGAACGAAGAAGACGAACGGAAGAGAGTCCTACTTCAATATCACTAATGCTACATAAATAATATACGTGTATAAGTATCTGATTACTGAGTACGTAACTGGTTTTATATCATGTCTTAGCTTGTTTTATATGTTCATATCTTGTTCTACTGATTTTAACGTTATGTTGTGTTTATCATGTATTATGTCTATTCTAATTAAGTATTACTTGTATCTCTTGTATTATTATACTTGTTGTGTAATACAAAAGTAACTTTCTAAAAATAGCAGGTTTCCTAAAATAGAAAGTTTCCAAAAATAGTAAGTTTCCAAAAATAGAAAGTTTCTAAAAATAGATTTACTGCTTAAAATAGATAAGTTTCTAAAAATAGAAAGTTTCCATAAATAGATTAGCTGCCTAAATTAAATAAGCTTCTAAAAATAGAAAGTTTCCATAAATAAAAATAAGCTGGATTATTAAGCTAATAATATAAGCTTAAGTGTTTACTGATTTATATTCTAAGTCATGTGACATATGGTATAGTTTATTAATTATTACATGTAAATTAAATAAACTATAGGTTAAAGTATTTAATTAAATATAACATGATTTAATTAAATAAAAGTAATAATACTTAGGTTAAAACATGTATTAATATTTATTATTAATATAACCTAAGTCATTTAAATTAATTAATTATAATGCATGTTTAATAATTAATTAATTATATAGTCTAATTTAAATAATAAATACTTAGGTTAAAATCCATGTATTATTAATAATAATAATAATAACCTAAGTCATGATGTAATTAAATTAATTAAGTAACATGTTAAATTAATTTAATTAACCTTGTAAAAATTAGTCTTGTAAAAATAATTAACTTGTAAATTAATTAAGTCTTGAACCGTGCCCGTGAACCCGTGAACCGGACCCGTGAACCGGACCCGTGAACCAGACCCGTGAACTAGACCCGTGAACCGGACCCGTGAACCGGCCAACCAAACGCATCCTTAACAGTGGCAAAACCGGCTTGGCCGGTTGCCACTATTTTCGCAAAAACAGCCACCTGCTGTGCCGGTGGTTCCCCCTGTTTTCTCGGCTGTAGCCGCCGGCTGGGCAATGTTCCCACCGGCAGTTAGCCGGTGGTTTCCCCCTGTTGTCGCGGTTGTTCCCCCTGCTTTCCTTATATAGCCACCGGCTTATGCCGATGGTGTTCTTGTTTCTGCCGAGACCCAAACAAACACCAAACCACACCCCGACCAAGGTCGGGGTTCCCTTGTTCTTGCGGCCGAGACACATAGCCACAACGAGACCTCTTGGTCTCGGTTGTTGGTGCGAACAAAAGCAAGCCGAGACCTTTTGGTCTCGGTTCCTTGCGTCGGCCGAAATAAACACCCCTAAAAACACCATTATTAATTACCCCCCATGATTAATTACATGTTATGCTAACTTGTTTTTATAACCTATGATTTCTTGTGTTTTTATTTAATAAATACATAAATGAAAAGGGGTTTAATAATTTACCGAATACGTGAATCAATGAAGGATGAAAAACACGAACACCCTTGCAAGAATTAATCACCAAAAATCAACCAACACACCCTTTGTGGTGTTCTTAGACCGGCGACCAAAGGGAGAGAGGAAAAGGATTAGGATTTGATATTTTCTAATTTACTGTGATTATGAAAATATCCTTTTTTCCTTTTTCTTGTTTTAGTAAAATTTAAAGTGGGCTTGGCGCTTGTCTTGTGTCTATGCCACGGGTAAGAGGGGCCCACAAGGGGTAACCCATTGTTTTCCGTGTCTAAATATTATATGTTTTCTCGTGTCGTGTTTACGTGTTTTATTTAGTTATCGTTCGTGTCGTAATATATTTATTCGTAATCGTAATAAATATACGTAAATACATAATATTAAGTTCGTGATTATAAACGTTCATGATTTCATGTTCGCATGTTCGTGATTATAATTATTGTTGAAATAATTATCGTGCATTAATACGTATTAAATACTTATCGTGTTATAACACGTACGTAATACTTGTAAATCTTATTCGTGAAACGTAAGCGTGCTATAAAAGGAAAGTTCTAATCATGTACGTATGATACTAAGGGTACTATTCATGGTAAAAGCGTGCGGGTTTTACAACTCTTCCCCCCTAAAAAGAATAATTTGTCCCCGAATCATAGATAATATAAACTGGAAAAGAAGAACATACCCGAATTCAAAATATGACATGAGGATAAGAAGCCCGGATAGACTCCTCTGTTTCCCAAGTGGCTTCCCGCTCGGTATGATCCCTCCAAAGGATATTGACGAATGGAATCGTCTTCCTCCTCATGACTCGTTCTTGTCTGTCAAGAACTCGTTCGGGTTCTTCTATGAAAGTGAGATCTTCACGAATCTGTTCCAGTGGATACTGAACCATGTGAAGGGGATGATACTTGTACCCTCTGAGTAAGGTCACATGGAAAACATCGTGAACATGAGAAAGTTGCGGAGGTAACGCTAAACGATAAGATACTTCACCGACTTGCTCAATGATATCAAACAGTCTGATGAATCGAGGACTGAGCTTCCCATTTATTCCAAAACATCTAACCCCACGTGACGGCGAAACCTTAAGGAAAACGTGATCTCCTACGTTAAAGTGTAAGTCCCTACGATGCTTGTCTGCATAACTCTTCTGACGCGACCGTGCTTCTTACAGTTTCTGCTTAGCTACTGTGACCTTCTCGTTGGTCAACTCAATCATTTCTGGTCCTTCAAGTGTTCGCTCACCAACCTGATCCCAGCAGATTGGGGCGCGACACTTTCTGCCATACAACATCTCGAATGGAGCACACTTGATACTTGCCTGCCAACTGTTGTTGTATGCAAACTCTACCAAACATATGTAATCGTCCCAATCTCCCGTCCATTCCAACGCACATGACCTCAAGATGTCTTCTAATGTTTGTATTGTTCGCTCCGATTGCCCGTCTGTTTGAGGATGAAAAGTCGTGCTAAGCTTAAGTTGTGTACCCCAAGCTTTTGCAGACTTCTCCAGAATCACGAAGTGAACCGAGGATCTCTGTCTGAGACGATGCTGGATGGAGCACCACGAAGTCTCATGATCCCCCTCCTATAAGTATCGGCGAGTTTACTGACCGAATCTTCCTTGCGGATCGGTAAGAAATGAGCTGACTTGGTAAGTCGGTCAACTATAACCCAAATTGCATCGTGCTTCCTCTTTGTCTGCGGAAGACCGGTAACAATATCCATGGTGATCTTGTCCCACTTCCACTCTGGGATATCTAACGGTTGAAGGAGACCGCCATATCGCTGATGCTCGATCTTAACCTACTGGCAGGTAAGACATTTGGAGACGTAATCGCAACATCCTGTTTCATACCACTGCACCAAAAGTATTGCTTGATGTCATGGTACATCTTAGTCGAACCAGGATGAATAGAGAATGGGGAGCTATGAGCCTCAGCTAACAATGCTTCCTGGAGTTCTTGATCATCAGGAACACAAAGTCTCGTGCCCTGCCATAAGATACCATCTGCGTCTACTCGAAATTCTGTCTGCTTCTCCAAATTCTGAATTATTGCCCAGATTTCATCATCATCTTTCTCCACGTACCATGATCTCTATGTCAAGTCGTTCCAAGTCTCTTATAATTTCCTCCTCAATTTTAATGTTGTTTATCATTCCGGACTTTCTGCTAAGGGCATCTGCCACTACATTCACCTTCCCGGGATGATACTAAAGATTAATGTCATAATCCTTCAACAGCTCTAACCATCTCCTCTGTCTCATGTTCAATTCACGTTGAGTGAAGATATACTTCAAGCTCTTGTGGTCCGTGAAAATGCCGCATGATTCTCCATACAAGTAGTGCCTCCATATCTTCAATGCAAACACGACTGCTGCAAGTTCCAAGTCATGCGTAGGGTAATTTTCCTCATAAGGCTTAAGCTGCCGTGAAGCGTACGCGATCACTTTCCCATGTTGCATGAGAACACAGCCAAGTCCCTTACACGATGCATCACTGTAGATCTGAAATCCACCTGTACCAGATGGGAGAGTAAGAATCGGTGCAGATACTAACTTCTGCTTTAGGTCTTCAAAACTCTTCTATCTTTCTTCAGTCCAGACGAATTTCTCCCCTTTCCGCATCAGTTTGGTCAATGGTAGTGGTAAACAAGAAAAGTTCTCCACGAACCTACGGTAGTAACCAGCTAAGCCTAGAAAACTGTGGACTTCAGTCGCTGATGGCGGTCTTGTCCACTTAGTAATAGCCTCAACCTTTGCTGGATCCATCGTGATTCCTTCTGCTGATACAATGTGACCTAAGAATGCCACCTTGTCTAACCCGAACTCACACATGGAGAATTTAGCATACAGCTGCTTCTGGCGAAGAATCTGTAGTACTGTACGAAGATGGTCTTCGTGTTCCTCCTTGGACTTAGAGAATATTAGGAAGTCGTCAATGAAGACAATGACGAACTTGTCCAAAAATTCATGGAAGATTCTGTTCATCAAATCCATGAACACTGATGGAGCATTGGTAAGGCAAAATGGCATGACTATAAATTCGTAGTGGCCATAGCGTGTACGGAAAGCACTCTTGGCGATGTCCTGCTCTTTAACCCGTAGCTGATGATAGCCCGACCTTAGATCAATCTTGGAGAAATGTTTGGCCCCTTGGAGTTGGTCAAATAGATCGTCTATGCGTGGTAGAGGATACCTATTTCTGATGGTAATCTTGTTGGGCTCGCGATAGTCTATGCAAAGACGCATACTTCCGTCCTTCTTCTTAAAAAATAAGACCGGTGCACCCCATGGAGATGCGCTCGGTTGAATGAAACCTCGTTCCAGAAGTTCTTGCAATTGATCCTTCAGCTCCTTCAACTCTATGGGAGCCATGCGATAAGGAGCCTTGGAAATCGGCTCAGCTCCTTGGATGAGCTCGATATTAAACTCTACTTCACGTGCAGGTGGTATGCCCGTAAGTTCTTCTGAAATACATCTGGAAATTCTGACACTATCGGTTGATCCTGAATTGATGGGGATTCAGCATCCATGTCATGAACAGTAGCTAGATAGCCCTCGCAACCATGTGAAAGTAATGCACGTGCTTGTAGGGTTGATATGATTTGTACAGACCTTCCGGGTACGAACCCGTTATGAATGTACTCTGGTGCATTAACATCACCGAAGATGACTCGATATGAATGGCAGTCTATGGTAGCATGATGCTTGGATAAGCAATCCATGCCCAATATCATGTCAAAATCATTCATGTCCAACAGAAGTGCGTCAACAGGACGAATCTTGTCATCAAACTCTAGGGGAAGGCTCTTGTACACATGGGTTATGCGTACAGAGTCTCTTAAAGGCGTGGAAATATTCAGTATATTCTCTAGTGGCATGGGGAGTATCGTAACATTCTTGGCATAAGCAGTAGAAATAACCGAGTGAGTAGCACCCGTTTCAAATAGAACACATGCAGCTTGACCATACATATACAAGATTCCAGTGATGGTACCTGTAGACTTGTTGGCCTGATCGCGAGATGTCGTGTAAACGCGTCCACTAGTAGGAGGTGGCTTGGTATCAGCATGTCCGGATGTGCCCTCCATCTCGCCCTTGCGGCAGTCCTTCATGCGATGGCCAGGAAGACCACACTTGAAGCATGCGTCACTGTCGCGGCGACATGGCCCTGGGTGCCTACGGTTACAGGTAGTGCAAAGAGGATGAGTATATCCTCCAGCAGGTGTCCTGACCGGCTGTGAGCCTGATAAGAACAATATACATGAGACATGATAATAGGTACAAAGGACAATGCGGATAATTGGTAAGATGGAATACCAGTGATAGCTGGACGGTTAGGCTGTGAACCTCTCTGGTTCTGGTCCCTCTCGTTACCATGATTCCTGGTAGAAGATTCTCTAATGTGTCAGAATTAAGAACTATTGTATGTAATCATAAGAAAATGAGTAAGTATAAGGACCTGCTGTTGTTGGAGTGTCCAACGTTATTACGGTAATTATCATTACCGCCACGCCTATCCGTAGCAGAACGGTCATGAGTTTGACCGTTTCCCTTGGGCTGAGAAGGTTGTTGCTGAGTAGCCGGCTGAGACCGGTCCCTAGTCTTCTGCCTGGAAGATACAGTTTAAAAGAGATGTAATTATTGACATATACTGAAAGAATACAGCTTGGTCATCGCTGAATAACGAAAGTTTACCTCTTATCGGGTCTCTCTGCTTCCCCGAACTCTTCTCTTTTTTGCAGCATCTCCAGCTTACGTGCTGCATCGGCCACTTGTGCCACCGTGTTGAACGTAGCACACACCAAGTTTTTTACGACCGATGTACGAAGAGACCACCGGAAGTGGTGTGCTTGCTCTTCGGGAGTACCTGCTGCTGCACCAAGAAAACCAGCCAAGCGAAGAAAGTGCTGCATTAACTCGTTGCTATTCTCCCCATCTCTCTGTCGGATTCTATGGTACTCTATTTTCAGCTTGTCTTGCTCAGCCTTGGGAAAGAACTGTCCCATCACCAAATCCCCAAACTAAGCCCAAGTCAAACCAGCCACCCAATTATCACATCCCTCAGACTGCTTCAGTGCCTTCCACCATGCTAACACATCACCTTCGAACCGGTAGCAAGCCAACCTCGACTTGAAGACGGGGTCACAACCCATGGCATCGAAGATCTTTTCAATGTGAGCCAACCAGCTTTCAGCTTCACTGGGCTATCTGTTCTCTCAAAAGCTCGAGGGCGTAATGTGACAACCGCGGTTTTGAGGTTCGTCACTTAGTTTTATTTTGTGCTAGTTACGTGTCTTTACGTGTTTATGTGCTAATTGGTGTGTATAGATTGTGGTTTGGATATCGTTTCCGGTACGGGGTACCTTGTGAGTGAAACGATGTGTGATGATTTCATGTTCATGAGCTCACATGGTAGTGACTATGAAATGAGATGGTGTTATTTAGTGGTTTACGTATACGTATATGTATTATAGAAAATCGTATTTTTACGATTTACGGTTTAGCATTTTGAGGTCTCGGATGAGGTATTTAGTCACGGGAGTATTTTTCGGGATGGTTTTAAGTCATTTAGGACTTAGTTAATTAGTTTATTTCATATTTCAAGAGTTTTTATAAAACTGTATATTTTACGTCTTTTACGGTATACGCGTAAATTTGACTAGTTTTACGGTTTTGAGGTTCGGGAGGCTTTAGGAGCTGAAATAGATTAAGGGAATTTAAGGTAATAATAATTAATAGTTAATTTACAGTAATATAGTTAAAAAAAAGTCGGCCATAGGGTGTTGGGCTTGGTTTTGGGCCAAATTTGCTTAAGGAAAGGAAGGGGAGCCCAGTTTGAGTACTATTAGGCTTCCTGGTTAGTTTTAATTACCCATATTACTCCCTTTAGCCCCCAAAACGATTTTTCTTTCTCCCAAACCTAATATGAGTCGTGATTAACAATGGTGGATGAAGAAACCCCAATTATTCAATTATGGTTTAAGGTATGCGCTAAAACTATGCTTAATTAACGTTTAATTTACGTATGTAACCTAATATGATGGATTAGGGTTTGACATTCATAATTTTTAATTAGATTTTGTTAATAATCTGTAAGTAATGATGTAATTAATAGGTTTATATCATTGGAAATTGTTTTTAGGTTTTAATTAGGGTTTATGTATAATTAATTAGGTTAATTTAATTAAATTCGTTTTTTAAAAACTGGGCATAATTTTAGGTCAATTGTTTTGATGATATCTAGAGTTATATAAACTCTTATTTTGCGATCCAAGTATCCCTGGAAAGGTATTTTAGTTGGCTTTCAAATGCAAGAAACGAGAACTAAATTGGAGGTAGGGAAGTGGGTCAAAAACTGGTTACAACAGTCGGAGGTCAAAACAGTTTTGAAATCAGCCTGTTTTCTTTTTATGTTTTGGGTTGTTTGGGGTACTTAGGGTTATATTGGGACTTTCAAACGAACATGGGAGTTGGTTTATATATTATAGGAAGTATCTGTATTGGGGCTAAGATTATGGGTTAGGGTAAGACCCCCTAATCATAACAAACTTTTTGTATGTTCAAAATCAGTAAAATCCGGATAGACAAAAGTATATATATATATATATATATATATATATATATATATATATATATATATATATTGGGGCCTTAACAGTAGCTTTAAGGTTGGGGTAAAAAGGAGGAGTTAGCTAACATATGTAAGGACATAGCGTTTCCTTTACATAGGTCATGGGTATGGTTAGGTGGGCATTTGGCTTATAGTTTGGAGACCTAATAACCGGGACTGTTTTGGGTAAAATGTTAACGGGACGGGTTATGAAGTAAACTAAGTAAAGGGCTTTATAGAGGGGTGTAATGAGATGCTTAGAGCATATAAATGAGTTATATATATGGGAGAAGGTTAGATGTCCATCATAGGTTGATGAGCCATCTTAGTGTTTGGTTCATGTTTTGTTTGTTAGCTTTTTGCTAGTGCACGGATTATTGGGAGAAGCTCAATCAGGTGAGTTTCATAGTCCCATGTCTACTAATGATTTTGACTTCCAGATGGGATGGAAGAGACATTGTCTCGTTTTTATAAATTATGCTATGAATGTTTTGTGTTTGGTGATGGACTTGCGCATACTTATGTGATTAACTGCTAACTGATTCATGATTGTTTTGTGATTTGACTTGGTACCAAGGGGATGTTGACAAGGCGGGGCCTTCGGGAGGTACATAGATGTGTGAGCATCTATGGGACAAATGTATAATGACAAGGCGGGGCCTTGGGATTGGTACGTAGGTGTATGGGCGCCTATGTGACCATGGTGTTTGGTAAGGCTGGGAGCCTTGGATTTGGATTTGGTTTGGTTTGTTAAATCTTGAATATTAGTTGTTAATGCATGTTTGTATCACATTGTCCATATGTTATTTTGTTAGTGGTTGTTGTTCACAGCTTATGGTTTGATTTTGGCGTTGGAGTCTAAACCTATGACTCTCACCAACTTTATGTTGACGTGTTTTAGTGTCTCTTTCAGGTGAGAATGTGGTTAAGCTTGAGAATAGAAGTGGAGTTTTGGAGGCATTAGGATTGCATAGAGAAGGAGATCTTCGTTCCTTCTTAGTTTCTTTTGTTTGTTTAATAAGTGATACTGTTGACACCTATATGTTTGCTTTGTTTATGTATTGTTTGTCTTGGGTAAGAGGTAGGACTGTTACCTACTTGCATAGACTCCTGCTTTGTTGAGATATTATCATGACATTTGTGTCACCATTTTATGACATTTCTTAGTTAATTTAGTTATCTCTATAGACACGCCATGTTGTGATGATATCCATACGTCGTGCCCCATATTCTGTCATGGTGGGGTGTGACACGTAACTTATTGAATCTCTCCAGCCATGTGACCAATGTTGCTGGAGGAAGAGGAGGTACTGGGTGCTGCTGCTGATTGTTGGCAGCCTGCACCTCAGCCCTGATTTCGTTCCTCAGCTGAGGAAGCATATCTTGCATTGCAGCTTGGACTGCTGCATTGAGTTGTTCCTGCTCGCGTGTGAGAACCATCTGACAGTATAACATAAAAATACATGATTAACTGATCAAAACATAAACTATATACATGAAAGAAAAAATATACCAATAAATCATGAGAAAAATTTTATGCAAGAAAACTAGTACATGAATCCATGATGCAGTTTTATGAAAACTTTTATATGCGCGAGAGTGAACGCATATGGTCAGTTCACTCAAAACAAAAGTCATGGAGAGGGGACGCCTATGAATTGGCCCCAAGTTAAAAGTTCGAAAAAGCACATGCGACTAAATAGGGCCAGTCTTGTACTAACCATTACTTAGTCATAAACCTGCGACAATGACATATATATGTATGCATGAAAATGATGAATGCATGAAAACCAACTGTCAGTTCTAGGAAGACCATAGTAACTACCCACTAATCACAGGTCATGTTTTGAGAGCCTACAGGTCGAAGCCTTGGCTCTGATACCATAATTGTAACACCCTATTTTGGTAAATGGAATGTCACGCGTGATTATGGCGTGTCATCAAAGCATACAAGGATAAATGTATAAAACATCACATGACCATAAAGGAAATACCGGAAACAAACATCGGTACCCCAAAAGTAGAACTCATCACACACAAACATAAGTACTGTAAATGAAAAGGACTAAACAATGTCCATAGAAATGAGTATCAAAAGTATGAAGAAATGCATAAAGTAATGAAGGCTAGGAAGCTTTCAAATCCATATGCACGTACGCTTAAAGTCTATGAGCATCCTTTAGTACCTGTCGTTTTGGGAACATGAAAGGAAAAACGGTTGAGCATAACGCTCAGTGCACGGATATACAAGTATAGCATGAATAATATAAGCATATAAGCATAAAGCAGCGGAAAAGACTAAGTCCTGGATAACCTGGTATATCTTAGTAAAATTGGTTTTATAGTTTGAAAAGCCTTATGTTTATCTTATAAAAACTGTTTAACATGTTTACCATTAGCCAATATAGGTCATGAAATATCACCGTGCATGAATACTTGGAGGGTGACCTCGTCATGCAATTAGAGGGGCTGCCTCTAATTAATATAAGTTTTGGGTAGGAGGGATCAGCTCCTTGTGAAGGATGCAAGGCACACACCACATTCACCTGAATAATCTATAAAAACATGTAACCTAGGATGCACCCATACGCCCCACATGATAATAGTAATATGGCCAAAAGCTGAAGGAACGCCACGAGCTATCACTCCGCCGTGGTGAAGTCATAACACTGGTGCCTCTAGTGTTATGGTTATGATACCTCCATAACTAGGTGAAACTAGTCATGCATTTATATGGATTTAGGTATCTAATTAAACATAAGCAATTCAAAAACATATAAAACATATACTGGGAAAACAGTTGGCTGCATACAGGGAATCCTAATAAGGAATAATGTCCATACTGAAAGGATGGAGAATCCTTACCTTGTGTCCAGTGAACGAAGAAGACGAACGGAAGAGAGTCCTACTTCGATATCACTAATGCTACATAAATAATATACGTGTATAAGTATCTGATTACTGAGTACGTAACTGGTTTTATATCATGTCTTAGCTTGTTTTATATGTTCATGTCTTGTTCTACTGATTTTAACGTTATGCTGTGTTTATCATGTATTCTGTCTATTCTGATTAAGTATTACTTGTATCTCTTGTATTATTATACTTGTTGTGTAATAATAAGTAACTTTCTAAAAATAGCAGGTTTTCTAAAATAGAAAGTTTCCAAAAATAGAAAGTTTCCAAAAATGGAAAGTATCCAAAAATAGATTTACTGCTTAAAATAGATATGTTTCTAAAAATAGAAAGTTTCCATAAATAGATTAGCTTCCTTAATTTAATAAGCTTCTAAAAATAGAAAGTTTCTATAAATAGAAATAAGCTGGATTATTAAGCTAATAATATAAGCTTAAGTGTTTACTGATTTATATTCTAAGTCATGTGACATATGGTATAGTTTATTAATTATTACATGTAAATTAAATAAACTATAGGTTAAAGTATTTAATTAAATATAACATGATTTAATTAAATAAAAGTAATAATACTTAGGTTAAAACATGTATTAATATTTATTATTAATATAACCTAAGTCATGTAAATTAATTAATAATAAGGCATGTTTAATAATTAAATAATTATATAGTCTAATTTAAATAATAAATACTTAGGTTAAAATCCATGTATTATTAATAATAATAATAACCTAAGTCATGATGTAATTAAATTAATTAAGTAACATGTTAAATTAATTTAATTAACCTTGTAAAAATTAGTCTTGTAAAAATAATTAACTTGTTAATTAATTAAGTCGTGAACCGTGCCCGTGAACCCGTGAACCGGCCAACCAAACGCACCCTTAACAGTGGCAAAACCGGCTTGGCTGGTTGCCACTGTTTTCGCAAAAATAGCTACCGGCTGTCCCGGTAGTTCCCCCTGTTTTCTCAGCTGCAGCCGCCGGCAGGGCAAAGTTCCCACCGGCAGTTAGCCGGTGGTTTCCCCCTGCTGCCGCGGCTGTTCCCCCTGCTTTCCATATATAGCCATCGGCTTATGCCGGTGGTGTTCTTGTTTCTGCCGATACCCAAACAAACACCAAACCACACCCCGACCAAGGTCGGGGTTCCCTTGTTCTTGCGGTCGAGACACACAGCCACATCAAGACCTCTTGGTCTCGGTTGTTGGTACGAACAAAAGCAAGCCGAGACCTTTTGGTCTCGGTTCCTTGCATCGGCCGAAACAAACACCCCTAAAAACACCATTATTAATTACGCCCCATGATTAATTACATGTTATGCTAACTTGTTTTTATAACCTATGATTTCATGTGTTTTTATTTTATAAAAACATAAAATAAAAGGGGTTTAATAATTTACCGAATACGTGAATCAATGAAGGATGAAAAACACGAACACCCTTGCAAGAATTGATCACCAAAAATCAACCAACACACCCTTTATGGTGTTCTTAGACCGGCGGCCAAAGGGAGAGACAAAAAAGATTAGGGTTTTGATATTTTCTAATTTACTGTGATTAGAGAATATCCTTTTTCCCTTTTCTTGTTTTAGTAAAATTTAAAGTGGGCTTGGCCCTTTTCTTGTGTCTATGCCGCGGGTAAGAGGAGCCCACAAGGGGTAACCCATTCTTTTTCGTGTCTAAATATTATATATTTTCTCGTGTCGTGTTTACGTGATTTATTTAGTTATCGTTCGTGTCGTAATATATTTATTCATAATCGTAATAAATATACGTAAATACATAATATTAAGTTCTTGATTATAAACGTTCATGATTTCATGTTCGCATGTTCGTGATTATAATTATTGTTGAAATAATTATCGTGCATTAATACGTATTAAATACTTATCGTGTTATAACACGTACGTAATACTTGTAAATCTTATTCGTGAAACGTAAGCGTGCTATAAAAGGAAAGTTCTAATCATGTACGTACGATCATAAGGGTACTATTCATGGTAAAAGCATGCGGGTTTTACAAGGTATTTCCAAAAATATAATAATATATTACTACAAATTGTCACTCATGGGGCTCGAACTCGAGACCCCCAGGTCAACAGCCAAACAGTTTAACCATCGAGCTACGTGCTCTTCTTTGTTATTAGATTTATAATTTGAATTTTATATATATTTTTTTAAACTGTCGCATCTTCTTTAATGTACTTTTGTTAAACTTTTATAAAAATGAATAATTATCCTTTTATAAAACAAATTGTTCAAATTAATTTGTCATCATTGATTTAGTTTAAATAATAAAAATAAATATTTTATTGCTTTTAAAATTTTAAATTGTTTAATTTTGTTTTTAAATAATATAGTTTTAATTAATTTTGTTTTAAATAAATTTTGATTTAATATTTTTGTCTAAATAAGTTTTGTCAAAGTTATAAGTAAAAGTAATTTAGAATTAAATTTTGTTATATAGATTTATTCGGGGTACGATTCATGCACTTTAGGTTAAAAATTTGTAGGATTAAATTAGATAAAAACCGAAACCAGATTTAAATCAATTGTCCTAATCGAATCGAAAGTCTCAAATTCACAAGTTCCTTGTGTACAACGAACCGGGATCACTCTCGCGTTTAATTGATTCGTCTTTAGCTTATTTTTGGATTATTACCTTTTCCTAAAGGTAATATCCTAATTTTGCTATATAACGTATTTAATTAAAATACACCAAAATTTCCCAACACATCGATCACCATTGGAAGATACTGAAGTTCCCCAATCTTCAAAGAAAAGGAAACATCAAGAGCCTGAAAATGAAGATGAGGAAGAAGATGAGGAAGAAGATGAGGAGGAGGAAGAACATTCTGATAAGAATGAGGAAGAGGAAGAGGATGATGACGAGGAAGAGGAAGAGGAAGAGGATGATGACGAGGAAGAGTATGAGGATGAGGATGAAGGGAAAGACGAGGATGAGGAAAGTGATGGGGATGACGATGATGATAATAATGACGGGAATGGGAATGGTAATGGTAAGGGAGAAGGGAATGGTGATAATGATAAAGGTGATGGTAAAAATAGCAAAGAATCTGAAAAAGGTGAAGATGATGAGGATTCTGAGAAAGGCGACTGAGAAAGACGACGAGGATGAAGAAGAAAGTGATGCTAATAAAGAAAAAGATGTTGGTGAGCAACAAAAGAAGAGTGAACACACAAAAAATGACGTAGATAATCAATTCAAAGACACAGGTAAGTTAACTGAACCGGTTCTTACTAATTTTTCACCAGTAGAACCAGTGCTCGAAGACGAACCAAGGCTTGAAGACGAACCAATACTGTCTGTGGAACATCACTTTCCACCTCCAACACCTGTACAGCATTACATAGACACAAACACAGGTATGTCCTCTGAACCGGTTCCTACTAATATTTCATCAACAACACCTGTAGAACCTATGCACGAAGACGAACCTATGTATGAAGACGAACCGATACCGTCTGTGATACATCACTCTCCACCACCAACAACTGTTCAACATTAAACCGATATGGATATTGAAGACATAAACCAACCAGATCCTGAGTTTGCTGACACATTCAATGTTGATGAGACTGTTCCAGAGCAGCCATAGCTTACACAGGCAACAACTACACGTACAATCTCTGACCAAGAAAAGCAGGAGTTTCTCAATAACTCAATCGATTTCTCTGGATTCCTAATGGACATATATGGAGTACCTACCATGGATCCAAATGCACTTCAAACGACGCTTAAAGATAAAAACTTTTGAGATTCAATGAAGATTGCCAAAGATGAGGGACAATATCACTTCAATGAGCTCATGAAAGCAATGACATCAACAACGTCATGTGAACAAGCTCCAATACTTCTTCCATTAACAGCTTCTGTCATTGCTGCAGTCAAGCACCTTCCAATGCAGTACTTCGTCAATCGTGACCTTGATTACTTAGAAAACAACGCGAACATGTACGCTACATCATTAACCATGGGCAAGGTAGTAAACTTGGAGAATGTTCCTTGGATTGAAGATAAGGTTCCATACCTATGGAGCAAATTGTCAAGGCATACGATCCATATGCGGAGTTAGGTATCTCACATTGGCAGGGCAAGAAGAGGTTGGCTTACAACTTCTTTAATCATGAGAATTTAGGTACACTCATAACCTCAAATTGTCGAATCACAAGCATACAGGGAGTTACTTTTCTACATATCTTCGGGTATTCTTTCTTGAAAGAGATCAGATTCAAATGAGACGACGGTAGGATTTATGGTGTAAGTGAAGGGGATCTCCAATTCCTACGTCTTGAAGATATTGAAGATTTTCTACTTATCTTGGCTCAAGGCAAGGTCCCTCACCTAGAACCTGAAGTTGTCATTGCCTTAAGTTCCAACATTCGCCAATATACTCGAAGAGTTGTGATCAAGCATCGGGTTAAAGACTTACAACTTGGTGTAGAGAGTTATCAATCCAGGCTAAATCTGCAACGAACTCACACAATGCCTATGAGTCGTTATCACCAAGATAAGAAGCCATATATGGGTACACTCAAACCAGAGATGGGCATATTCTACCTTAATGAAGCAGAAGTCAAGCAATACATGTGAATATCATAACTGCACAAATTCAGCGATGGTACTCTCAAGCATGTTCGTGACAAGATGTTGATGCTCAACTCAAATCAAGGCCTTCTAGAAGTAAAGTATGATTGGACAGGTAGGTTTAAAAAGAGTGCCAATTACACTATCCAAAAGATTGAGGAAAAGTTAAGGGAATGACGGTTGATCCGCATTCTAAAACGATTCGTGGATGGTAGACCGTATGGAGCTCATCATAGGCTTATAAAACGATCCATTTAAATGTGGTGATCGTATTACATCAGGTCAACTCCATACACTCACTTGTGAATATGTATATATAATATGTGCATTAGGCTTTTGTGGCTTGTTGTAGTGTGAAACTATGATATTTTTCAAAAATTTCTCACGAGATTCTAAATCTTTCAAAATATATCGTACTCGAGCACTACAACTAACCCTCATTAAATTGAGGGGAAGCATTACTATGTTCTATGGCCATCAACCAATTTCATTTTGTTACCTAAAGATCAGTTAATCCGTTAATATCCAAAATATTGATGGTTAAACATTTTGGATAAAGGGAGAAAGTGGGATTAAGGAGACTTGTAAATATACATGGCTAAAAATGAAAAAGGCTTAATAGAAAATCCAACTTGATATATGCTATGCATATGTTAAGGGGGAGCATTTTGGTGTCAAAAACATTGAAGGTACAAAAACTCTTGATATTTATATCACAAGTACCTCAGTGATTTTAAGGAATTTTCATGAAGACAAATACTTACCCTAAACACACTTAACTCACGACGGATGTGGTGACAAAAGGGTGGTAGGATTAGGTACTAGTCCAATGATTCTTCCAGAACCGGAGGAATCTTCCCAAGGACAATTCCATAGTTAGAAAATACAAGTCCTTAGAAAAGATGGGGAATGGATTGTGAACGTAGTTGAATGCCGACCAAGTACTGATGCTAGCACTAGAACAAAAACAAGGTGCTAGTGATGATGTATTGGTAAGCGTTGAAGGGGTTAAAAATGAAAAATAAATGTAAAGATAAAGGGTGTAAAGAAAGAAGCCCTCCTTAAAACTTAGGTAGAAACTGGGTCAACTCATCTTGAAGACGAAAGTATCATGGACCCAGTGATGTGATGCACAACCCCTCCCAGCCAACTCAAATATCTCTCAAAATATATTTGTTTTAATGTCACGGAGTTCAACACGTTATGTATTGGTTTATTCACTCCGAATAAATTGATATTGAAAAGGTGGCAGTCCTCTCCAGCCTCCGCTCACTAAAACAAAATGCACTATTGAGTCTAGAGCCACGAGATCATCAAAAGTCTCATTAGGACACAACTTTAAAACAAGAAAGATTTTTATGAGTCCTACGCAATATTCTTGTAATATTGCCAGAACATCTGAGTGATACGAAAGTATTATAATGAAGATGTAAATCCTGCTTGAGCCAACATCAAACAAGCTCATGGTAGGTGACACGTGCGGTTCTTTAAGAACGACTCTTGTGATAACTGGAAAGAAACGATGGTTTGACTCTTAATTGAGATTAAACTTGTTCCAGGGCCTCTACGCAAAATCCAAGTGATCTTGCCAGAACACTCAGAGTGGCACTCTTTAGTGTTCATAGTGAAGAGTGGAAATCCTTCCAGTGTCAACAGTAAACATCAATGCGGTAGGTGACAAGCAATATTCTATTAGAATTAAGCTCGTGACAACTAGAAAGCAACGATGGTGAAAATCTTAATTGAAATTCACTTGTTCCAAGTTCATGAATTGACGGCTTCAATCATAAGGATATTTATTATCCAAATGATTCACTCTTTATGTTCGCAGTCAACTTTAGACGGTCAAATAAAGAGAACGGGTTTACCCGTGAAATCTTGTTAAGGAGATCTTTAATTAGAGCTACCTGTCACAAGTACGATATTTATTATCGTCCAACGGTCTTCACCGACCGGAGGTAAAATGCTACCAAATCAGAATAAAATGTCAAAGACATTTTATTCGTGTCTTATTATGTTGATGCATTTGAAGACGGTGGCGTTGTGGTGTACCAGTTGAAGTCGTCCTCACATACTTATTCCTTCTGCATCAAATATTTCAGCAAATTCAAGAAAGTCTGACCTAAAAGTCTTCCACTGTTTAAACTCTGAAACTTTCAAGAATTCAACAAAGGATAGATATGTGGGACATGAAGTCACGCAGAGGCGAACATCACAAGAAGGCAAAGACTACACGTGTAAGGCCAAAAGAACATGCTCTAAGCCAAAGCCTGATGGTAACCAACATATATTCACAAGAATGAAGAAAAGATAAAGAAGTAAAGAGAAAGTGGACACGAGCACGAGAACGAAGATCTAACATGCTAGATTAGGACTTTGTAATTTGGAGTGACCTCCCTTTGGGGGAGATTGTTGGAAATAAGTTTTTCGTATTTAGAAAGTCTCGGTCACTACAACAATATAGTTCAGGGCTCGTAGTATTGTTTAGTTATATTTTATGTTAACCCGACCCATGAGCATGTTCATGAGTCGGAGGCCCAAGTCCACTAAGTGACTTGGGTATATAAACCCCTTTCCTTCATGGAAAGGGGTGTTGGTTGTTTCATTTTTTATATAGTTTACACACATTTTCTCTCATCTTTCTCTCTCTACTTCCTCTCTCTATAAATATCAACCCTCTTGTTAGATCATAGATTACCAAGGTTCTACAAAAATTTTAAGTATCGTTCCATATAACAGTAATTATTTTATAATCTTCAAAATGATGCACCTAGTTAACATAAACATAATAACTTAATAATTTAAAACTTACATGTGTATGACGATCGGTATGGTGTGCGTTTATAGTTTAAACATATCCGGTGACGTTGGAGATGATGTCGGCGAAGATGGATTGAATAACGGATTGATGGTAGCGGATTGATGGATTGAATAACGCATTGAATAATGGATTGATACGGCGTCGAAGGATACAACAGCAATTGAGATGGTGGCGACGGTGGATATGGTGGCGACGATGGATAGGGTGGCGACGGTGGAGACGGTGGCGGGTATGAAGATTACGGGGTTTTTTTTCTTTTACAAAATCTGAAACATGGAGATGGAGATGTGGCGATACAAATTAGAATAGGATTGTAATATTGGCTATTTCAGTCCCTTCGCTTTTTAGTTAATTTTCATTTTTTACCATCCTCTTTAAGATGTTGCAAAACAAGTCATGTAGTTTGTTTTTTAGGTTTTTTTTAGATGGTGTTTTCTCTAGATCCCACCTATATATATATATATATATATATATATATATATATATATATATATATATATATATATATACTAGTTGCAAAACCCGTCTGATGGACGGGTATAACTTTTAATTGTCGTTTAAATTTTGTTTATTTGGTAATATTTGTTTTTAATGTTCGTCTGACGTGTATGTCTCTTGGTTGTTGCTTAACTTTATTTATTTGGTAAAAAAAATTTTGTAATTTTTTTGGTGTAGTTGTCTTTTACTATAATGCATTATCAGTCATGTTAACTTGTATTTGTTGTGTAGTTTTTTTATTTATAGAATTAATTGTTTGAGTAAATATTTATTTGTATTTTTTAAAGCATAGCGTTGGTTTTAATGCTTTCTGTAGTGTAATTTTTTTTATGCATGATTAAAAGTTTCAAAAGTAAATTATTAACATTTTTCTAAGATATCATTAATGATTATATTTTTCGTAACAAACAATTAAGTAAAGATAAATCAATTTTAAATGTACGAAATTATTAACTAAATGCATTAACAATAAAAGATATAAATGCTCATCAAATATAAGAAAATAAAACTTAATAAAATTTAAATGTGAATTAAAATTCTCTATATACAATGTGCACTATTAATTTTATCTATTTACCTCCACGCCTAATTTATTAAAAAAACTCTAAAACAAAAATGTGTTAAAACACCTACGAAATATTATAACAAAGAAAAAAAATACCAAGACCAGAACCTTAATCCGTTTCCTTGTGATAAGACACCTACGAAGTATTATAACAAAGAAAAACCGAAAGGGCTTCTTGATTGTCTTCGGATATACCACATATGCCTCAATAAGGCCTAGCATGCCATCAATGTCCATGTCTTCCAGATTTGAATACCATACAGGTTTACCACAAGGCATAGGATATTCTTTCATTACAAAAGGATAGAATTAGTTCACATCATAGTAGTAGAGATACTCACCATATGGCTTATAAGAATCAGTATGACCTTCGTAGTAAGCTTTCTTAATGAAGGTGCCTTCATTTTGGTTAGGAATGTGTATTGGAAAGATCTCATCATTGTAGTATCTTAGACGAAAGATGTTTAGAGTCAGAGATGAAAGAGTGCCATAGATAGATTGGGTCATTCGTAACTAGAGCAATAACCGATGCTACAACATAAACTAAAGTTATAACACGCGGCGGCCCCTAAAGGCGTAACTGACATTTTCTGTTTTATCTGCCCATCTGAGTCATCCCGTACTCCAAAAACGTAGAGGTGAGGTCCGGAGAGTGGGACGGATTTACCTTTTTCCCGTAACAAAAACCTTTATACTTTTAATAGAATCCATTTCTCTATTTATGTAAATGAATAATAGCTAAACATAATGTGTAAATGCTATACAACTTATGTGAGAAATTAGTTACGGAGTTTATCTGTTGACCCATATTTAAAAGGTATGTCTATTTAAATTTATGTTATTCAAAAGTATCAGTAAAAGGTATGATATAGGCAAAGTTGGAATAAAGATAAAACTAATGATGTGTGAATCAGAGGTCTTGACGACTTATAAATTATCAGTTTTAAAATTTCATCGTAATTTTTATTATTTTGTACTATTTGATTCAATATCCAATATATTTTTAGTACTTTTTTATTTTTCGAGAATTTGTTATATCTTAATTTATTTATTTTTACAATTTCAATATTTGAATAAAAATTTAACGGGTAAGATTAGGAAAATTTACTGCCTTGAAACTTGTCACCTAATACCCACCGCCGCATTACCATGGTACTCTTTCTATCCCAAAATAAGTGTCCACGCTTAACTTTTTCGGTCATTTTTCTAAAACTGTGACCGTAAATATGTTTATTTGTGTTATACAATACTTGAAATAAATTATATAAATGAAAATACAATTAAACCTATATCCATTTATTTATATTTTGCATCAACTATTATATCTCCCAAAGATAATCAGAGTCAGGTTACACAAAAATATTTTAAAAGTCAAATGTGAACACTTATTTTGAGAATGAGGTAGTATTATATTAAATATATGTAGTGGTTTGAAAATTAGAAGTGATAGAGTTCTCGTCGGATTAGAAAACTAAAAGTGACTGCATTTTTTATAGGGGTGAGAAAAAAATAGGAAAAATCAAAACCAAATCAAAAATGAAAAACCGACTGAAATTAGAAACCGATGTCTCGGTTTTTACTTTATTAAAAATAGAAACTTTTCGTTCGGTTTCGGTTTTCATCCAAGAAACGAATTGCAAAAACCGAACTAAACCGAATCATTTTATTATATAATATTTTATAGTATATAAATAAATAAATAATAGATCTTTAATAAATAGAAATTTTTAATTCATCTTAATCTAAATGCTCTACGTATATTTAATATTCAATACATATGTGATAATAATCGTTTAAGGTACTATCAATTGCATGTATGTGCATTCAATTTATATATGTGTAATTAATCAAACTTCAAATGAATATTATTAGGCTTAGATTGACAAAATATAATGAAAAATAATCAATTTTCTACGTTAAAAAGTTTGTTAGTATAAGCTTGCTATACCCAAATATAAACGGTTTAGAATCAGAAAATCGAATCGCCCAAAACCAAACGATTTTAGTTTTTGATTTCGTAAAAACCAAATATTCCGGTTCAATTTCTGTTAAGCCAAAAACCGAATACAACAGTGATTGAGTGAAACAATTCTTTTAATTCTTTTAATAAGACTTCCATTAGTTCTGGTTCAATTTCTTTTAATTCTTTTAAACAATTTATGTTTAAGGTACTGTCCATTAGTTCCGGTTCAATTGTTTTTAATTTCGAATGATTTTGATTTTGTTTATTGAATTTGGTTTTTTATTCACTTTATTATTAGTTCCATGTTCATTCAGTGAAACAGTGACCTGGATTCCTTAAACATCAAATCAACTAAAAAGAATCATGCAATTTTGTGTAATATTGACTTTGGTCTATTTAAGCTAATAAAAAGAATCGTGCAAATTTGTGTAAACTTACATGAGTTTTGAAACATATTTCCAGTGATACCTAGGTCCCCTGCTGATTATATTGCTTGTCATATTAAATTATATTACGAGATAAAGCTGGGGACACCTTTTGATAAAACAAAAGCATTACAATGAACAATACACCATGATTATGTTTTCTGTCCTGAAGCTTTACGAATACACGCTAGGAGTCATGTGCTTTAAAAGGCATTTTAACAACTCTATAGATAGATGAAGGTTTTCTTCATGCATCTTTCAAAGAAGTGTAAATATCAAGGCCGACTCTAGGCACGTGTCGGGTGAGTGACCGCACAGGGCCTCCGATCTTTAAAATGATCATATTAATATTAGTGAAGTTGGAGATTATTTTGAACCTCTGTAGCGTAATATAGTATACACATTACAGTAAAGCCATAAGAAAAGAAAAAAACTCGAAGCTTTATGCTTTAAGGTGGGAAAGAAGACCCAATTGGAATTTTTGCTCTTGTTGTTGTCTTTTTAGCCCTCAAAATGCATTAGTTATTTTCTTTGCACCTTTATAGTTATGCAAAGTTCATTTTTAACCTTTTACTTTACTTTTTCAGCTTAATGAAGGTCATAGTTGTGTAGTTCAAACTTCAAGTTCTTTTGTTTAGGCAAAACTAACATTATGATAATTGAAAAATACTTTTCTTATAAGAAGAAAATAGTGTTACTATGTGCCATCTATATTTTTTAAAGAAAAATGTTTACATTTTGTATGTTAAGAAAACTACTGTTGTTAAAAAACTATACTACTATAAAGCCCTAAGATAATTTTTTTATAATTGACTTAATCATTCCAAAGTTATATTATTATTTTTTTGGTAAAAGGGTAACAATGACCCCGGTAAATAGAACCAAAAAAAGCGTTGAAGTACAAGGAATGTGCCTGAAATGCCACATTAACCGCAAGCTACAGGCAGCTTGTTAAACAAAATGTTTATGACAGGCCATAAACATTAACTAGTCTAGAATATTGGAAATATATAAACTAGACAAAAACCAAGACGATAACATAAAGTTACGAGGAAAATAATAAAAATCAACATGGGATCAGCCAGAAGGAGTGCTTGCCCCAATATTAGTGTTGAGAAGATTCACCGATTCATCGAAGACGACCTCGACTCCCTCCTCCTCCTCATTATCTTCCTCGCTTACTTGAACCCCTTCGTCAATACCAGGCATGGACAAAGATGAAAATTTATTAGATGTAGAAACACTGCTCATTTGAGCTTTACCCTTGTTCGGACCATTAGGATTGCTAGACTGCTGCAACTGACCAGATTTAGTATTCAACTTACTACCATTATCACCACTCGTACTTGTAGTATCCAAGTGAGTTTTTGGACGAAAAACAACCGTCTTACCTGTTTGGAAACCCTTGCTCAATGGAACACCTCTCGGAACTTGATTCCCTAAATTACCTTTGTACTTCTTCCTCTTGCTTTGCACTTGTTGGAATCCATCATTATCAACATGAGTTGGCACATTTTCAACCGTTTTAGGTTTAACATTTTTTGGACAAGAATCAAAGGAATGACAAAAAAAATATTACAAGTATGACATCTAGGCGGTTTCCATTCGTATTCAACACGAATTAATTCCTTAGTACAACCAGAGCCTTCAAGATCAGGGACACCAATAGTAACGTTATCTATAAACTCCGAATCAACATTCATCTCAATAAGACAACGAGCAAAACTACAACGACCCCAAGACTCTTTGCACATATTATCAGTATAATTATCCATCATAATAAGCTTACCAAGAAACGAAGCAATTAAAATAATACCTTCCTCTTCAAATACCTGTAGCGGGACATCATGAAACTTGACCCATACCGGAATACGAGTTAGTTCCTCCTTTAGAAGATTCGTTTTCATAGTCCATTTCTTAAGAAAAATTGGTGAATTACGAGTAGAGGTGGCAATTTTTGACCCATGGTTAATTTTTAGGTCAACTTGGTTAAATTAGAAAAAGAAAGGGGTCTAGTTGGGTTTCCCTTAAAATCTTAGATGGGTCTAGATGGGTCAAACAAGCTCCTTCTTAAAATTATAAATGGGTCTACTTGGGTCTCCTCATATGTCACATGGGTCTAGATGGGTCTCCCTTTATATTACTAATGGGTCAAGATGGGTCACCCAATAAGTTTAGTAATATCAAAAATGTTTTTTTTCCTTTTTTTTCACAAGCTTGTCAAAATTTCACATACTTGTTATTTTTTTACGTCTTCACCGTATTTTTACGTTTTGGTAAAAAAATTTACGTTTTCGTCAAAAATTTTACGTTTTCATAAAAATATGCTACGTTTTCGTTAGGAATTTTACGTTTTCATCAGAAATTTTACGTTTTCGTCAGTAAATTTACGTTTTTGTCAGAAATTTTACGTTTTCATTAGAAATTTTACGTTTTTCTCAGAAATTTTACGTTTTTGTCAGAAATTTTACGTTTTCTTCAAAAATTTTACGTTTTCATCAGTAAATTTACGTTTTTGTCAGAAATTTTACATATTCATCAGAAATTTTACGATTTCGTCAGAATTTTACGTTTTCGTCAGAAATTCTACGATTTTGTTAGTAAATTTTACGTTTTCGTCATAAATTTTACGTTTTCGTCAGTAAATTTAAGTTTTCGTCAGTAAATTTACGTTTTCGTCGGGAATTTTACGTTTTCGTCAGTAAATTTACGTTTTCGTCAGAAGTTTTACGTTTTCGTCATAAATTTTACGTTTTCGTCATAAATTTTACGTTTTCGTCAGTAAATTTTACATTTTCGTCATAAATTTTACGTTTTCCTCAGTAATTTTACGTTTTCGTCAGAAATTTTATGTTTTCTTTAGAAATTTTACGTTTTCATCAGTAAATTTACGTTTTCGTCAGTAAATTTACGTTTTTGTCAGAAATTTTACGTAAATTTACTGACGAAAACGTAAATATACTGACGAAAACGTAAAATTTCTGACTAAAACGTAAACTTACTGACGAAACCGTAAATTTACTGTCGAAAACGTAAAATTTCTGATGAAAAACGTAAAAGTTCTGACGAAAACGTAAAATTTCTGTAAAAACGTAAAACTTCTGACAAAAATTAAAATTTCTGACGAAATCGTAAAATTTCTGACGAAAACTTAAAAAATCTGACGAAAACGTAAAATTGCTGACGAAAACGTAAAATTTCTGATGAATACATAAAACTTCTGACGAAAACGTAATTTTTTTGATGAAAACGTAAAATTTCTGACGAAAACGTAAAATTTCTGACGAAAACGTAAAATTCATGACGAAAACGTAAATTTTACTGACGAAAACGTAAAATTTCTGACGAAATCGTAAAATTTCTGATGAAAACGTAAAACTCGTAAAATTTCTGACGAAAACGTAAAATTCATCACGTAAATGTAAAATTTCTGACGAGAATGTAAAGTTTACTGACGAAAACGTAAAATTTCTGACGAAATCGTAAAATTTCTGACGAAATCGTAAAATTTCTGATGAAAACGTAAAACTTCTGACGAAAACGTAATTTTTTTGATGAAAACGTAAAATTTCTTATGAAAACGTAAAATTTCTGACGAAAACGTAAAATTTCTGATGAAAACGTAAAATTCATGACGAAAACGTAAAATTTCTGACGAAAACGTAAAATTTCTGACGAAAACATAAAATTTCTGACGAAAACGTAAAGTTTCTGACGAAATCGTAAAATTTCTGACGATAACGTAAAATTTCTGATGAAAAAGTAAAACTTCTGACGAACATGTGAATTTTTTTTAATGAAAACGTAAAATTTCTGACGAAAACGTAAAAATACGGATGAAAACTTAAATTTACTGAGGAAAACGAAAAAGTTATTAACAAAACGTCAAAAAGTAAAAGGCTAACCTCCTAAAAACCCATTTAAAACCAAAAAAACTCAAAAACCCATTTAAACCTAAAAAAACAAAAAAAAAACCCAAACTTTTCCTAAAGACCCATTTACACCAAACCCATCTAAACCCAAACCCATCTAGACCCAACCCATCTAAACCCAACCTCTTATAAGACCCATCTAAACCCATACCCATCTAAACCCAAACCCATCTACACCCATGACCCAACCCAACCCAACCCAACCATTTTGCCACCTCTAGTTACGAACCATCCACGGACCACCTTCCAGAACCGCATTAAGACCCTCACTAGACCCAAATTGAAAAAAGAAAAAACCTTTCTCATTCATCATGATACGCTTAAGACCATGTTTTGCCCAGTTATTCTTAGTAAAATACTCAACCACAGGAAATGCAATCCTTTTACCAAGAAAGTAACCATATAAAGTGTTGTGGCAGCGAGTATTTACTTTTTCAACGACCTTCCTAGGAATAGAGATATTAACCCCTTCACAGACATTTTCATAATTAAACGAAGAAGAGACTGCATTAATACCTCCATTAGTAGACGTAACCATATCAGCTTCAAATTTGCAAAGTAACTCCAGAATTTCTTTAGCACGGTCATGTGAGATCAATTCCCACAAAGGATGTTTCTTCATTCTTAAGTTATGCATAAAATCACCCGCATCACCAACCGTGCGCATCGTTACACCAAATAATTTCAAAACCTCATGTAGATTACACGGTTGCAAACCATTAATGGTTGCAGCCTTAGCTGCAAGGTCCAAAGATACATCACAAGAAGATGAAACATTTGTTAGAGGGTCAACTGTTTCCTTAGCCATTTGTGCAGAGTGCACACTCGAACCACCTGAACTGAGTGAAGAAGTGCTGCTAGTTAGATCCTTATGGCGTTCACACAAAACTTCATAATAAAGCAGAGTGGTCTCCTTAGGTAAAGTAGACCATTTAGGAAATTTGTTTGCCTTAACACCATTTGCAAACACTTCAATGTCACGCACAGTATTCAAAGGAATAGAAAACAAATTAGATATCTCCTCTAACGTTACTAAAACCTTAAGAATAGACACCATAACCACATCATTCCAACCTGTAAACAATGGTTTATCACTTACATTGCTCGAATCCACCATCGCTTCAACAAATCAGAAAATCAAACGAACCACTTAGTAATAGACTCCAAACCCTAATTAATTGGTCGACTATTAGAAAACAAAAAGAAACGATTGACGCAGCACCAAACTAATAATAAAATAAGACCCTACACAAGATCACAATTTAATAACAAATTGAACCTAAATTGTAATGTCAGTCGACCACTACTTCAAAAGTCAGCCGACCAAAAGGTAAGGGTCAGCCGACCAATTAAATAACCAATTAAGGTCAGCCGACCATTAAATTGACACCAAACCCTAACCTTAAACGAAACAAACCCAAACCCTAATAGCTATGACAACGAAACGTCACACAGGAATACAATCGTGAAGGTAAACAATGGGGATCCAATACATAAAGGACTCACGAACCGACCAAGATGAAAAACAAAGCACCACAAAAACGCAGCAGAATAACTAAAAAAGAAACGATTATAGAACCCTAGAAAATCTGTCAACCAAATAACAACTATGTTAACTCTAGATTAATCAAAGATTAATCGAGAAACCAGCATTGTTATAAGATTTAGAGATTAACAGGATATAAAATCGTATCGTGAAGAGAAAAAGAAAATTCTGCCGCCATTGATGTTTTTTAGGGTTTTTACAACTAATTTGGTATCTATTCCAAAGTTATATTAACATGACATAGTTTCTACCAAACAAATCAAAGTTAAATTATTTAATACATAAATTTGCTATTAAGACTATATTTAACATCGAATAACGATCTATATCAAGTAAAAAAAATTGTATCAAGGGCCTCTTCTAAAATTACAGCATGGGTCCCTCTAATCCACGAGACGGCCCTAGTAAATATGCATACTTTAATGCCGGTTTTCCCTGTACGTTTGCCCGTTTTAACATCACAAACAATACTTGAGTTATAAAACATGTGAAAAAGGGTGAAATTTATTAATTGTATATAAATTTGTATTAGAATGCACAAAGCTGAATACATAAATCAATTGTACCTATTAGAGCATAATTGTTGTTGTACGTTTTATTCGTGATAATCTTCGTGTGCCCATGAACTGAGTTCTCAAGAGCCTTTCTTTAGATACAAAGGCTTTCAAATGCCGTTGAAGGAAAATAGTATTTGCACACAACTGATGTCCAAGGCTGTGTGAAGTCATGACCGATGTTCCATGCCTTTTGATCTTTATATTGTGTCAAAAGATTAAAATGAAGTCGCATACATGCACATGCTCAAGGTTTCAAGCCTCTGATCAGGTTTGGTTATTCAAGAGAATGGTATTCTGAATGCTACTTTGAGTACATTAGCCTACTCTAGGTGCTCCTGTCTCTCTTATTTACCAGGTGACTAAAATGGTTAAATATGGAACATGGTATGTTCTATAATATTGACTCCCTTTGATGCTTATGACATCTGGTAACTGTAGCTCACTGTTGTTCATATAACTATCTTTGACACTATGTCGCAGCGTCTTTATCTTGGCCTCCATTAAAGCAATCTATTGGAATGATCGTCTTTCTGTGCGTAGGTTTTCGTGCACCTATGCTAAAATGCTTATTAGACAATAATGTTGCAAAAGTAGACACTAATAAAAATGTACTTTATGTTTGGCCTTGCATTTATAATAATCCACGTAATCCATTATTTCAAACACCATTCATCAATTCAAAGTATGCACTATGTTAGTCATTCATAATCCGAATAGTTTGATAACAAACATATAACCAAAAAAGATACTTTATATTTTCTTGTCTTAGAAAACACATAGAAGACAAACTATAATATAGGCTAGTCAAAGGATTCTACTTGTACATCCCAAATAGAGTAATTGTGGCCCTTTTGTGACTATATCTGTATTGAACGTTGTGCTCCATAATCATATATCTACATAAGCTAACCCAGTTTTTAAATAGTGCTTTTTACAGGCAGTAAATTGGACTCGAGATTTCAGAAAATAAATGCATCAGTTAAAGAGAGGAAGATTGACCGCAATTTAGCTGGCTATTTCAACCCATTTACATGCATACAGGTTGATACGCTTGTGTTATCAGATATAAGGGGTCAAAAATAAAATAAAAAAGTTAGTTCAAAAAATGATGGTCACCAAAGGTATATATTTAATGCCTAAAACCAGCTAAATCATTTCAATTTCACACTTTGCTTACCCATTCTGACCCATTACCAAAACTAACCCGATTTGACCTGTTATCCAACCCACACACTTTTTGGCCTCTACTCATCATGTAAACTAAAGCAAGTACCTTGTAGAAAAGATTCAGACAATGAGGTGGACGTTTTTGGAATTTCATTAGTCTCATTCTCGTCAGTCAAGACTCAGAATTCACGACCAATATCCCATCCTCCACAATCACACGCTCCACGAGATCTCCATCTCTTAATCACCGAAATTAAAGGGCTCCACACCTTTTGGTAAGCTATGACTACCAACAAGAAGAATCACCACCACCATGCTATCTGAGCTCCTTAAGCCTCTATTGTTTTCTTTAGTCTTCTTGATAATAAAAGCAGCAAGCTCCCCATTTAGCATAAAATCAGGACTGTATATGTTAGTCCATCTATTTGTAATTTTACAGGGTTAATGCCTTGGAAAAGCTAAGCTATGAATTTTTTTATGGTTCTGATCATATAAAATTCACTTTTATATTAGATAATGCAAAATATGCGACACATGCCTGTAGTTTAAGTGATAAATGCATATTGTTATTGTATAGTAGGGTTATATTGAAGAATTTTACATATATCAGACCTTTTTTTCCCATAAATGGATGAGGTTCTTCTACGGATCCTTGCAGCATCCAAAACACATGATATACAATACCAAAAGTATCATATATCTTGTAAAACAATACAATACTTGTTGCTCGAAGCCATGCATCTGCATAGACAGATAATAACAAATGTGTAGAATACCTAGAGATCAGCTTCATCTACTCATACCATGGATTTTATCCATGCACTTATTTGCAATATCTTGCAAATTAACGTTGAAGTTTTAAGGATTCTAGAATAATGATAAATAAATAAAGGAGCTGATATCTGACTTGTTTTATGATCTATTTAACCAATTATGACCATTGCTTCTAGTGTAATGTAAAAACTCAGCTAAAAGTGAAAAGGGGGCATGTCGCACACCAAAAGAAAACGGCACTCGGTCAAAAGTGTATTCAAATGGGTTGACCCGAAACCATATCGTAATATTGTATTGCAACGCATTACACCAGATAGAGATTGCATCGAGTAACGATGTACTCCGTGTAACATTCTTATTTAATAGGTCTAACTTGGTATGATTATCAGCCCATGTCTTATTTAATTGATGTAATTAGAAACGCCACAAAAAGGGAAACCAATAGAGAAGATGATTACCTCAAATGTATCTTTCCGGATTAAACCATAGACTACTTACACCAGTTCACTTGAGGTGATCTCAGAGCGTGTTCAACAAAACTTTCTTCTTTGTTGATGATGACATGGTGGCATCAATCTTTCGTGGCTTATGCAGCTCTCTTTGGTTGAGACAGTTCCAAACTTCCAATAACAGGTGCTCCAAATGTGTTTTCTTATTCACACAATAACGACCAAACTCCACCTGTTGTTGCATGCACAGGGATTGTATGTCCTCGGTGATTGCCTACATGAGATTTTCAATCCATATAAAGGTGATGGGTCAAATGTGTAAAAGTTACCCAAAGTGAATTAAAAAAACATTTTACTAAAAAGAATTGGACATATATCGTCAAGCAGACCCGACTTGTCTTGACCCAGTTTGCACCTACCCCAATCAGCCACTCAGTGGATCATAATCCCTATGATACTTCCACCGAGGAAATCAAAGGACAGACCCCGTTATTAATAAAATACAACCCAAATCAGCCCGCTTTCATGTAGATGGGTCCAATTTTTACCTCTTATGTTAGCCGATGCAACAGGCATTGCCCCTGTATTACGCAACTTGAGGAAATTAAATGTTGGGTATATGTATTTAAAGTAAAAAAATTCAGCAATATCACATTGAGATTATATGTTAGTTTTAGAGAAATTGAATGGTCCCCCGTCTAACTGAACTTACTTAGTAAGAACAGGTCTTAACATATATTGTCTATACTCTATAGTATGTCAGTATGTCATTCTATATAGTAAGAAAATAATCAACACGCTGCTGCGCCACACAATCAACTCTCTCTCTAACAACTCCTCCAACTCAGTCGGTTCATTTTGTAAAATAGTGTCTTCTTAATAACAGTTAAACCAAAAGGTCAGCGAAAGCCTTGTTGGTGCTACATTCTTGTGAGTGTCGCAACAGTTTTCCATAAGAGAAAACTTACATATTTCCTTTAAGAAGAGCTTTTTCAATCTCAAATAGCCCTAACATACCTGATAAAATTAACAGAAAGTAGCCAACTCATTAACTACTTAATTAGATGGACAAAAACTTCAGATTTCTAGTTGCCATTTTACAAAAAGTGATTATCAAGCTATATTTATATTCTACAATTTTGATCATAAATATTTTAGATAATTATAATAAGTTTTACTCAGATACTTAAAAATTCAAGTATCAATAGAAAAACTTTAGATAATGAAGAAGGTAACCTTCGAAACATTCACAAGTTTTGGAGCAGCTTGAATAAGCAAATGGGACCATGTTTCTGCATAGAAAACATTACATTGGACACTTGATATCAAAAGACAATAGCAAACCTTAATTTATGTGTAAGTTCCATCATCTCCATACATGTTTATAATTAAAGAGACCAACATGTATGCAAAAAAACAACTAAACCTGAACTCTTGGATTCTCAAAGTCCAGAGCAACACTCTTTGGTGGTATCGAATTTGCAAATTAGTCAGCATGATCGATTTAGGTTAACAATGGTTAGTGGTGGTGGTCACGTATAAGACCCCAAGAGGGAGACAAACACGAACCTTGATCATCAGCTCTACTATCATTTCCTGGGCACAGATCAGCCTAAGGATGGAAAGGTAACAATCTACATATTTAAACTACAGGTGGTTAATCTTCAGTTCACATTGTTCATGTTATAAGCATCAAGTTAGTAATTTTAGCTATTACCATATAAAGTTATAAACATTGTTCATTTGTCATTGCGGTTTGAGTAGCAATTGGTGTCCCTCATTTTAGTAGTTTACATGATGGTTGCTTCAGGCTCATTGTAGGCCACCTGAAAATTTAACTAAAGACAAATTAGTATAATAAATAATGAATTAACCTTACTTATATAGCTTTAAAATAGTTCAACAAACATTCCCTTTTATAGAAAAAATTATAAGTTTACCAAAGTGTTGAATTCATGTATTTTGAATGAGAGCCGAATGCTGCTAAGCCTAGAAAATAGCAGATGTACACAATAAGAGAAGGGCAACAAACAAATTTGGACATGCCTACTTAAAAAGAGAGATTAAAGCGGGTATACCTTTGAAAAATGCAACTGTCGTGGGGCTCACTTGTAAGTAAGACTGTAGACGGATGTCTTATTAACATAGGTTAGATTATCTGTGCAAGGTGTCAGAACAAATAATGCATCACTGCAAAACGCGAAGTTATTAAAGATTAAAAATAACAACAATTGAGTTGCCAAAAATAGCACAAACCTTCGAACTGATTCAATTACGGTGAGCACCTACATTATAAACTGGCCGATGAGGGCCACCACATCTGTGATCACTCCGTTCAGTACCCTGTTGTGCCGACTGTGAACCTGATTGGTTGCCACTTGCAACCTGTTTATGACGCCTAGGAGTGGGTTGAGCAGATACACGCTTGCCTGCAGATGCCGCTAAAAAATGGAAAAGGAAACACTTTTAAAACAAATCAAATCATAAGGTTTTAAAAAGCATTTGGGGAAAAATAAATAATGCCCACCTTCAGAACTGCCAAAAGTGATTACTTTATGTTCATGATCCAAAGTATGTGGTGCGCTAAACATATGTGGAGATAACTATGTATTTGGTCGTTGTTGTAGACTCAGGATGAATTTGAAAGCAACTTTGGTTTCCTTCTGGTGCTACCAGGGTAACCAAAATGTTAGCTTCACGTGTGATTCCTTCTGGTGCTCCAGATCCATATTCTTAGAGACTCACCAGGGACTTGTAAATTACATTACAGGTTCCATTACCAAGCAAGTTAAAAGATCTCGTGTAATGCATCGAACTACAGGACATTAGGCATGAACTAATTTGTTTTGCATAAAGAAAAGTAGTACCTCAACAATATTATCAATTATAATCATAGTCATGTCATTATTAAATTAAAAAAATGCTGAAATAACGTGGCAGATCACTAACCTTTATGTTGTTGTTCTTTTTCATCTTGTGCAAGTTCTTCGGCCCTTTTGTCCAATTTGATAGACGAGCACGCATATCCAACACCATTTCACTAAGTAATTTAAGATAAGCATCACCTCATCGTACACCTCGTTTTTGGTCTTTTATATATGCTATTAGAACGACACCACATTAAAAAATGACCAAGAGAACATTATACAACACAATAAAATTTCAAATAAATCAACTCATCTCCTCATAGGTTTAGATATTTGCTGAAAGATTTCATCATTGACTAAAAAATGTGATCCGATATCACCGGTTCAAAGCATGTCCAAAAAAAGATAGCAATAACTCAATAGAACTCCAGGGAAATCATGTTAATGGGTGCATAAATAACGTACTCTTGTGACTATTAGGTTGGTTTCAACATGAAAAGATACACAAACCTTCATATATATCTGCTCAAGTATCTAACTGTGAAACCTGGTCATATATGCCGATTGCCATCTGAAATTCACAGAAAACATCTTAGACTAATGCCTAAATGCTGTAATAAAAAAATCCATCCAAAATATATGAAAAGAGATAATTTGTTGGAGATAAATGAAGTGCTCCCACCTGCATTACAGATAGAGCATGATCTTTATTGTCAATGTATGAAAATCTAGTCCCTTGCTGAATATACACATAATAAACAGTGAAGGCATAACTAACTCGTAGAATATAAGCACGTAGATCTAATTAACATTAATCAAAGCTATAACTCAAGAGTAGTACCTTCATCACAACTAATTCACAATTGTTCATATGCATATTACCATCAGTAAGATCTACACATATAATAAATTTTAACAATTATTATTATAATTACCATCAGATGCTAAACAATAATGAATGTGCCAATAACGAATGTACTATAATGAATGCAATTGTTTTATAATTGTTATTTTCATATTGTACTACCTTAAATTCATAACTAGTACCATCTATCTTCAACGTTCTAGAAACCTTGGTAGACCAGAATCTCTGCATTGAATAATTGTTGTTCATACCAGACTAAAGTTAGATATAATCAATACATAACATCGTTTGGATAAAAAATGATACATTAATTCGCCCAAAATAGCTCGTAAAAAAGGCTATACTTGCATTCAGTACATCCCATTGAAAAAGCAACCCAACCCAAGTATCACAAAGATACCTTAATGAATGCGTGTGTAGAAAATATTCGTTAGGGTTTCAATTTATCATGTATGTGATTAAATTTAAGATGAATCGATTAGGTTTTACATAAATCAAATAAGATTATAAAGGATTCGGGTTTTGAATATGAAGACGTATCTAACGATATTTGCAATGCAGGCAATGTTATTTGAGTATAAGAATTTGGTTTTAAGTAAATTAGAACAACTTCTAGTTTGCTCCACTAGTATGGCGTATGTATGTGTTGGTAGCATACCCGAGTTCGAATCTTGCCTCTATAATACTTTTTAAAAATTTCTTTACAAAAAACATAAGCAAGACGTGAATTTCGAAAATTGCTAAAAATAAATTGAATTCCGAAAATTGTTAACAAAAAAGGAATTTCAAAAATTGCTAAAAATAAATTGATGACATGGATTTAATAACTACTTATGTGGCATTTTCCTCCTGTTATATATAATGTAAAGATATACTTCCTCCGTCCCAAAATTATAGTCCATGTTTCCTTTTCGGTCTGTCCCAAATTAATTGTCCACTTCCAAAACTTCTAAAAATAGGTATGAATTTTAGATCAAGATTACTAGATTACCCTTAAATGAAATCATAAGGGAAAATCACAAAAATACCCAATTTTTCAACCCTTCTTCACAAAATACCCATTTTTTCATCAAAAAGCCAAAATACCCAAAAAAATCGAAAAAAATGAACAATCTTGCGAAATAGATAAAAAAATCGAAAATTTTAGATATTTTGAAATAATATCTATAATTTTCGATTTTTATTGAAAGAATCTAAAATTTTTGATATTTTTAAAAAATCCAAAATTTTAGATATTTTGAAGAAATATCTATAATTTTCGTTTTCTCTTGAAAAAATCTAAATTTTTTGATATTTTTCAAAAATCAAAAATCGAATTTTTTTGGTATTTTTTAAAAAACTAGCAAGATTCTAATATGAATAACCGTTTAAGCAACTAATAGAAACTATCAAGCTTTCGTAATAAACGTTTCTTATACGATCTTTAACCCTGTTCAGTTTTAGTTTTCAAACCATAAAAATGCAATCATACAGTTGCATAGGTAAATATTAGGTCCACTTGAGTTTGAAGATACATATTATCAGTTAAATGTAACCAATAGTCAACCAAAAGTCAAGCACACTATTTTCTCAGTATACTTTTACAATTTTATTTTTTGAAAGGTACTTTTACAATTGACTATAAAAAATATTTGTAAGTTCTTATATACAGAAAAATATGCCACTTGTTTTCTTCGTTTGGTGGTTTCCTTGGAAACCGATGGCACCCCCACAACCAGTGAGTTGTGGGGAGTCAATAACAAGCAAAAAACACAATACTTCAGTAATCCAATAACCAGATAATAAGCTCAATGAAAATCAGCACGTCAGTAACTTTGTGCGTGTTGTCCGATATATCCCCAGACTTTATGTGTTGTCCAAGATATTGTCAGAGGACGACTGTTGTCCAATATCGGACAACACTATGGAGTGGATCTCGGACAGAATGCACAGACAGAAAAAATCGAAATTTTTCGAAATTTCACATTAAGATATCGAGAAGTTTCGATATTTTTATCTAAAATATCTAAAATTTTCGATTTTTTTATCTATTTCGCAAGATTGTTAATTTTTGCGATTATTTTGGGTATTTTTGTTTTTTGATGAAAAAATGGGTATTTTGTGAAGAAAGGTTTAAAAAATTGGGTATTTTTGTGATTTTCCCAAATCATAATTACAAATTTTAAAAAGGTTCTAAATTAATTGATTAAGGGTAAAACTGTCTTTCTGCAAAAAATAAGAGAGAGAAAGCTGAAAAGGTGGTACTTTTCTTAAACTGTGTGTTTTTTTGTCGGAGGACAATAATTTTGGGACTGGGGGAGTATATATATACACTAGCGTCGTAACCCGCCCAACGGGCGGGGTCGTTTCGTTAATCTTTTTCGAAAAACATGTTTATGTATTAATTATATCTGTTTGCAGCAGGACCAATTTTTGTTATAAGAAAACTAAAAAGAAATTATTTGTTGTTATTATTAGGCCTTAACCTACTCAATTGACGTGTTTTGTCCATGTGAATCTTTAGTTGTACAAATATAAATGAATGAATTTTGGTTCTTTTATTCTCGAGTGCTTTATCAGCCATCAGACGAATATACTTGGTTGTAAGTTATTAATTTTTTCTTGTACAAATTTGGTTTTTTTGTTGGTTTTGATATTCTGAGTGGCTTTTGAAAGTCCCTAATCAATGCAAGAAACCCTAATCTTAACTTAATCAACACAAGGTATTACTTTTCAAACGTAATCTTATTATTGTATAATAAAGAATTACAAGTGTTATGGATAACACCGTTTGATGACAATGTGTTGTGCACACTTTGAACAACAATAAACCTTAACTTATGAATACAGTCGTAGCTGTTTGATTCACTAAGTTATACGCACTAATGTTCTTAATATCTCAAAGTGTTAAACATTAATGCATGGATACACATCCTATTTATAGTGTTACGAGTTTGACTTAAACAGTACTTGATGTCGACTACACAAGCTTTTACAAGTTCCCACATCAGTCACATGATGTCCTTCTATTCTTGGTAGTCTTCCATTATGCTTTAAGGAACAGTTGTCAAAAACAGTTTCCTTATTCTTCATATTCTCGAACACACAAATGGCATGTCCAAAGTGTGCTGAGAGTTATCAGGGTATTGCCACCCCTGTTAACTCTCAACCCCTCAGAGTCCCTAATATATCTTGGCTGTTATCCATCACAGCCAAGGAGTATGTCTTCAGGTAATCTTCGACTTCCCTGACAATGTCTCTGACATGGACTCCTCTGAGGTTGCTCACAGAGACTTGGATCTCTGTGAGTCTTGCGAAACTTGCCTGCCTCCTAGGCACAGGCAAGGGACTATCTATCAGCCTAATTATGTTTAAATCAATGATCAGGGAATCTAACAAGTTTAGATTCCCAACAATCTCCCCCTATTTAAACATAAATAATGCTAGATCTAACTAAGTTAAGGTAAGTGAGTTTAACAGCTTCTTCTTACACATAACAGATCTAAACAAACATACCTCATGATTTTATTAAGACTTAAAGAAAATTACAAGTTCATTACATAAGTTAAATAAAAGATGAAGGTAAAAAGGGCTGACACTATCTTCAATAGTCATCATTTTTGATTCTTTCTTCAGCTTCGGCCACATCTAATCTGTTATCAATTTCATCCTGCAAAGTCTTTGCAAACTTCTTGGAATACTTTGAGTTGATCTTGAGACACTTCTTGTGACAGAGTAGCTGAATAGTTGAAGCCAGGCACAGCTCATCTTCCCTCTGAAAAGCATACTGGCAGGCCTTGTTCATAAATGCCATTCCTCTTTCAGGCACTGAGTATGTCTGACCATCAACAGGGCCAACGATACCATTTGGAAGGATCAGATCCCTGTGCATACCATCCACACGAACATCTTCAGTAACAAAAGTTTCATCAATAATTTGGGAAATTCTTCTTCTTTTGTTGCCTGTCTTTGGGGGTTCTTGTTCGAAAAGCTGTGGTGGGGGATCAATCTTGAGTTTGGCAGCTGTTTCCTTGATCCAGTTAAACTTAGCCTTAAGAGTTTTAAGCAGAAGGAAATTTGCCTGTCCAGACTTTTTGGCAGCTAAGGCTTCGAGTTCAAACCATTCTGATAACCCAAGTGTTTTTAACCTGAAGTTGTCAAACACATACATATTCCTCTGTTGGTTTTCCCTCCATAAGATCATCTGTGGGGTGTTTGTGGATTTGTGAATGGTGTATTTAAACTTGGTTATCTTGCCAGCAGCATACCTGTTGTTTACGCAGGCATCATAGTCAGCTTTGACTTTCTTTAAGGCCTCAGCGCGTTTAAGTTCCATTTCCCTCAACCTTTGTTTTTGTTTTTCCCTTTCAGGTGGTGTCATCTTCCTCAGAGTAGCTTCATTTAATTCTTTGGCTGTCTTGAGCTCATTTAGTCTTTTGAATTCTTCAGCCTGTTGCTCTATTTCTTCAGGCGTTAAAGGACTCTCATCGGAAGGTGTAAAGGTTGAAAAGTGGGAAAGGTCTGTGGTGGATCCTCCTGTCTCTAGCATCGCAGCTATCTTCTTAAGTTTGGTGTCAGTATCAACCAAAACTATCTCCTTCCCTTTCTTCGAGACAGAGGACTCCACACTTATGTTTTTCAAATCATCAGCTCTTTTGAGAAATGCTGTCTGAGCCTGATTTTGAATAGATTTTGGGAGAGAGCTCACAGTGAATTTTAGTTTCTTGGCCGCTGGCTCATCCTCATCCTCAGGCTTGCTGATGTTAACTAAGATCATGGATTTAGATGAGTCAGCTCCATCTTGTGTTTGTTGCTCCCCCTGAGTATCATCCTCATCATCATGTACTATAACTGGTGTGATGACTTGAAGAGGGATAAGTGTAGTTGAGGGATTGGCTGATGATGAGCCTTGTTCAGTAGATGCAAGGCTGAGTATGTTTTTCTTCTCCCCCTCACGTTCATCCTTACTTCCCCGATGCTTGGATGAACGTGCCTGAAATCGTCTTGCAATCTGCTCCACAGAGGCAGCCATGGCACGTTGTCTCTTTCTCGAAGCCCTGGCAATCTTCAGCAAGAGGTTGGCATTGGCATTAGTATTTGCCTGAACACGCCTGACAATAAAGCCAACATGGTTGTATTGCCTGTTGCGAACCGCATTGAAGTGCCTGTTCATGTTGTTTTCTTGTTCATGGAACATAGCAGGGACAACTGAGTCAATGGCATCCTTGATTCGTGTCGAGAGATGACTTAGTCCCTGGGCCACACCTTTTCTTGCACCCTCCTGAATTGGCTCAGTGACAGCCTCAGTCACAGCCTTCTTTATAATGCCTGGAAAAGTGACAGTAAAATTGTGCATCTCTGACTTGATCACGTCCAGCTTCCTTGATAAGCGCTCAATATCAGATTGATGATGTACGGGCTGAAGATTCTTGATATTGAGGCTTTGCTGAGCAAAATCATCCCCCCTTGGAATTAAGTCGAAGTTGGTCTGGGTAGGATGATCAAACATGAGGAATTCTGCTGTTGGATCATATGTTGGTCTTTGGAAGACTGTTGTTGCAGATGTAGCAGAGTTTGGAGTGTCAACAGCTTCCTTGAGAGGAGAAGTCTTGTCATCTTCTTTAGGAGGAGAGGCTGACAGCTGGTCATCCTCATCGTCTTCCTCCTCTTCATCAAACATTCCCTCAGGAAATTCATCTTCAGGCATGGGTTCAAACTCAGAGACATAATCTTCTACTGAGAGCATTTCTTCATCAGCATTGAGCACAGGTTCTTCTTCATTTGGAATGTCCTGAGTTATTGTTTCAGCCTCCTTTTCATGTACCTAAGATTCTTTGACTGGCTGTACAATTTCAGCCTGCAAGTTTGTTGTAATTAGTAACAGGGAAAAATATAAGGTGAATGGTCGCCATTTCGCTGTCCCAGAGAGGCTGAGGGTGATTACTCAGCCACTCCAAAGGATAAATCCTTGGGATTCTTTTAAGTGTGAATGGATTGTGGTTAATGGTCGCCATTCGCTGCCCCTAGGAAAGCTGAGTGTGATTATTCAGTCCCCTCAAAAAGGTAAAAACCTTTGGGACTCTTTTGATTGTGAAACATATGTTGTTTAATGATCGCCAGTCGCTGCCCCTAGGAAAGCTGAGTGTGATTATTCAGCCCCCCCAAAAGGTAAAACCTTTGGGACTCTTTTAAGAGTGAAACATATGTTGTTGTAGGTCGCCTGTTACGCTGCCCCTAGGAAAGCTGAGGGTGATGATTCAGCTCCCCCTGAAAGGATAAATCCTTTGGGACTCTTTTAAGGAGGGAACCAAGAGGCTGTGTGAAGTACAGCTGATCAAGGTTGAGACATTAATGTATTCAGGTTGTTGTTAGCCTGAATACTGTCTAGAGGGTTCAGGGTCATCGGGGTGCTTTATAAACACAAATGAATCACTCCCTGGTGTAACGACAGAGTGTACAGAAGTCTTAAAGTATTCTAAGTGTAATGACAGAATTCTATGGGTCGAGGATTACCCTAACTTCACCACTCTCTCCTACAGACAAATGAGAGTGGTTGTTTGTGAACCTCTAAAAATGTACACTGATTACCTGTGAGATATCAGCTTGGTTTGGCTGGTTTCCTGTAGTCTCTGCTGACCTAGAGACACTAGACGCCTGTTGTTTGTCAGCCAAAGATTCTGAATCCACAAGAGTATCTGGACCAGAGGCGGTGTCAATCTTCTTTTCCTTGGCCTTACTAACAGCTTTGGATTGGGAAGAAGAGGGGATTTTCTTCTTCTTTGGCTGTTGGCCAGATGAAGCCTTGGACTTAGTAGTGTGCTGCCCAGAGGTTAAAGACGTAGACTTGCCAGCGACACTAGAAGTATTCACCTTCTCAGAGGAAGGGAGCAAGGGCTTCTCAGCGTTGGGTACCTGGTTGGCAACGTTCAGCATGTGGGCGGTGACAGGGGTATCCTCAGCTCCTATCTCCTTGTAGATGGCGCCTGTGATGCGATAGGGCTTCAGAGCTGTCAAGGCCTTGTTGTGGTAATTCTCTCCCAGCAAACTCTCAAAGATCAGGGACAGGTAGCGCACATAACAGATGTTCTTTTCCCTGACCTGATTCCTTCCCTTCAGTTGTTCTACCAGGTTTGAGAAAAGGATGCTTCCAAAGTCGACATCAGCTCCCCAGATAAGTCCATACGCAATAGCCTGATGATTGGACGACATCTGATCCTGTGATCCCTGCATTCCTCCCAGGGACTTCACAATGTGGGTGAAGAGGACACGCCACATAGGAGTGAAATACTTAATCTTCAGAGGGGCTTTGGCGAGGACCTCAGCTGGTGTAAGGGCAGGGTTAACATCATGGCAAGGGTTGAGTGTGGCCAGGGCTTCCTTGACAGCCTTTTTGTCAACAGTCTTCAAGCATTCATCTCCATGTTTGAGTCCGGCCACACTAGAAAAATCTTTAAGGGAAAAAGCAAAAGGATGTTCATTGCATGAAAGGCTAAAAGTAATGGTGTCTTCAACTACTTCAGCAGAATACCAGAATTCCCTAAGGTATTCTTGGTAAAAGGTGGATGGAGATTTGGTGAAGGCTTCATTTAGGTCACAATTCTGCATGAAATTTACCAGATCTGAATAGGTGTTGTTTGGTGCCTTGATCCATCCAATGGCGTTGTTGGAGGCGATGATGCTCTCGTTGATCTCGAAGTTCACATTGGAGGCTTTTGGTACGGGAAACGCCATTGATTTAAGGTTGAAGGAGAATGAAAATGGCGGATGGTTGAGAGAGATAAGAGTTTAGAGAGAGAAGTTGATTTTAGAATGGTGGTGGGTGAGAAGAGAAAGAAGACAATATATATTCAAACTTAAGTGAACAGTTATTCAACCGTATTAAATGCAAGGGCGAAAATGACTGCTCAAGTGGGTCCCCTTGACCTTTCAAAAAGTTTGTCTCCTCGTTATCCGAAAAATAAATGATTAAATATGTGAGAATGTTTTTTGCATTTACTTGGAAAGTAACTACCTAGTTTCATGTGAAAAACATTTAATAAAACATTTAATATAGAATCAATCATTTAATGAACACATTTAATATCAAGCCACAGGCTTTGAGATATTGAGCATCCCTAGCTCAGCAACTAGCCTGTTGAACGTAGGTTCAGCCAAAGGCTTTGTAAAGATATCAGCTAGTTGCAGCTCAGTGGGAACAAAATGCAGCTCAATATCTCCCTTCATAATATGATCCCTGATAAAATGATACCTGATATCAATGTGTTTGGTACGAGAGTGAAGAACAGGGTTGTTGGATATGGCAATGGCGCTGGTGTTGTCACAAAAGATTGGTACTTTGTCATACAAGATTTCATAGTCAGCCAATTGACTTTTCATCCAGAGCACCTGAGCACAACAGCTGGCTGTAGCGACATATTCTGCTTCAGCTGAAGACATAGCCACAGAGTTTTGCTTCTTAGCACTCCATCCAACCAATTTTCCTCCTAGGATTTGACAGCTGCCTGAAGTACTTTTCCTGTCAATACAGCATCCAGCATAATCTGAATCTGAATAGGCCTTGAGATCAAAGCCTGATTCCTTTGGATACCATAGTCCTAGGGATGGTGTTCCTTTGAGATACCTGAAAATTCTCTTAACAGCCACTAGATGGGATTCTTTTGGGTTAGCTTGGTACCTTGCACAGAGACATGTGGAGAATTGGATATCTGGACGACTGGCTGTTAGATACATCAGTGACCCAATCATGCCTCTATATAAAGTCTCATTGACAGAGACCCCTGACTCATCAGGGCCCAAGTCGTTGGGTGGAAGCATGGGGCATTTCACTGATGCACAATCAGCTAAGTCATATTTTTTAAGTAAATCTTTAACATACTTTTCTTGACAAATAGAAATTCCCTTAGGACATTGTTTAATTTGAAAGCCCAAAAAGTAAGTTAATTCACCCATCATACTCATCTCATATTTCTTGGTCATTCATTTAGCAAAACGTTTACTAAGATTGACATTTGTTGACCCAAAGATGATATCATCCACATAAATCTGCACAATGATGAAATCACTCTTGTCCTTGAAGGTAAAGAGTGTTTTATCAATAGAACCCCTGATAAATTTATTTTCAGATAAGAAATTTGAAAGAGTTTCATACCATGCTCTTGGAGCTTGTTTCAGACCATACATTGCCTTGTGAAGTCTGTACACATGGTTGGGAAACTCGCTGTTCTCAAATCCTTTAGGTTGTGCAACATAGACTTCCTCAGCCAAATCACCATTGAGGAAGGCACTCTTTACATCCATCTGATACACAGTGATGTTCATATAGGCAGCATAAGCAAGAAAGATTCTGATGGCCTCAAGTCGAGCAACAGGTGCAAAAGTTTCATCATAATCAATTCCTTCAGTCTGAGAGAACCCCTGTGCTACCAGTCTTGCCTTGTTCCTGATGATGTTCCTAATTTCATCCATCTTATTTCTATAGATCCATCTAGTGCCTGTGATATTCTTTCCAGGTGGAGCTGGCACTAGTGTCCATACTTTGTTCCTTTTGAACTGATTGATTTCTTCTTGCATAGCAGCTACCCATCCTTCTTCTACCAGAGCCTCAGCAACTCTTTTAGGTTCAATTTGAGAAAGAAATTCAGCAAATAGACATTCATTGGCTGAGGCTGACTCTGAGTCTTGGATTCGCTGTCTGGTTGTGACCCCTGCATTTGGTTCCCCAATAATGTTGACAAGAAGAATGTGTTGATCTCTTGACCACTTATTTTGAGGAGCTGGGGATTCAAGAACAGGGGTACTTGAGGGCACAGCTGGTACAATTTGAGTCTCATCCTGCTGACTAGGAGGGCTTTCTTCAAAGACTACTTCAGTGTCAGAGTCTTCTTCAGCCATATCAAGGGAAGCTATTTCATTATCAGCAGGAGAATCTTCAGAGATTTGAAGAATTGGTGAGTCATCAATATCATGAGAAGGACCATCAGAGATTTGAGGTTCTTCTTCATCAAGTTCCTGAGAGGTAGGAACTTCTATGTTGTGAGTAGACAGAGGGTCAAAAGCAGGAACATAAGGAGTGAGAGTGTTGGAGTGGTGATGACAGGTAGGTCTGGGTTCTGTGAACTCATCACTTGGGAAAGAAATATTTTCATTGAAATCTACTTCATCACCCTCTGTTCCTGTCCTCTGTATGACTTCATCATCTTTCATTGAATCTGACATGGAAAGTTTCTTCTACTTCTTGTCTTCTGATGTTGAATACTCTGAAGGCTTTGGCTGTTGGAGAGTATCCCAAAAAGAATCCATCATCAGCTTTTTTATCAAACTTTCCAAGTTTATCCCTGTAGTTATAAATAAACACAGGGCATCCAAACACATGAAAATAGCTGACGTCTGGAGATCTTTTTCTGAAAACTTCATAGGAGGTTTTGCCATGTCTTTTGACAATGATTGATCTGTTTTGAGTGTAGCAGGCAGTGTGTACAACTTCTCCCCAAAATTGCTTTGGTAAGGCTGCACCATTTAACATAGTTCTTGCTGCTTCAATCAGAGTCCTGTTTCTTCTTTCAGCCACACCATTTTGTTCAGGAGTGCCAGCTGAAGAGAAGTTCTGAGAAATCCCTTTTTCATCACAAAAAGATTCAAGTTGATGATTCTTGAATTCTGTACCATTATCACTTCTTAGAGCTTTGACTCTAACATCATTCATGTTTTCTACCTGTCTGATGAAGGACATGATGGTTTCAGCTGCATCACTTTTCCTTCTGAGGAAGAACACCCATGTATATCTTGAAAATTCATCAACTATGACCAAGGTGTATTTGTTGTGATTAATGGTTTGAGGTTTGACAGGCCCAAACAAGTCCATGTGAAGGAGATGTAAGCACTTGTCAATAGAGAATGATTGCCTAGTCTTGAATGAAGACCTGTGATGTTTTCCTTTGACATAGGCAGAACAAGTTTTGTCTTTGGAAAACATTACTGAAGGTAGACCAGCAACCAAGTTTTGAGTGGCTATCTTATTGATGTTCTTGAAGTTGAGATGAGACAGTCTTTTGTGCCACAGCCAGTTGACACTTTCAGAGGCTTTGGCAAGAAAACAATTTGAACTGTCTTCAGAGCACACAGCCATGTTGATGACATAAACATCTCTCCTTCTAGGTGCAACCAACACAACATCATTGTTTTTGTTGAATATGGTTCCCTGAGTCTTAGTAAACAACACCTTATAGTCAGCATCACATAATTGGCTGATGCTAATAAGATTGTGTTTAAGACCATTCACATATGCAACCCTGGTAAATGTGATCCCATTGCAATTCACTGAGCCATATCCTTCTGTGTCACCTGAAGAGTTATCTCCAAACACTACTTTGGGACCTGGCTCCTTTGAGTATCTGTGCAGGTATTGTTGAATCCCTGTCATGTGTCTAGAACAGCCACTATCTAGATACCATACCGATTCCTTGAGATATTTCTGCACAGATACATAGAAACAGATTAGTTCCTATGGTGAACCCACTTTCCAGTGGGTTCCCTGAATTGCTTGTTAGCAACTCTTGTGTTCCTGAAAAACTTTTGGCGTTGGGATGGACAGTTCATTGTTTCATGGTTATAACTCCCACATATATCACACCAGGGAAGTCACCACACTCGTCTGAGTGATGGTCTGTGAACCCACAGAATTTACAGGGAGGATAAGATTTGTAATTTCCCTGTTGTCTTTTGGAACTCTGTGGTCTGTCCCTAGAGGGTGTCTGAGCTCTTTTAGCTGCCATGTGTCTGTCATGATCTAAGGTCGAGTGGTGAGAATTTTTACAAACATTGCAATAAGGTTTGATTAACCTTTCCCCTTTGGGTTCACCTAGGACTGACTTAGGTTCATGAGAAGTAGAGCATTCAGCGGAAGGCTTAATGTGTTGTTTCAAGAGTTCTACTTCTTTCATAAGAGACAACAGGCGATCTTCAGTAGTGGGGTCAACCTTATTCACAGCTTTAGTGGTAACAGGCTTAAAAGCTACTTGTTTACCAGTTTGTTTAGCAGGCACACGAAAAACTTTGGCTGGAGGATTCTCAATATCTGTCTTAAGTTCGCCCTTAGCAGATCTAGAAGAACTGCTAGGTTCAACTCCAGAGAGTTTGGGCAAAGGTGGTAGCTCAGCCACATCTTCAGAGACAGGGTCATTAGTCAAAGAGGTATCTGACATATGAATAGTCTCTGTAGATTTAAAGACAATGTCTTTGGGTTTGGTGAGAATCCTCAGCTTTTTATTCTTAGCAGTTATATCCCTGTTTAAGTCAGCAGGCACTTCATCCCTAAGCAATTCATCAATAGTAAACCTAGCACACAGCCATTTTTCAATAATCTTGTTCAATTCAGTGACTTGATCATTTAAAGCTATGTTTTTCAAGGTTAATCTAGCTACTTCATTTTGCAGGGATATTTTCTCTAAGTTAACCCGCCTGAGAGTTTCACATTCAGCCTTAGCATTTATCATTTCAGTTTTAACAGAGTGAAACTTATCAAGTAGGTTCTTCCTTTGTTCCTCAACAAAGTGCAAATCAACAATGGTGTAATCAAGGACATGCTTACGTTCATCACTATCAGACATAGATAGAAGCCTGTGTACCTTTTTCATTGTGATGTCAACCCATTGTCCTGATCTTGCATCACCTTTTCCAACAGCTGGTTCATCCTCAGCTATCGCCATAAAAGCCCTGACTCTTGTGGTGTCTTCTTCATCTGAAGTCAATGGTTCATCATTCCAATCATAAGTTTCAGCAACCAACCCTTTCTCAGTCTTTTTCTCACCACCTTTCTTTTTGGACATAGCTTCAATCTTCAAGTTCATTTGTTCTAACTCAGCTTTAAGTGCCTTGTACTTATTTTTGTAATCTTTCTTCTCAGTGTCTGAAGAATTGGATTGAGATGAGTTGTTATGTTGTTTGAACTTGTAGGGTTTGGATGAAGATGATGGATAAGAGGGTGAGGATGTCTTGGTGGAAGGACATTCTTTTTGAAAATGTCCAAGCTTTCCACAGGCAAAACATGTTTCTTTTGACCTGTCAGTTGGTTTGCTAGCTGATCCTACTCTTCCAGATCTTTTGTAGTATCTTCTTTGGTTGGCTAGCAGTGCTCTTTCATGGAATTCTGCATTGAGGTCTGACAAGAACTCTTGGCTGCTACGGGTATCTTCTTCAATATCAGAATCGCTGTCAAGATGATGTGTTGCAGAGATCAAAGCTTTGGAAGATGCTCCTTGGACTACAAATCTTTCAGTCTCTGATTTGTAGATGGTATCGATCAGCCCTTCTTCATAATTGTACTTACCATAGAGCTGAGCAAGGGTATCATTTTTGATTGAGTTGTTAGCTCTCTGAGTCTGATTCATGCTCAGCCACTTTCTTGGAAGGCTGTTGACAAAAGTAGCATTGATCTCAGCTTGACCAATAGTGACATCATTCATAGCGAGATCATTTAGAAGAATCTTCAGCCTAGTATAGGTTTGCTGAACCTTTTCACCTTCAAGTGACTTAAAGGCATTAAACTGAAGTCTGAGTGCCTGAATCTTTGTCTCTCTTGTTTCAGAGGGTCCTTCATGGCCAAGAATGAGGTCTGACCATATTTGTTTAGCTGTGGGACACTGAATGACAGACTTCATGATATGCTTGGGAAGACAGGAAATTATGATGCTTTTGAGACGTTTATCTTGGTTTGCTAATTTCCTATCAGCTGCGGTCCATTGTTTGACAGGCTTGGGAAGAGGGTTTTCTTCAGTAGAAGTAAGCGCCATGGGAATATATGGACCATTTTCTAAAATTTCTAAGAGAAAAGGTTCAAGTCCATCAAGGTATACAAGAAATTGACTCTTCCAACTGGCAAAGTCTTCTTCATCAAAGACTGGTACACTGGTTACGTGTGATCCACCTCTTGAGTCAAGAAGTTGGGGTAGATCATCGTCATTTGCTGGAGGGTTAAGTCTTGGTGAAGATGGGTTTGTGGAAGGTGATTGTGGGCTAGAAGTTTCTGGCATGGTGGATCTTGATTATAAAACTGAGAACGATGTTTCTTGAAGGTTTTAATATCAAACACCGCTCTGATACCAATTGAAAGTCCCTAATCAATGCAAGAAACCCTAATCTTAACTTAATCAACACAAGGTATTACTTTTCAAACGTAATCTTATTATTGTATAATAAAGAATTACAAGTATTATGGATAACACCGTTTGATGACAATGTGTTGTGCACACTTTGAACAACAATAAACCTTAACTTATGAATACAGTCGTAGCTGTTTGATTCACTAAGTTATACGCACTAATGTTCTTAATATCTCAAAGTGTTAAACATTAATGCATGGATACACATCCTATTTATAGTGTTACGAGTTTGACTTAAACAGTACTTGATGTCGACTACACAAGCTTTTACAAGTTCCAATGCAAGAAACCCTAATCTTAACTTAATCAACACAAGGTATTACTTTTCAAACGTAATCTTATTATTGTATAATAAAGAATTACAAGTGTTATGGATAACACCGTTTGATGACAATGTGTTGTGCACACTTTGAACAACAATAAACCTTAACTTATGAATACAGTCGTAGCTGTTTGATTCACTAAGTTATACGCACTAATGTTCTTAATATCTCAAAGTGTTAAACATTAATGCATGGATACACATCCTATTTATAGTGTTACGAGTTTGACTTAAACAGTACTTGATGTCGACTACACAAGCTTTTACAAGTTCCCACATCAGTCACATGATGTCCTTCTATTCTTGGTAGTCTTCCATTATGCTTTAAGGAACAGTTGTCAAAAACAGTTTCCTTATTCTTCATATTCTCGAACACACAAATGGCATGTCCAAAGTGTGCTGAGAGTTATCAGGGTATTGCCACCCCTGTTAACTCTCAACCCCTCAGAGTCCCTAATACATCTTGGCTGTTATCCATCACAGCCAAGGAGTATGTCTTCAGGTAATATTCGACTTCCCTGACAATGTCTCTGACATGGACTCCTCTGAGGTTGCTCACAGAGACTTGGATCTCTGTGAGTCTTGCGAAACTTGCCTGCCTCCTAGGCACATGCAAGGGACTATCTATCAGCCTAATTATGTTTAAATCAATGATCAGGGAATCTAACAAGTTTAGATTCCCAACAGCTTTATTTCGTAATTCTTTTTTATACTACGTTTGTTAAATTGTTACTATCTTCGTTAATAGGAAATCTATATTTGATATTCTTTGGGCTTGGCTCATCCAACGGATTGGCTATTTGATATTCTTTGGCCTTGCCTTATCTAACTGGTGGGTTTGGTTCATAAAACTTTTGCAGAACAACGTTTTTCGTCAAGTTCTAATAGTTTCCGTGTTTGTATAAACAATGAACCTTTAGTTTGTATGAGATCCAATACAGTGATGCATTTATGTTTGGTCTGGGTTAGCTACATAATTTTACTTAATGAACTATATGTCAATTTAGAAAAATAATGAACAATGACGTATATCTTAAACATTCGTAGAAAAAATAAAAAACAAATGAGACATATCATTTAGCTCTACTTATGTATAGAAGAATAGTTGAAAAGTATGAGTTATATTGACGTTTTAATAAGCCCAGTCATAAAAAAAATTCATAAACACAAAATAATTTGTACTCAAGTGATAATAAATGCAAGTTGCAACCCTAAAGCCTGCATATTAGTCCTTTGTGCACACATTATATATCATATCAATAAATTAAACAAAAATTTCCTAACTAAAAAAATATATATATTGTAACATGAAAAAATGAGTATGTGAAAAAATGAGTATCGGTAATAAAACAAAAAAAATATGTATATAAGCACGCATATACGTCTTAAAATCAATGTAAATTATTAGACATTCATCAATGGATTTGTACCCAACTATACTCTACATAAATTAGGAGATTTTAATGTACATGAACTAATAGTATATTTATCAGAAAACCATTTACATCGCTTGACCATAAACCGAATACACATTTCTCGTGAAACAAACCTCACTCATTCGTAGGCTTTGTTAATAAAGGACAAAGGAATGCAGTCCTCGAAAAACTTGAAAGAAATTAGCAGTACCGACAGTACCAAAAGATCTTAGAGCTCAAAGGACGGCTCTTTACTCACAGTCACATCTTCCAACATATATGATATATCATTCACCAATATTTCCGGACCCTCTCGACAGCTTGAAAACTACCAACCTACGGTGATGCTATCTTTCTTGCATACCACTTGGTGGACTTTTAGGATTACCTGAGAACATTTCGACAAGAGTAAAGCAAACAATTAAAAGTTTATGCAACTCATATAATTTTTTATATACATATTATTAAAAATGAATTTGTTTGTCATCTCATGAATACCCATTGTTTCTCATCAAAACTCAAATGAATATTATCGTGATCCACAATGTTTTTAGCATAAACACTTTTTTCTGGTTGTGTTAGTAAAGATGTGGATTATATTTCATTATTTGCTTGACTCGCCAAGATCAATATTTATACTACGTATAGCCGCTTTTAATGCAAAATTAATTGATGATTGTAGCTTAATGGCAAAAGAACAGAAGGGATTTAAAAAGGAGGCTAAAATATTATAAGCTTTAAAGAGTTTAACTTTATTATCAAGAAATGGAGTTATAGAACATGATAAGTCCATGCATAATTTTATAACGACTGATAAACTATACAACTGCTATTTGAGTTACAACTTAAGTTATTAATACCAAATTCATTAAGACTCCAAATTAAAATTTAAATACAGGTCACTCATACACAAGAAACCTTATCGAGTTCTTTTTTATTATTATAATTAAATGATAAAATTTCCACATACACATACTGAAAAATAAAATTTTACTTTTTCTCGTGAAGTAGGATCGATAACAAATGAGTTTAACATACAAACATTATCAAATATTATAGTTAAAAGTTTACGTGTTCCTTGGACGCCAATCAAGGACACAAGTGCTCAGTGTCATCGAAATATTATCATATACTATCATCAATAAAATTTTACAGATACACAGGCTCACTGATAATACGCCTCACGTTTAGATCAGCAATTGCACCAGCATCTACTGTAGCTTGACATTGTGATTCCTTGAAGTGAGCAGGAACAGTCACAACAACTTTTTTTATTGTGGTTCTAAGATAAGCCACTGCGATCTCCTTCATCATTATGAGAACCATTGAAGATATCTCCTCCGCTTTGAATCGTTTGTCTCCACCTTTGTAAATAACCACGATCAAGGGTTGATCAGCAGGACCCCGAATGACCTCAAATGGCCAAAGCTTCAAGTCACTTTGTAGTTTGTACCCACGAATCACTAAACCCTCTCTACTTATAAAGTATCAAGAATAACGTGAGGAACATGTGAAACTGAAAAGGGCGAATATTGTATGTAAAAAAGTTGCGAAGAATCAGCTTGAAATATCTCTTAAAACATCAATTCCACTTCTAACTTACAATAAAGAAAAGACGCTATATATAAACGGTTGCATAGTTTCATCGAATATGATTATGCCCGGTTTACACCTTATTTGAAAGACCCCAAAACCCAAAGCTTGATTCATTATTATACCAACTAATTATTTTCACTTTCTAAATGAATCACTTATACAGGATGTGTGATTCTACTATGTCATCACATGGAGCTGCGTTTTTTATTACTTCCTTCAAGAATTTTATGACAATCGCGAATCTATGTTCGTGATGAAGTACATCTTGCAAATAAGAAAAATATCATACCGTGTATTTGTGGTCGTACATGCTCAACACACAAAAAGGGAGAAAAGCGTGTAAAGCATTTCTGCAGTGACATTCCCCAGCAACAATTCACAGATGTTCACGATCAAAGGATCCTTTCAAGCTGCAATAAGTTGTACATAAGTGATACAATAATCATATAAAGCACAAATCTTCTAGGTTAGAAAAGGTTGGAACAAAGAAATCTACCTTCACTAAGCTGTCATGTTTCACTTGTGACATCATGGTATCATCATGTACAAACCAATCTTCAAGTGGAACTGGTTCTTCCGTGTGGTCACAAAATCCAGATGCATGTGATGTTGTTCCTGAAAATATCAAGTCGAGTAAAATCATTTTAGTTTCAGTTTCCAAGCCATCTAAAATACATGCTAAAAGGGTGATCATAATTCAAAAGTTCACTTCTTGGGATATAATAGTGTTAATGCTCCTGTGTATCCAGTAAATAAAGGACGCTGACGTAATATTATGAAAGGTGGAAGGTGTGACCCTGTGTTTTGATCGGCCATTATACATACAATATGTCTATCATCAAGTGACTAATAGATATCGACATACAATATGTCTATCTTCCTATATCTCAGGTTGCATTAATTTTGGTTTACAGTCGAGGGAAAAACAGATTCAAAGAATTCGAAATTTATTCAATCGTTAGTTGTCTATTCCCCATGAGGACCTGAGGTCAACTCTTCTTTCCTACAACACTCGGGAGGCTGAACATGGGAATACTCTTAATGCCACAAATAGCACAACGGATGGAATCTCCCCTCATGTTTCCCCAAAGAACATACCTTTAGATAACCGAGTGCAAGTTGGGCACGAGGATCTGCCTTTGAAGCTTCAAAATCAAAGTAGCTGCCATACTTAAATATTTCCACAAGACAGAGACTTAAGTGAGTGTTTCATTATTCATAAAGATTCTTCATAAAGATCTTTATTACAATAATGCTTAAGGATCAATAATGCTTTTAGCATCAATAATGCTAAAAGTATAATGAGAAAAGAACACTCACTTGAGCTTCCCCTTGTTGCTATCCTTGACACTTGAACTGTTCTATCACAATGAGAAAAAGACTTGGTTTCCATACTTGGTGATTAGCTCTTTTCTGATTATACTTTTAGCATCAATAATGCTTAAGGAAAAAATAGCTTTATAATGAGAAAAATATCACTTACAAAGGTGGAGTTATTTGTAATCTGAAATAGGTTAACATACTGAGGAACTTGCTCCAAGAAGAGTTCTGCGTAATGTGGTTTTCTAAGAGGCATACATGTGACTTCCGCGTGACTTTCGCTTGACTATCTGCATAAGTTGTTATATGAAGCGAAGAGCAGATTCTTGACAACGCCAGATAATCAGAATAAAAAAGAATGTCGTTAATCAAAACTAATTGTTCCATAGAAGGGGAATCAAGCACGGATGAACGTGATACTAAGAGCATGACATATGAATCAAACCGAGATCAGTGACTTGAGATAGTTGGACAGATATTCAGTGATTCAGACGAAGACGTCTCTGAACTTTCATCCGTTAAATAAAAATTTGATCTATAAAAGTAAAAAATTGGATCCTTTGTGGTCAGTGTTCAGGTAGACTGCAGTTTTCTAGGGTTCCCATGACGAAGTAAAGCTAAAAGAAAGTGATAGAACCAGGCTAAGGATTATATAAATGATAGGTACTGAATTAATAGGAACTGGAATGGGATAGATTTTATTGATAGTGGCCCAATTCGAGAGGGGCAAGGTCTCCTTTTACAAGATCTCCTTTTACAGGAAATAACATATGAAAAACTGAAGTGATGATAACAATGACAAGAGACCTATTATTTATACTATCCTTCTTAGACTTAAATAAGGTAAACTGCTAAATAGAAATCAAGTGCAGTAATTGCTCCCTGATTTTGTGCGTAATTGATATGAGTAAATCAGCCATAATTATTTTGACCAAGTGGAGTGGGTCTTTATCATTACTTCCCTCCCGGTAAAACGTCTTGTCCTCAAGACGGAATGTAGGAAATTGCTCAGCCATTAAATCATAGGTCACCCATGTTGCCTCTTCTACAGGCCGATTACACCAGGAAATCAGCAATTCCAAGTTCGGGCGGCCTGCTTCATAAACCCAACAATGCGTCATGACAGAACTTGGTTGCAAGTCAATTTCCCTGTCTTTAGTGATGGGTAATGGTGTAGTCGGGGCTGTTATGGAGCGCATAACTTCTGGTTTAATGGCTAGGTGTTGGAAACTGGATGATTTTTGGGGACCGGTTACTATGCCTTCTAGTTTATATCGCTTCCCATCTATTGAAAAAATCATGAACAATTCTTTCCAGTTGGCCTGAACCGTATTTAATGTGGCTAACCATTGAATACCCAAAACTAGATCAGCCCCTCCAAGAGAAAAAGGATGAAAATCTTGAGTGATTTTGAGATCATTAATCTGTAGAGGAAGATTTTTGCAGATTTGACCACATCGAATTATATCTCCGTTACCAATTTGAACCCCGAAAGGTGCTACTGGCTGAGTAGCCAGCCTAAGTTCTTTCACCAAACCATCTGAAATGAAATTGTGTGTAGAACCCCCATCAATCAAAATTAAAACTTTAGTAGAATGAAGCTGACCGTGGACCTTCATCGTGGTAGGCTGGTTCTTCCCCAAAATAGCATGCAAACTTATTTGACCAGCAGATTCTTCCTCGACACAATCGATGCCGATTGAATCTGTTGTAAAGGATTCATCGACATCCTCATTAGCCTCTAAAACCTTTAAGGTAGCGGTTTTGCAACGATGTCCCGGTCCGTATTTATCGCCACATTTGAAGCATTCCCCCTTTAGGTATCGTTCTTGTTTTTCTGCTTCGAAAGTTTGGAAAGTATTTTTTGGTTGGGTTGTTTGGGCTTGGGTGAAAGTTGATGGTTTAGAGTCTGGTTGAGAGGGTTTCGGATTTGGGGTCCAAGAAGCATTTTTTTCGGGTCCGTGGGTGGTGAGTTTAGATTCAAACTCTAGAGCCAGACTCATGGCGCTGTATACTGTACGAGGCTTGTGAATTCGTACATCTGATTTTAACTCATCTTTGAGGCCATTTAAGAACACCCCCAAAAGACAATGATCGGGCCAGTTAGAAACTCGAGAGGATCTCTTAGCGAACTCCTGTCGATATTCCTGTACTGAACCAGTTTGTTTAATGCTACACAGGAACTCATCCGGGTTCTGGAATTCTGCCGGTCCAAAGTTTTTGGTAAACGCCTGGATTAATTCTTCCCAAAAAATGAACTGACCGTTAGAGAGCCATGAATAGAGGTCCAAGGCATCGCCTTCTAAGTGCATTGAAGCTATCTCTACCTTATCTTCATCCGGTGTTTGATAAATCTTGAAATATTTTTCGGCTTTCAGCAGCCAACCGCGAGGGTCTCCGCCACTAAAATTCGGGAAGTCAATCTTGTTATAGGGTCTATACGACTGTCGACCCCTCCAAGAACTTTCCCCATCGAAATTCTTGCTTCCTTTGGATCTGGATCGATCTCCTTCCTTCAAAGCTGCTATATCTTCCTTCATCGTTTCAATTACCTCCAATTTCGCGGCTATTGCAGCCAATTGAGTGGCAACTGGATCGTTCTCGCTATTCCGGGTTTGCACCATGTTTCGTTTCCCAGCAATGGAACCAAATGATAGAACCAGGCTAAGGATTATATAAATGATAGGTACTGAATTAATAGGAACTGGAATGGGATAGATTTTATTGATAGTGGCCCAATTCGAGAGGGGCAAGGTCTCCTTTTACAAGATCTCCTTTTACAGGAAATAACATATGAAAAACTGAAGTGATGATAACAATGACAAGAGACCTATTATTTATACTATCCTTCTTAGACTTAAATAAGGTAAACTGCTAAATAGAAATCAAGTGCAGTAATTGCTCCCTGATTTTGTGCGTAATTGATATGAGTAAATTAGCCATCAATTATTTTGACCAAGTGGAGTGGGTCTTTATCAGAAAGCCAGTGTTGGTCTCTTGCTATAGGGATGTCTGTTTTAGTTATTTGGGTTTTTAAGCTTACGTCGGCTAATTGTTAATAAATCTACTGTGAGAATTATTTTGCAGGTTGTCAGCTAACTGTGAAAAAAAGTTGGAATGTAGCCATATAAGCTGATAAATAAAACAGAGCGTGTAAAATTGTAAGTCAAGAAGTCAGGTAAAAAGCACCCATTAAGATTGAGACAAAAGGCGTTCAGTCATACCATTTTTTGAGATTAAACGTTGGCATGGCTGGGTAAAGTGATCGGGTTAGATATCATAGTGATAGGCATTGTACCCTCTCAGAAAGATTCTTGGGCAACTGGAATGCAATAAATATCTGGTGAGATTTTGGTATATCCCTAGCTGCCTCATATGATGACGAAGCATCACACGCCATCTCTTGTCCCCTACTATGAAATTTAGAAAAACGGTTGATGTAGAGAATTTTTCTAAATCTTGGCATTCCACTCTCAATTCCAAAATTATTGGTCTTTTTCTTAGCCTCGGCTTTAGCAGTTCCTGAGTCCACATCAACCATTTTTACGTCATCCGTTGTAGTCTGCACTTCTTCTTCATTGGTTTCTAAACCTTGTCCTTTTCCTTGGCCACGACTTGAGCAAAGTCTGAATCCACATCAGCCATTTTTCCATCCTCCGGTGAGGCCTGCTTTTCAACATTTTGGCGTCTTACCTTCTGCCTTTTCCTTAGCCATAGCTTCAACACTTCCAAAATCCACATCAGAAAATTTTCAGATCATCACTTGAAGATTCTCCTTCGAAGCATCAAGCTGCAAGAATGATCAATAAATTCAGTTACATTAAAAAACAAAACATGAGATTAGCAAACTAAACACTAATGTACTTAGAAACTACATACAAAGTCATGAAGCCCCTCTGAAGGTGTATGATGACTAATCTCAGCTGAGATGGGAACATAAAAGGAGTAAGAAAGTTCTTGTATTTGCCGCACAACAAAACAATAAGGATCCTTATGGAATGAATGTGGTGGCTGATGAATGAAATGAAAAAAGATGGGATACGGATTAAAAATTACCAGCAACATCGACCAAAGGGTCAGCAAAGGCAGCCCCAATCAAGAATAAGAGATAATGCCATGTTTTATGTTAAACATAATAGATCTTTCTGATACTTTTTGCAAAACCATTTTAATGCATTTCTATAGAAACAATTATTGGCAAGTAAGTAGAAAATTAATGGGTGAATATGAAATTTCATGTAACAAATTTAAATCAATATTCGGGGTGCATCATACTTTTCGTTCAATCAGTGCATGTCCTAAAACTTGGGATAAATAATCTTTATACATACTTGGAAGTTGGCATTTCTTAGAAGCAATGAGTAGCCAACCGAGCTCACGTAAGCATCAGAAGATCCCACGATTTCAACACACAACGTTGTACTAAACGTTAAATTGACAGTGGATTACAGAGACCACTATTTTTCCAGATGTGATGGCGGCTAGCAGCGTCTAACTGTTTTATATAGCTCATGGGTGCACATATGTGTGCTTTTCAGCATTCAGTCACGGTTGTCGGTATCGTTGAGCTTGTCTTCCCATGTAGAAACTTTTTTAAAGAAATATAACAAACCTTCTGTTTGATTTAGTACGCGGGCTCCGTCTGTATTATAAACTGGCCGATCAATCCGACGGTTAGATTCTGATCCTGTAAATCACGCACGACCTCAGCTACAGCAAGAGAAAAAATAGTAGTATGTAAATAGATGGAAAAATTAGCCTAGAATCCTAAGAATATTGAATAGCTAGTAGTGAAATACCAGGAGCTTTATTTAGAGTTTTTTTACCTAAATTCTAAACATATTAGACATAACTATGATGAAATGTAGCACACTGGATCACTATAGGGCTGCTTGATTGAAACTAATTATTCCTCTATGAAAACCAGTTGTGATGGTGAGCATATACAACGTCATATGTGATCGAAACTAATTATACCTGCACTTGTATACAATTTCCTAAGTTTGTGAAGTAACTTTAGAAGCAAAAAGGGCTTCTACCTTGTTTGTAGTGCATAATATCGCATGTATTATGATACAATAAAGGAGCTTTAGACATTAATTTGCTGCATTAGA